>LR750056.1:0-159166 GCA_902729485.2 Mus minutoides
AGCTGTCTGTAAGCCCAAACCTCTTTTGTTTTCCCAGGTATGTGTCAGATGACAAGGCTAACGTGGTGGCCTGTGGAGATCAATATGTAATGGTTCCCAAGTCAGAGATAAGGGACATTTTAAACTATGTACCATTTTACTGGAACGTTCCGATGTTTGAATATAAAATGGGGTGGTCGTGGAGGAAGGGCCAGAAAATAAAAAGAACCATTTGGGAAATCTATTCCAGTCCAAGAATGTTGGATGGGTCACATAACAGTCTTCCCATAAGCTTTGAGGTTATGGGAATGAAACAGTTAATTACTATATAAGCGACTGTTCTCATTGCTTTGACAAATGCAACTTAAGGAAAGCAAGCTTTGTTTTAGTTCATAGTGTGAGCACTATGGGGCAGAGACTGCATCTGATAAAGCATGAGGTGGCAGGTCACATTGCCTCTGCAGCCAGGAAGCAGAGTGAGATCCTCAGCTGTCTTTCTCTTTTTCGTTCAGTCGTGGAATGTTGCCACCCGCTGTTAGCATAGGTCTTCCTACCTCATTTAACCCAGTCTGGATTCGCTCACAGAGATGCCCAGGTATGTTCCAGGGAATGCTAGATCCTGTCAAGTTGGCAGTCAGTGTTACCATCAGAGTCACATTCCTTAATTTGTTTCAACTCTTCACATACACAACAGGTCTTTGCATCAAGTCTCTGACAGAAATGCTCTTCCGATATGTGGCTAATAGATCGACGTAGATAAATGACAAGAATATGTCTTTAATTTTCTTCCCTTTACTCTTCAAAATTCCTTCTTGCAAAAGCCACGCCCTGTTGCCTTTGTGAGTGATGTGTGGTTTGCAGCGTTTCATTCAAAGAAACCAGAGCCGGGAAGGGGGAGGTCCCTTCAGCAGCTTCTTATATGAAATTACATGTGACCATGTCAGTGTGCACTGTCACCTTACAGTTGACGTCGGGCTGCTGTAGCTGATATCCTTCAGCAGGGACCACACCAGTTTGGCATCACATTAAACACACAAGCATAAGAAAGACCATTTGGGGGTGGGGAGATTGTGTGTGATCCTTTATTATGCCCCACCCCCTGTGATGAATCTAGAAAATACCGACCCTTTTTCCCCTTAGATTTCATAGAACAGAGCTCCGTGTTTTCCAAGTAAAGACTAGTGTATGGTCATTACAGTGGTGTGTGCTATAGACAAAGCTGACTATCTCAGCAGCAGTGTAGAGCATCTACTGTCCTGAGACTCCACAGAGGGTCCAAAAACACCAAGTGATGGGAAAAGTTTGAAGTCCATTTCACCCAGTGCATGCTAAGTAATTTGCAGTTCTCCCGGTTTTGACCTTCAAGATGGTTTTCCTTCTATTTTTTTCTTGGATGTGACCTTTTATCTTTTTCATCGTACTTGCTCTGAAAACAGCCTGTTGTCAACAATCTGAACAAGTTAAGGTGGAAAAGAATTCAAAATCACAGTGCAGTTTAGATCCAGTTTCTTTCTTTAGCCTTTGCTGAAGGAGAAAAACAGCAGGAGGACTAAAAGGTAGACTCTAAGAGGATTGGGAAGGGTGGATGACTTATTCAGCTGTCCTTGAATATCAAAGCTGAGTAGTGAGTGAGGTCTGGGAAACCCACAGTGCATTCTTAATGTGACAGAGAATGACAGTACATGTTGTACACAGCCCAGGAATTCACTTATCTTCCTAGTTCCTCTCTGTGTGTTCTAGCAAGGAAGGTTGGGAGGGGACTCTCTGTCACTTCCCAGCCTATCAAGCACATCCCACAACAATACCTATTCCAGAGTACGATCAAGCTCTTCAGTACAAAGGGTCATCAAGTGATGAGCCTGGTAGTTTCTGTGGTACCCCCAGCCCACGAGTAAGTAACATGGCTGAAGCAGGAGTTACGGTGGAATGCCTTGAGAGCTGAAGGGGGAGCCTGGACTTTTCTCCTTGGAGCAGTAGAGAGAATAGTCACTAGCAGCAAAGCTGGAATCTGGGTTGGAAGGATATGAGGAGCTGGACAGGAGAGTGGAACATTTCAAGCACATACACTGAGTTACCTAGACAGTTGTTCAGGAATTCAACACATACCCACACCATCCATGGGGAGATCTCTGGGTACATGAAGCTGGTGTCGACGTAGCTTGAATCTGGTCACCTCTTGCATTATTCTCTATTCTTGCTGCTAATTAAATGCCTAAAAAGAAGCAACTTGAGAAAAGGGTTTTCTTGGGCTCACAGTTAACGGGTATAGGCCCTCATGGCATGGAAGGTGTGGATGGTGGCAGGGGTCTAAGGCAGCTGACCACAGGGCGTCCTCAGTCAGACTCCAGAGACTGGGTGCTGGTGCTCAGCGTGCTTTCTCTTCTTATCCATTCCAGGGGCCCAGCTCACGGGATGGTGCCGGGCACAATTAGATCCAGTCTCCCATTTCAATTAGAATAATATAGAAATTCCTTCACAGGCGTGCCCATGGGGTTTATCTCCTAGGTAGTTGTAGATCCTGTTAAGCTGACAGTCAAAACTGAGCATTATCCTCCTACATTTCAGAATCCTATATGCATTAGAAATCATCTCCTGGGAGAGGATAAAGCAGGGCTTCTCAACCTTCCTAATGCTGGATTCCTTTAATACAGTTCCTCATGTGATGATCCCCCACCACCATAAAATATTTCTGCTGCTACTCCTTCCATCTAATTCTGGTAGTTATGAATCACAATGTAAATATATGAAATATGCAGAAAATCTAATATGCAACCCCTGTGAAAGGGTCATTGAACCCTGACAGGGGTCACCACCCACAGGTTGATAACCTCTGGATGAAGCTACATGGACCTGCTGCATCTCTTGCCCTCTTTTTCCCTCCTAGCAGCAGATCTCCCAGCACCTCCCTGCTCCAGACCACTATAGCTTTCTGTACTCCACTAATGCATCCCTCTGCAGAGTCTCCTCATAATTAGGCATCATCTTTAATAAAGAGAAACCCTCAGCTACTTTGCCTGAAAGTCTAGATAGAGTGCACATTTTGAAACACAAGCAGAGGCAGATGCACATACGAGCTTTTAAAGTGAGTATTGTGGGAAACACATCTTTGTGAGCACTGTCAACCTTCATGATGGACTCCCAGGTGCCAATGCCAAAAGGACTGGGAGGACATATTGGTGAAATCCTTGGAGGTCTACAGTCATGCTACATGGACAGCCCTCTGTGTACACGGTGACTTTATTGCACTGTGAACTTGGAAATGCCTCTTGACCTCAAGGGGATAGTGGTAAAATGATACCAGCATCTTTCCCATCACTCTGTATTCCACACTCTGGGGAAGTCTTTAGTTCTCTTGCTAGAGGTAAAAAGGCCAACTTGCCCGCACTCCTGCATTAAATCAATATTGAGCCCTTCTCCACGGCAACTGTTGCCAGAAGCAGTGGACCTGCTCCTTGTACTTCCTTGAGGACTTGTTAATGAATTTGGACTTGTTTGACTTTGGTTCTTTCTTTCTTTCTTTTTTTTTTTTAATTTAAGTGTATTTTGTAAGGTTTAGGTTCGGGCTGGAGAGATGGCTCAGAGGTTAAGAGCCCTGGATGTTCTTCCTGAGGTCCAGAGTTCAATTCCCAGCAACCACATGGTGGCTCACAACCATCTGTAATCGGATCTGATGCATGCATGCAGGGAGAACATTGTAAATTTAATAAATAAATAAATAAATCCTTAAACAACAACAACAACAAAGGTTCAGGTTCTGTGGTCCTTGAAATGGGGTTTAGGGGAGTAGACATAGTTTGGTCTAGTAGATAGATGTTAGCAACCTGCTCACCCTTAAGCCTTTAAATTATTGTGGGTAGATACTTCTTGGTCAGATTTGAGTCAACTCCACAGATAAGAAATGACATTCAGTGTAAGCCTAGATAGAAGTTTATGACTGTAGAAGTGATGGGGCTGGTACTGCTGTTGTTTGCTAGTGGACACGATGCATATATAAGATTGCATATATAGGCATTTATGTTTATCTCCATATATCAGTGCAGCCGTGAGCTTCAGTCAGCGTCTCTTTGCAGTAGACAGCCGTAACTGCGGAAACAGCTACTCAAAGTTTCAATAGTGACTGCTGGATGCTTAGCCCAAAATGGGCCCTCATCCATGGCTCAGGGAGCTTCACAGGAGATCAGGAGAATGAATGCCAGAGGAGGAGGTAGAAGGTTGTGGAAGTTCGTGTTTTGGCCAGGTCTTGACCTTTGCACTCTTGAACTCAGTGCAGGCATGCTTCTCTGTACAAGATACACACACAGAGGGGGCGGGGGAAGTCTGCCTATATCTTTCCTTGGAGTACATATTAATTTCTGGAATGTTCAGTATCTGCCATGTGTTAGGGCCTTGAGATTCAACGTTGATTATCCAGACTCAGCCCTTGGTCTCAGAAGCCAATGGGAGGTAATGGTGCTCTAATGGCAGATGTGTCCCTGATACCATGGTATAAATGCTTAATGCTGGGTTGGGAATGGCCAGGAATCACAGTGTTAGCCCCCTGGGTTATTAGAGCTGCCCAGTGGCTGAGGTTTCAATTGACCTGCTTGGTTTCTTGCCTCTTGCTCATCCCACACCTGTTTAGATAGTTAATCACTCGAGTCTCTTTCACCACTTGCCCTTCTAATTCAAGGATGCAAAGTTGAGCAGTGATCCTGGCCTCTGAAAGGCAACCAGTGATGGGCTTGTGGAACGTCCCCTGTGTCTGGGCTCCCACTGTGGCTGCAGTCAGAGCAGTAGGCCTGGTCCCTTGCTAAATGGATGCTGGGTGCTCTGGAAACCTTGTTTCGTGCTGCCTCGCCTAGCATATAATCAAATGGAGCTTTCTGCTGTGGACAAAGGGAGCCTCTCTACCAAAGCCCAGCCTCCTGAACAGCTGGGAGAGTTGAGAGGGAGGGAGACATTGAGGAGAGCCTGGGTAACACAGAAAATGTGGCTCCTGTGGAAGAAATGAAATGGGACACCTGGCGGCTTACCCTCAGCAGCACTCCACCCCCATAATAAAAGACAGCAGGCTCCAGGGAAGGTTGGGTTGATTCACCTTTCTAATGGGCCTGTTCAGTTTAGGGTATCTGAGTCTGCATGTTTAGGATGAGCCCTTGCAACTGATCCCTGGGAGTCCCGGAGAGCAAAATCTTAGCAGCACCTCTAGAGAGCAGAGCCAGTGTATAGTAGGATCATACTCAGCAAAAAAGCTACCTCTCTTCCCTCATAGAGGTACAAGTAAGACTGCGGAGACATGGAAGCCCTTCATATGGCTCTGCTTACAGAGAGCTGAAGTGCTCACTGGAATCTAAGATATAAGTGCAGATCAGGACTGGAGAGATGGCTCAGTGGTTAAGAGTACTGACTGCTCTACCAAAGGTTCTGAGTTCAATTCCCAGCAACCACATGGTGGCTCACAACCATCTGTAATGAGATCAGACACACCCTCTTCTGCTGTGTCTGAAAACAGCAACAATGTACTCACATACATAAAATAAGTAAATAAACAAATCTTTAAAAGAAAATAAGTACAGATGGAGGTTAGCTTTGTAAAGGCCCATCTTCATGTTGATACTTGGTTATGAGATGCATGCATCTATTAGACATGGCTCATTACCTCCAGAGTAAGGAGCAGACCTGAAGACAGGAGATGAGTATTGCTTTCATAATTGGATGCATGGCCATACCATGGGTCAAGTCAAGAAAGGATGAACATAGTATCTGGTCCTTGCTCGCCTGGAGAGGCAAAGTCCCACTGATTAGAGATGGTCAGGCCTTCCTGTTTTGCCATTTTACAGGGAGAGATGCAGAGCTCCCATATTGCTTTCTCTAGAATGTTCCTGAATAGACTTCACTGATGAATGTGACTGGCTTGCCAGTTGCGATGCCGGCCCTGCCCCATAGAGGGCACTGTTCTTGCCTTTTGAGCACTTGGATTTGGGATGTCTGAGCACCTGTAAGATTTAGATGCTAAGACTCAGCCTCTGTCCCCACAAACACCCAGCTTTACATCTCCTCATGAGATCCTGGGATGTCTGGGAAAGATTGTGTATAAATAAGGCTGAGCACGGACCTGAGAAGTGAATCCAGGGCTTGCCAGAAGGTGCTTGTCTTGTCTGCCTTTGCTCCCCTCTTACAGAGTCAAGCATACACAGTAAGGTGAACTGCTGCATGCAGTAGGATGCTTGGGTGTTTCTATGACACGCAAGGCTAATTTTAATAACGAAATTACTCCTCGCTATCTTGTGTGCTTTTGACATATCTAACTCATTTAATTCTGTGGCAGTCTTACTGACAGATCTGTCTGTTTTTCCTAAGGGGAATCTGAAGCCTGGGCTCTTAAGAGTTCTGGGTGGAATGTTTAACAAGGCAAGGGGGGTGGACCATCTCCTGGTTCTGACCTATCAGACATAAATCCAAGACATAGCTGCCCATCTTGACCAGTGGTTAATGAGCATCATGGAGCTCCCTGGCTAGAGCTGGGCTTGCTTGTCTCTGGCTAGACCAGGAAAACCATAGCCTGTACAGGGAGTAATTTTTTAAAATATCTATATTTCACTACTGGTTCCAGTGGCTCATCTTCTATAATAGATGGCATAGAAGGATTTTTTTTTTTTTTTGGTGCGGGTCCAAACAACTTTTGTATATATAATGAGGGCAAAAATGAGAGCAAAGTGTCATTAGAGTGAAAAGAAATTATTTAAAGGAAAATAAAGGAAATGCTATGCATTGACAATGTGTCCTGCCTGTTAATATACACTCAGAGTGTTTAAGATCAATGTGAGAGCAGGAACTCAAACTTGAGTAATAGAAATAAAACTACCTTGGTTGAGCCGTAAATAGGAGTTGCAGAAACTCATACGTGAATTTGGCTGTGGGCTTTCTTGCAGCTAAATGCAAAAAAGAGTCCCAGTGAGCCATTCTTCAATCAAGTGCGCACCATTAAAATGGAGGTAGGGTACAGGAGTGGAGACAGATGACAACTGCCGGGAAGATAGCCAGGTAGTGAAGGAGCATGGGTCTTTGTCAAGGTTGTTTGAGCTGCGTCGTTTGCTCAGGAGGTCTAGTGAGACGGCTCAAAGATCCTCCTCCTCAGTTAACATCACTCAACTGATAAACGCTTCCATCCCCTCTCCTTGCTGTAGGGTAAAGCATGACACTTAATGCCAACAGATGGCCATTTTGCAAGAATCTTGCTCATTTAAGAATGGTGTGAGAGCTAGTTCATTGCTGTGGGGCTTGTCAGGATGAGTGAATCATCTCGTTCGTTTCAGGTCCAGGCATTGGCTACATAGGAGGCCATCTTGCATGATAATAAAAACCTAGCCTTTACATGTAACTAATTATTTATAAATAATTTCTTTATATACATACATTGCATTTTTAAAAAAATATTACCATGGTGGCTTAGTTGACAAAGTACTTGCCATGAAAAAAAAAATGTAGATTTGACTTCAGCTATATAACATCTAAGTAAAAAGCCAGGCGTGGAGGTGCACATCTCTAATCATAGGCGTAGGCAGGTGGGGACAGGATGATCCTGGTGATCACTGGCCAACCAGTCTAACTGAATTGGTGGGCTCCAGGCTCAGTAAGAGGCCCTGTCTCAAAACCTGAAAGTGAGGGACAATCAAGGAAGAGGCCCAAGGTTGTCCTTGGCATTCATGCACATAAGCACACATGAACATATGCACACACATATATACCATGTGCACAGGCAGATACAGATTCCTGTACTGTATACAGTCTTGTTCATTTGGGAAAACTGAATTACAGTGAATTACATCTGACCCAGTAGTAACAACCATGCTGGACTCCCTGTAGTCTTGGGCCTATGCACAGTGCCCTTGAGCAAAGGTTCATCTGTATGAGGAGGGACTTCCTCTATGTGTTCCTGAGTAAGGACGATGACCTCTTTGCAGTAGTTGTTCTGTCTTGGACTGAAAGAGCTGCTGTATTCCATGTTCTTCTTCATGGGATGCTTGGAGGAGGAAGCATTCAGGACTGGTGAGGAAAGCTGCCCATAGGTACCAGTTTCTTCCTGACAGGTAGAAACAGGGGAGTGACTGGCACAGAAGTCCAAGGCACTCCTAGTTTGGGACTGAACCCAGACAGTAGGCTCCCAAACCAAATCCCCTGTCTACTCATCTTCTCTCCAGCAGACTGAAAGGCAGTTATGTGGGCAGGGCCCAGAAATGAGATGGTATGTGGTGATGGAGGGCACTTAGGTGCCCTGGAACCACCCTTAGGATCATCAGTATGTAAGACTCGTGTGAGGCTTCCTGATTGAACAGGTGGCACACTATTGGATAAAAGCTGATCCACATAAGAACAAAACTTCCACCTGTTGGCTCTGCCCACTTCCAAGCAAGCCTACAAAGTTTATGTGTTGGTATCCTTTGAGCCAGCCCCTCCTTCATCCCACTCTTGACCCTACTATCCACTTTAGTTGGGTCCTGAGCTCCATTGAACTGTGTTGCCCTCTTTGCCAGAGAACTCTTGGACTTCATGTCCTCATCTTTCCTCTCATATGATGGATGGTCTGATCCAGTCTTACTCTGGCCACTGGCTTTTCAAATGTTCACTGTGACACCTCTCTGTCAACCCCCTGTTCTACCACTACAAGAGCATGTAGAATTTCAGAAGCTGACGAGTAATGATGAAGAATTTCTCGGGGACTAGAAAAGGTTGGCCATCCCTTCCTCTCTACTGCATCTCATGAAAGGCACCCATGATGACCTTTTCCACTTATTCCTTGCCCTGAACAATGCTGGGACATCTCAGGGATTGGGAAACTCCAGAACTGTCAGTATTCACCAGGGGACAGACAGATACATAAAGCCATCTGCAACACAGCAAACCTGCCCATTTACTAGAGCTCTTAAACTATTGACCAGAAGTCGTCAGTGTTCCTTAAATATGTTTGCAAAAAGAGCTGGAAGCAGCTTTAGAGTTTACTTTGTTTGTTGGTTGGTTGGTTGGTTTTTTTTGTTTGTTTGTTTTGTTTTTTGTTTTTCGAGACAGGGTTTCTCTGTATAGCTCTGGCTGTCCTGGAACTCATTTTGTAGACCAGGCTGGTCTCGAACTCAGAAATCCGCCTGCCTCTGCCTCCCAAGTGCTGGGATTAAAGGCATGCGCCACCACGCCCAGCTTAGAGTTGAATTTGAAATGTTGATGTGGTAGTGGGAAGTGTCAACCATTTCTGACTCCTCTGTCCTGTTGGCAGTGAGCCACCACACAGGGCCTTCATTCAGTTTGAGACTAATCATTGATAATCATAGGTGTTGTTTGAATATATGTTGCCATTTCTCGAATTAGGAATATTAATGCATTATGACATACAACATTCACACTGGTTCTTAGAGCAATGTGAATGACTTTGGACCAGGGGAGCTGGGTTAAGAACTAAGCATTTTTTTTCACCTGCAGCTAAATAATGATTGTATGCCTTAAGGCTTATCTCCTTGTGTTTTCTAGATGCTCTGAGTGAAACCCATCAAGTCATCTATGAAAATGGTGGCCCTATCCTTAAAGATCTGTGTCCGCCACTGCAATGTGGTGAAGACCATGCAGTTTGAGCCATCTACAGCTGTGTATGATGCCTGTCGAGTCATTCGGGAGAGAGTACCGGAGGCACAGACCGGCCAAGGTGAGTCAATGGTTATTCATTGGCTTCTGAAAATGTGGTTGGATGTTCCTTAACTCTGTAGCTAAAGGGACATGCCTAGTCACATTTTAAACAGCTCACTTCTTTAATCCCAGCACTCTGGAGGCAGAGTCAGGCTGGATTCTCTGAGATCAAGGCCGGCCTGGTCTACATAGCCAGTTCCAGGCTATCCTGTACTACATAGTGAAATCCTGACTGGTGGCCTGGGGCTGGGGAGTCAGTTTTAAATGAAATGCCTTTTTACCTGACTCCCTCCCTGGTAAGAGCAAGGCTTTCATTGTCAATGACCACGTTGACATTGCCCCTGAGTCAAGAATGGATATTATGCCTGTTATCATGGCTCTCTTTGGGTGAACATGGTCAAGTATGAATATTATACCTTTTATCGTGGCTCTCTTTGGAAGAACATGATGCTCTGTAATTCATAAACCACACTTTGATGTCTCACTGCCTTGGTTAAATAAAGAATAACATCCTTACCTGATACACACTGACCTCATGTAGCCTCGGCACTGCCTAAAAGCCTCACAGTGCAAGCCTATGAAGAAGCTTCATGAGTTTTACCTCAATTTGTAAAAGAATTAATTTTTAATTATGTCTATGTGTGTATATATCTACATGCAAGATTGTATATGTGTGAGTGCAGGTACACACAGAGTCTAGAAGAGGGCATTGTTTACGATATTCAGATTGCTGAGTTTTACTAAATTAACCAGAAATAAAAATTAGCTGGCAAGTCCCTCTCTGACTCTAAGATCTGCTTGTTCAGTCTCGCTGATTCTTTTCCATTCTTTTTTTTATTATTTTCCGACATCAACCGTTAGAACTTCCCTTTGAGCTGAATTGGTACAAGTTGTGATGAAGGCCTCTGTAGACTCAGAAATACCTTCCTGATGTGCTGTGGGAACCCAACCCTTCTGAAGGGCCCTGAGGATTCCAGTTACATTAAAGATGGCCTAGGGAGATGATGGCTCAGCCAGGAAAGTGCTTGCTGCATAGGTTTCAGGGTCTAAGTTTGATCCCCAAAACCTACATAGGATTGAAATGGTGACCTGTGAAGAGAAAACAGGAGCATCTCTGGGGCCTCTGCCAGCCAGCCTAGCTGCTAGCAAATAGCAGGCCAATGAGAGACCCCCATCTCAATGAACAGGGTGGATGGCACTGTGAAGAATGACACCTGAGGTGTTGTCCTCTGCCCATGCCTATGCACCCCTCCCCACCCTTCACACACTAGGAAAAGTTACATGGTAAATCGCCCCGCTCCTCTTGCCTAAGGCCTCTCCAGCTTTGCACAGTAAGAGGTCTTTATAGGGATTACTAAGTTTAATTCTTCAACTGTTTTCTTTATTTTGTGGCATTTGGTGGCATAAGGGATTACTAAGTTTAATTCTTCAACTGTTTTCTTTATTTTGTGACATTTGGTGGCATAAGCTTCACCCCATAAGGAAGTCCTGAATTGCTGCTTCTTGAAGCTCTGTTTTGTTACAAGGTGCTCATCATATAGCCCAGTCTGGCTCGGTATTCCCACCTCAGTTTCCCCGAGGCCAAGGTTGCAGAGGGTTCATTCACTGCCACTCTGTAGACCAGTCTTTTATCACATGCTCTTTTGCTATGGCCCATCTTCCCTGCTTTGCCTCAGTGGCCCCGGACAGAGGTGGTTACTGCCTCCATTTCTTATCCTTCCCTGTGGTAGCCTGGGTAAATGAGTCAGTGACATCAAGGACTAGAAAAATAAAGACGACTTCAATTGAGATACAGCCTGCTCTCTGAACTGCCTGTATACCTGCAGCCTACTGGTCCATCTGCTCCAACCTTGCTGTGGGCATTGATTCTGCTGGGAGGCTCCTCCCGGACTGTTTCAGGGGAGTGTGTGGTGCTATGCTGTGGGTAAGAATCGGGTCTCTCTGGTGATGGACAGTATCACCCTCCTTTCTGCATTCAGTGCGCTTGGTCCAGTGATGGATTTGTCACCAGTTGGCCTCCTCTTTTCTGTCTGTATGTTTTCTAGCTTCTGACTATGGGCTGTTTCTCTCCGATGAAGACCCAAGGAAAGGGATATGGCTGGAAGCAGGTCGGACACTGGATTACTACATGTTGCGGAATGGGGTATGTTGTTGGTCCTGTTTTCTTTTTAATTTTTTTAAATGTGTGTGTGTGTGTGTGTGTGTGTGTGTGTGTGTGTGTGTGTGTGTGTGTATGATTTGATTGCATGTGTGCCTGTGTATACCTTCTTGAGTGGTACCAATGGAGTCCAGATGAGGACATTTGGTCCCCTGAAACTGTAGTTACAGACTATTATAGGCCACCATTTTGAGTGCTGAGAGTCAAACCTGGGTTTTCTGGACGAGCAGATAGTGCTCTCAACCACTAGGCTCTTGAGCACCATCTTTAAAAAATATTTTTAAAATAACATTTCTTTATTGTGTGTCATTGTGAGCGGATGTTTGTATTTCATGGTGTGCATGAGGATGCCAGAAGACGACTTTCAAGAGTTGGTTCTCTCCTTGCAGTATGTGGGGCTGAAGAACTAAACAGTCTTGGTGCCAGACATCTTTACCCACCAAGTCACCTTGCTGGCTCACTGGCTCTATTTTCTCTGTGCTTCACTGCTAGGGGACTAGCTATGGAATCCCACATCATGACAACATCTAATCCAAGAGCTTCTAATTAGTAATTAGTAATGCAGTGATCATGTGTGGCTGTCTGGGTGGTGAGAAGATTCTAGCCATCTAAAATTCTTGAAATTCCACAGAGGGATTGAAATGGTTCATGGTTAGTATGCTGAGCTATGTCTCCATGCTGAGCAGCCTTTCTGGGCCAAAGTTGGGCATGACAATTGTGAGAGGAGCTACATTATCTTCCTTGAGTAGATATGACGTATCTCTGGGCTGCACTAGAAACTGAACCTATGTGGGCATACAGAGATGCCCTAGCGCTGCCCAGGCCTTGTTTGTGAAGAGGAAGCTTGAACTGGAAATGCAGCTTCGCTAACTCTCAGGGACAGAAACAAAAGTTACCTCTGTGGTTTAAATGATGAGCAAAAGCTAGGGGAACGTTTGTCTCCCTCGACCCCCAGGATCCTGGGGTTCCCAATGCCTGATGAAGTGGGCTTGTCAGATTGGCCAGGGTTCCAAAAAGCAAGAGTGTAATGTTTTGTTAATTTGTGGTACTTCTTCCCATCTGTAGCTTCTAAGAGTTATAATGAAAAAGAAGTCTGCTATTTTGAAGTAACCCCCAACCTCATTCCTTTTTTTAAAAAATCTTTCCACTATTCTATTCCACTGCCATCTTGTTAAACTATTCTGCTTGGATATGCACCTAATAGGAAGCTTTCTGGTGATATTATTTATGTCTTTCATTTTGTAGACTACATATATAGTAAATATATACGGCAAAGATTCTGAAGTAACATTTTAAAAATAAATGATCATTTTGTGCGTATGGGTAGCAAAAAAAAAATCGTTCCTGATGACAAATATGACTTTAGATTCATTTCCATTGAAGTGTCACCCTCCCCTCTGTCTTGTTATGTCACTCTTTCCCCGGCTGCTGGAGCACATAGCCAGCTTCACTTTAGATAAAGTAGGTGCTGGTCATTGTGAGCTATAACAATTCCTTCTTGGAGGGCAATTTCATTATAAGAGATTTCTGCAATCCATTTGAAACCCGTTACTTAGCTCTCAGAATTCTGTGTGCTAGATACAGCAGCACCCACATGGATACTTAGGAAGGCTTTCAAAAAAAAAAAAAAAATCTTGGACAAAGGAAGATGTAGGCATCTTCTGGACTTGATTTCCAAAGAGAAGTGTCCCATGCTGTTGTGTTTTTCAACGCAGTATGTGCTGGGCGGGGCTTATGTCTAGGACATTCTGGAGTACAAGAAGAAACAGAGGCCTCAGAAAATCCGAATGTTGGATGGCTCTGTGAAGACAGTGATGGTAGATGACTCCAAGACGGTGGGGGAGCTCCTGGTCACGATCTGCAGCAGGATAGGTGAGCCCCTCAGCCTTGTCCCTTGGCCACGTCCACCCCTGCAGTATTAACACATGAGTTCTGCCCACACCCAAGAGATTTCTGTCCTGTCTCCGTTTGCCAGACTTGCTTTAACACTTCTCACTGAGCTTCATGAAGCCTCACCAAGCTGTGGTTGAGAGCTTTTGCTTCCCTTTGCAGAGTTTCTCAATGGAAATGATTTTCTAATCATTTCAACCTTCCCAACTGATGGCCACTCTCTCTTAAATTGTCATGGTAACAGCTAGTGTGACTATCACAGATTTGTTTCATTTTGCTTCTTGTCATTTTCTCCAGAGACTAACCCTGCCTCTTACCATAGGGTGCCCTTTAATTGCTGCGTAAAAGGAGCCTTACCTGTCCTAACATTTGCATCCTGGAAGGGCCCAGTTCATCTGTACGCTTCTTGTCAGAGTCGCAGCTTGGTTCTTAAAAATTAGTGGGGGCTAAGCAATGTGCTATGCACCTTTAATCCCTGCCAGCAGGAGGCAGGGACAGATAGGTCTCTGTGATTCCGGGACCACCATGGTCTACATCATGAGTACCAATATAGACAGGACTACTATGTCTCCAAATAAGTAACTACATAAATAAATTAAACTTGACAGAGTCATTAAGCTCAGTGGGAGATGGTGCTTCATGTTTTGAGTGTGATCTCAGAGAGAGAAAGAGAGAGAGGCAGAGACAGAGAGAAAAATAGAGGAGAGAGGTATATATAAGTGTGTTTGTAGAGAAAATTGTACTTAATACCTTGAATCTGGCTTCCCAGCCTGAAGAGCTTGTGTTTTTGCAGGAGCCGTGAGGTGTGTAACCTTCCTGGTCCTTGAGTGAGGAAGGGCCCCTCCTGTGCTTTCCCAGCATGAACCCTTTGCAGTACCCCTGACCCTAAGTAGAATTTGATAGTGATTTAATCATATATAAATATAACCAAATTTTCATTATTAGGAATAACAAATTATGAAGAATACTCTTTAATCCAAGAAACCATTGAAGAAAAGAAGGAAGAAGGGACAGGCACACTAAAAAAAGACAGGACGTTGTTACGAGATGAGAGAAAGATGGAGAAGCTGAAGGCCAAACTGCACACGGATGATGACCGTGAGTGTCTGTGGGGGAGACCGGTGACCCAGGGACACAGTCCTTAGGAGCCTGGATCCACTGCCACCATCCACATGACTGAAAACTGCTTTTTGGTTTGTTTTTTTGTTTTTTGTTTTTTAATCTGCAAATGTTCTGATTTGTTTCACTAAAAGACAATACTTGTAAACAGCTTTTAAAGTGACTGTAATGATGTTTGACATCTAAAAAGAATCCATTCATATCAAATAGAAAAATTGTGTTCACAATTTCGTACTGTCTTGCAAAAATGTAATTATTGTTTAGGATCTAAATGCAGCTGGATAGCATATCCACTGAACTAAGCAAGCTCCTTCTCTGTCGTTCTTACTTTTCCCTTGAAATTGGTGTGTGTGTGTGTGTGTGTGTGTGTGTGTGTGTGTGTGTGTGTGTTTTAATAAACACTCCTTCAGCAAAGAACTTCCATCAAAAGGTTGTTTCTGGCTATCTTTGGGGGAGATATTTGTAGTCTTTAATAACCCACTCCCTAGATCCATTATTTCCTTAGAGATTAAAATCGTGAGATTGGTCTGTCACAGAAAAGTCACTTCCACAGCCACATGGATAATGAGTACAAAAGTAGCAGATAACATCAGATGTCCCCAAAGCTCTGCTGTGTGGTCCTTAATGCCCACTGTCCACTGGGAGGGGCTTAGTTCATCACCTGGCCTCCTTCTCTTCCAGCCCCTCTGTTCCTGCTGCAGCTCTGG
Source organism: Mus minutoides (assembly GCA_902729485.2). Taxonomy (NCBI): domain Eukaryota; kingdom Metazoa; phylum Chordata; class Mammalia; order Rodentia; family Muridae; genus Mus; species Mus minutoides. The sequence goes on from LR750056.1 coordinate 15,505, forward strand.
GTGACATCATCACTTTCATAATGTTTATCGATCTTTGGAGGGCCTGCCATTTCCTCTGAGTCCTCCTCTGCTCTCTTCTCTTTCTACCTCATTAAATTTCCAGTTACAGACTTCTTTCCAGAAGCCTTTAGTAGACAAATCTCAAGGATTTATTAATGTGTGCACAGTATTCTCCCAGGTGACTCTGGGAGAGGAGGTCTGTCAGACAGGTTACTTATGCCAGAGTTGCTTAGCATTTGGCGAGGTTGGGCATAAATACTTAACACAGTGAGTGTGGGGTGGGGTGTGTGTGTGAGAGAGAGAGAGTGCAGGGGGGGTGACAGAGAGACAGACAGAGACTCAGTGAGGTATGGATGACACAGAGGGCTTCAGGGAGCGAGCAGAGGAATGGCTGATGTATGTCTATGTACCACAATGTGAGGATAGGATTCTTAGGATGATGTCAGAAACAAGCTGGCCTATGGGGACAGATATCATCTCTAGCCTTTAGTTTTGAGTCTCTGTACCACCACCTGATAACTTTAATTTTCCCCCTATTTCCTATCAGAGAAACTTGCTATGCCTAGTGTCTTTAAACCATTTCACTAGATAAGACTGAAGTAAGTACTTGATTATAAGGAAATCTCTTAACGTGTTGGGTATTTCTCTTGTTGCCATGATCAGACAAGATCTTTAAGTACAGGTGAGATGGTTCAATGGATAAAGTCACTTGCCAACAAGCCTGATGATCAATTCCTGGGACCCATATGGTACAAAGAGACAACCCATTCCCATGTGTCCTCTGGCCTCTACATGCACTACACAACATAGCCACACCTTCTTTGCAACATACACACATTAAATAAATAAATAAATAAATAAATAAATAAATAAATAAATAAATAAATAGAATGTAACTGACGCAAGAAAAGCAGCTATTCAAGGAAGGGATTGCTCTGGTTTACCTTCCAAGGGATATGTTCCATCTTGGCAGGGGAAGCATGAAGGGACAAGAGGAGGCTGGGTGCTCATCCAGCATCCTCAGGAGGGAGGGCCAGGCTGTAGAACCCATTTCCTCCTGGGAGACGCCACCTGCCAAAGCTTCCACATTCTCCCAAACCACAGCCAACTGAGCACCCAGAGTTCAGACTCTTTCAAACCAAAAACTTGATTTCTTAGTAGAAAAGAAATATAAGTAGCTTGTGAAATAAAGATCAGTTAAATGAGTACTGTTGTCTCCCAAGGCATGAAAGGCCATGTAGGAGGAACAACAGAAGGCTTTAGAACTCACAGAATGTGGCCTCCTGGTTAGCACAATGATGAGGGTATGCCTTGAAGAGGCAGAACACCAATGATTACTGTCCTGAGGACTTGATGCTGTTGGGAACCTTTGTTCTGCTTGTTGCCTTCACATCCCTCTTAATCTAAGAATTATATGGAAGTTCTAAGGGGGCTTCCAGCCCCTCACTGGGCAGTACCACTGGCACTCATTGCTGCTGGAACAGATCAACCATTCAGTCAGCAATCTTGGAAAGAACGTAGAAGTGTAGATGTCAGCAGTGGCCAACATCCTTAGAAAGAATTTGGAGATGTAGATTGTTAGTGAAGTTAGGTTAAAATGTTTTTGCTAGTGGCTCTGATGTAGAAAATAGTAGGGAACAATTTGAAGTTCAGAAAGGCACACTCGTAACAGTTAAGCTAGGGATTTTTTTTTTTAAGTCAGGGAACAAGAGCAATGGCAGTCAGATCAGCACTAGCTGACGAGAATCATTTGCTAAAGACGGGCTGGTCAAAGTGATCATTGATTTTGAATACCCATTTTTTGCTCTCAGGTTCCTGCTATGGCTTAATAAAAATGGCTGAGGAGTAGATAGTGCATTCTGAGGATTTAAAATAGAAATGACTGTAAAAGTTTACGTTTGTGATTCCTTTAAAATTTTTCTAAGATTACTTTTTTTCCCCCTAAGGTAAATAATAAAACAATCGATCCTTTCTTTGTAGCCGCAGATTGCAGCCTGCCAGTAAGAGAAAATTACCTTGCTTGCTCACACTTTGTTAATCTATAGCTGGTTGCTTGGTTACAAATGCATGTGGATTCTTGGGAATAATTTGTCTTCTTCACCTCTGATATGTAAAATGTTTTTCATGTAAAGATATTGGGGGAACATACTGTTTTTTCACAAACATTCATTAACAGAAAAATAGAATGTAGTCATATTGTAACTTCTATACTGCTTGAAAGATTTTGCTGGGATCCATAAGTTGTGGGAGAAAAAATAAAATCGTTGGAGTCAGCTCTTTGGAGTTTGCTCCATCCACCGAATTTGTGTGGTGGGTGTGTGTGTGTGTGTGTGTGTGTGTGTGTGTGTGTGTGTGTGAATGTATGTATGTATTCATGCATACATATGTGTGAAGCTGTTGGAGCTTGTCTTGGTTCATCCATTCAGAGAGAGAGAGAGAAAGAGAAAGAGATTTTCTTCCCCTTCTTTCTTTTTCTCCAGTTGCTGACTGCCATCAGCACCAGCCCCCTCCACCTACTAGTAATATCAGCCCCCAGTTTCCAACTCTGTGCCCCACCTCAGTTTACCCTGCATGTCAAAACTGGTCTTTGACACCAAGACTGAGAAGAGGGTAATGATGGCTACTAGGCCCCAACTCAAGAAGCTCCAGAGAGGACCAGTGAGGCTCTCCTCTGGAAAACCAGCAGATTATACCCAGTGCTAATTCCTACAGCAGACTGAAGAACACCTCTGGACTTTAGATCCTTTCTGTTTTATAGGATTTTAGTATGATGGGGGTGGTGGAGGAGTCAATCATATCACAGAGCATGAAGAGCATAGTTCTACCATAGGAAGTGACCGTCTGCATTTATAGAACTCTGTTTGCACATCAGGCTGTGGCAGTGAGTAGCAAACAATGTCCTCTCATCTGTTTGATGTTGCAGTAAATTGGCTAGATCACAGCCGGACATTCAGAGAACAAGGCGTGGATGAAAATGAAACATTGTTGCTTCGACGGAAGTTCTTTTACTCTGATCAGAATGTGGACTCCAGGGACCCGGTGCAGTTGAACTTGCTTTATGTCCAGGTATAGTATTTACTGATCAGGCGACAGACAGACGAATGTGGTGGTTAGTGCTCATTGTCAATCTGACAGGCTCTGGGGAAAGGAATCTCAATAAGATGTTATCTAGATGTTAAATTGTCCTATGGGCATGCCTTGATTATGTTAATTGAGGTAGAAAGACCCACCAACTGTGGGTGGCATTATTCCCTAGGCAGCAGATTCTTCATTGGATAAGAGAGGAGGACGCAGGCTAAGAGCTAGCATACACCTCTGCTCTTGACTGTGGATGTAAAGTGATAAGTTGCTTCAAGTGAATGTTGCTTCACTTTCCATCAGTGGAGGACTGGAACCCAAGTCTATGAGCCAAGTAAACCCTTTCTTTGTTTAGATGCCTTTGTCATAGTATTTTATCACAGCAGCAGAAAAGTAACTATTATGTGACCTCCAGAAGACTTCTGCCTGGTCTTGTGGTAAGTAGGTGTCCATTTCTGTTTTACCACACAACAGAAGGACTCTAGAGTCCAAAGGCACTGTTCTTCAGTCTCTGGTGGAAATTAGCATTGGGTATAATCTGCTGGGCCATACTGGTCCTCTCTTAGGTATCATGGCTTGGGACCCAGTGGCCATGGCTGTGCTCTTCCTGATCTTGGGAGACAGTTGTATTCATTTCACAAGCTAACATCTCAGAATACAAAGGATTATTGGCTAGAAAATCAGTACTTCTCATTAGCTCCAAGCTATCCTTCCAGTCACCTTTTAATGTCTTTGCTCTTAACTAATTGTTTATGCTAGAGAATCCCTTAGCCCCTGAGTTGCGATCTCCTAGCATATGGTGTGTGCTTTGCACTTGGTTGCCCGATTGATTCTTCTAACTGGAGGAAAATGCCACCCATGTTTCTTTAGAATTTCATCCCACCTCAGATTCCTTCTCTCCTTGCTGTCGCCTGCTTGACATTAGAGATAATGTAGGGTCTATAAGCTGCATCTCTACCTTCCACCTGTATTGAAAGTAAGAAATTCATTTACATGGGCATATTATATTGGCAAATTCCCTTACCCGTTACATTCTTGTTTGTTTGTTTGTTTGTTTACTGTGTCTATGCTTGAATTTAACTGGCACAAAGGCTGGTTGAAACACACACCAAGTTACAACAATACAGACCACTGAAGGTCTGAAATATTTACAATTTGTTGACTCCTGCAGAAGAAAGGTTAATAGTGAATGAGGCTGGAAGGCAGAAAGGAAGGCAGCTAGCAAGACAGTTAGAAGAGATGTAGACATTTAGAGCCCAGAGTGATAGCGGAGAGTACACATCTCAGGGTGTTCTGGGTCATGTATCTAGAGCAAAGGAAGACAGAAACTCGAGTGATAAATGCCAACAGCCCCATAATTCAGGAGGGAGGAGCAGGACTTTCAATGTAGCAAGTGTCCCTTATAAAATCCTTCATTGCTGCACCCCACACCCCATGGCCCCAGGCAGCACTCCTGTCTGGGTGAGGGAACACATGGTCTGTCTCTCCCCTTGGATGACTGTGTTGGTTTTACCTCTTCGTGGATATTTTTCTTGCTAGCCTTATGACTTAGGCTCAGGTGGAGCAAATCATGTTTCTAAGTCAACCCATATGAATCCAGTCATTTTGAAGGATTTCCATTGTCTCGTCCTTTCTTCATTTTTTTCATAGTCTCAGCTGCCTTCCGACATTATCAGTAGGGTTTATTTTTTGTGTCATTTGAGAATTGGCGGCTGTAGTGCTAATGCCCTACAGCTGTTGCCCACTTTGGGAGGAGAATCCAAAAGCTTGTTTTCCTTTAGCCTTGATTCTGCCTTACCCCAACATTCACCACATCCTCATCATCTACAGTGTCTGTCCTCTGAGTCAGGAGTATGTAACTCAGGAGAAGTGCGATGCTTTCTGGGTCCCTGAACTTTCTTCTTGTGTTTCAGGCTCGGGATGACATCCTGAATGGCTCTCACCCTGTCTCCTTTGAGAAGGCCTGTGAGTTTGGTGGGTTCCAAGCCCAGATACAGTTTGGACCTCATGTGGAACACAAACACAAGCCTGGATTCTTAGAGTAAGTGCCCGGCCCCATTCTTTTCCTTCCCCCTCTCTTCCCCTCTTTATTTTTGAGGAGGAACCCTAGAGGCACCTCCTTGTTCCAATTGCTTGTGAGAATGTTGACATTCACTCAACTAAGTTTAGAACCCAAAATGCAGACTGTTGTTGGTAAAATAAGATATGTAAAAATGCAGAAGGGTGGCTGTCAACTGTATTCATTCTTCATTCCCATGGTAGGCGATTCTTTGCTGGAGTCTACCATACTTGGCCAGTTGGTTCCCACATCTGGCTTGTTTTAAATGCTGGGCCCTCAAGCAGGATAATGGCTAAGCTGTCTCATCAGCCAAGTTTTGAATTCTTTATTAGAATTTCAAGAGTTCTTAGTGCCTTCGAAAGCCACAGTGTGCACACGCAGAACTGGCTGTAGCCTTGTTTCCCCTTTGGTCCTTGGTTCTCTTTTCTAGAATGATGAGGTGGTTTCTTTTCCCTAGCTCTAGACTCTGGTGTCTCCATAAGAAGCTGACCCTGCACCTGCACTGTGACTATGTAGAACGTGGGTCTTTGGCTTCCCTGTCTTAGGGATACCCTGCTGATTCCCGGGGGGGGGGGGGGGCTTTCCCTTGTCCTAGGTCTAGACCTCCCAAGGGGTTTTATGTATTGCTTTCTCTGATGATGTTTTATATCTGTTGTCTTCTCTCTCCTTCCCCCTCTGTTTCCATTTATGAGGGTAAAAATGTCCGAGTCTCATCAGTGTCCCGTTGTCACTTAGAGTGTGACCTGAAGGAGTTGGGAAGTGGGAACAGTATGTGAATCCTGTCAGAGGAGGGAGGATTCACCCATGTCAGGATGTCCTCAGTGGGTCATCTGTAGTGCTGAGGTGGCTTGAGGGAGAGGGTAAGGCAAGCCCTTCTCTGGCCCTTTACATTCGCTGCGGTTGAAGCAGCCTGTGTCCTTGAGAAAGAAAACCCAGCTTTCCTCCTGAGCTCAGGCAATGTCAGACAGTACAACCTGCTATGTAGTCCAAACTGAGCTGTTAAAGCAAGACACTACAATACTAGGTTGAGTTAATGAACCCCGGGGGCTTTTGCAATATGATGCTTTATGCTATAATATACATTCAGCGACCTTGAGTCTGAGGTGGCCTTGAGCAATTCCTGTTACTATATTCAGTATTTCCCAGATGAGTTATCTGGCCAAGTGCTCCTCTGGGCCCATTTCTCCACGCTGGACTGGCTTCCTTCCGTAAGAACCTGGGGAAATCAGCCTTTCTGTTCTGTGACACCACATGCCTTGCTGAAGGCTTGGGTTCTCATGGATTTCACGGTCACACATTCAAACCTCACACTCGTCCTATCTCTCAGCTTACCTTTGCTCTGCAGTGACTGCCAATGAATCGGAGAAAGTGGGGGACAGCTTAGTGAGACCAGGACACTGTAAGGAAAATACTTGGTTTTAGGTTTTTTCTACCTGCAGCCGTGCATGAGCCTGGTGGGAAAAGAGATCTAACCAGAAGCCTAGGAGAGCCCAGTGCCATCCCGGTCATCTCATGCGAGCCCTTGGTCAGTGTAGGGCAGCTAATTCTCCGGGTCCCATTTTCACTGTATGTGAAAAGGAGTTAGCAGAGGAGAAATGCATTCATTTCAAGAATTTTCTTCAACCAGGGCCGGCCGGGGAGATGCTCAGAGGTTAAGGTGCTTGCCACACAAACACGAGGACTGGAGTTTGGAGTTCAGCACCTATGCTGAAAAACAAAAATAAAAACCTATGCTTGCTGGCGTGCTCCTGTAGGCCTAGCATGGGAAGGTGGAGACAGGAGGATTCCTGGAGCTCACTGACCAGCCTGTTATGTGAGTCAGTACGTGAATATGTGAGGGACTTTATCTCAAACACTAAGGTGGAGAGAGATAGAGGCAGACTTCCAACAGGAACCTCTGTCTCCCAGGGGCATATACAAACAAACAGAACCATAAACATGCACACATGCACACACACACACACACACACGCACATGCACACACACACACACACACACGCACACACACGCACACACACACACACGCACACACACACACTCACACACACTCCTTTGGCCTTCGTGACACTGTGTTATGTCACCCGGATTGTGATGTGTATTCCTTTCCTTTGCTGCTGGCCACGTGTCCAGCAATTATCCTGGCTTTGGTCTGACGAATGTCACTGCAGTCTGGTCTCGCTGTAAGCCGAATACTCACACCAACCAAATCGTCCTTCCTGGGCCATCTGACCATCTGACAGCTGATGTAAGGTGTATCGCTTCAGACTTTCCTTTCCCAAGATGAATCCGGCGCCTCTCGGTGGTTCGTGTCCCCTTGCTCTGATTCTAAATTAAAATAAGCCCATTATGCCTAGTAGCAATTATCTCTCCTCTTGCATTTGATTTAGTTTTTAATTAGACCAGAGCTAGTCTAGGTAATGAAGCTTTCTCATTTACTGTAGATACTTAATTGTACATGTTCTTGTTCTTACTGTATTGGTGAAAATCCTTAGGAGGTGAGACCCTTCTTAATTAAAACAAACCTGCAGGGCCACACTGCTGATTTATACATTGAATGTTGGATGTTGTTTTTACCTACGTTGTCCCTGGTGACTGGCTAGATCTGGGCTAAGGGAACTGAGTCTGTGTGTGTCTGTGTGTGTGTGTTTGCGTATAGCTGTGATCTCTACTATCCACCCAAACAATTAAGAATTTATAAACTTAACAATGGGAAAGTTGAACTTGTAAGAGGGCGAGGCTGAAGAGAGCCCCTGGGAATATCAGCCGTGTAATTTGGGTGAACATGGTGTGAAGGAGTGTGCACAATGAGTGTATTTAATATAATTTAGAAACAATTTTTTTTAGCCTTTGTGTATCATATCAACACAGTTGGGACATTTTAATAAAAATGTCTCCTAACTCTCTTCAAGCTTTTCAAGTGATTTCTAGACTCGGTACCACACTAATGAAGATGCTCATTTTGAAAAACAGAAACCAGTGCCCAAGCATGGTGGTACATGCCTGGAATCCCAGCACTCAGGATGATCCCTGCAAGCTGGAGGCCAGCCTGGACTCCTTAGCAAGTTTTAGGCAAGCTTGTATTACATAGCAAGGTCCTGTCTCGAGAGGGTGGGGGAGGGGAGGAAAGGAAAGGAGAGAAGAAAGAAAACAGGCTGGCAAGATGACAGAGTGACTAAAGACAGTGTCCACACAAACTTGGCATCCTGAATTCAGTCTTCAGAGTGCATGTAACAGTGAAAGAGAGAGCTGACACCGCAGAGTTGTTCTCTGACCTCCGCATGTATTGTGGCATATATGTGCCTGTGTGTATGCATGCACACACAATTTTCAATTAAAAGAAACAGCAAGCATCAGAAACAAAAAGACCTTCATACTTCAGGAAAATAAAGACTACTCAATGGGACAGCTGCTCTGAAGATGGGGTCGTAAGTGCCAGAGAGAGACAGGGCCATCCCTAAGAGCTGGAACCAGAGGAAATCCAGGTCTCCTTGTTTGAGTTTGATAAGCTTCATCTACACCATAGACTTCCCTATGTCACACACAAAGAACCCAGGAAGGACCATTGTATCGGCGGATGAGGAAACTACCACATAACAGCTAAGAATCTTAGAATTGCTTTATGCTTTTCTGTGCTTAGAAAATGATCATAGACAATATGCTCTGCATGGGGCTGGAGAGACCATTCAGCAGTTAAGAGCACTTTGGCTGCTCTTACAGAGGATCTGGGTTTGGTTCCCAGCACCTAACAACCATCTTTAACTCCAGTCCCAACAGGCACTACATGTACATGGTGCACATGCGCACACACAAGCTAATGTTCGTACATACAGAATAAAAATGAATCAGTGCTTTTTAAAAAATATTTTTTTTAAGTTAAAAAAAAATGAGATTATAGCCGGGCGTGGTGGCGCACGCCTTTAGTCCCAGCGGATTTCTGAGTTCGAGGCCAGCCTGGTCTACAAAGTGAGTTCCAGGACAGAGAAACCCTGTCTCGAAAAACCAAAAAAAAAAAAAAAAAGAGATTATAATATAATTAATTTCTACCTCCTCTTCCCTTCCTCCAAACCTTCCTATATACATCCAAGTTCACTTGCAAATTCATGGCCTCTTTTTTTCGTTACTTGTTACTACTATATATGTATATATACATATATATTCCTAAATATAACTTGCTCAGTCCATATATTGCTGTATGTATGCATGTTCTTCCTAGCTGACCATTTGGTAAATAAACAAATCTTTAAAAACATCAGCATTGTTCTTTAATTCACTGAATACCTTCGTGTGTGTGAGGCTGCGCTAGTATAGAGAAGACAAAAGGGAGACACCACATACTAATTCTTAGCGGATTTCTTAGGTCTACTTTGTATGTTTTTTTAAGCTTATCTTTAGTATTTATATGTCTGTGCATGTGTTGGTGCGTGTGTGAGTAGGAACAGAGACCAGAAGAAGGTGTTAGTTCTCTTGGAGTTGAGGTCACGGGATTTTGCCAGCCACTTGATGTTTGTGCTTCAGTCTGAACTGCAGGTCCCACAGTAGGGCAGTAAGTGCTTTTACCCACTGAGCCATCTCTATTATGTTAATTGCAGGGTGGGCTATTCAAATACTGAGCAGGAACTGTTTCTAGAAAGATGGGAAGAGTCTGGTACAGGGAGTGATGCTGCTGAGAGAGACTAACATGGTACATGTCAGTCTAAAGAACTGGGAAATCAGCAGCAATGTGAAACATTGTAACAACGACTCCCTTCATGACCCTCGAAAGCCTGAGGGAAATATTAAGGGGTGTGGAGTAAAAGCCTTCCCTAGGCCTTTTGTGTTGGTGAGAGGTACTGATAAAAACTTGAGACCTTAGGTGTGATTTCAATGGAGGTCATGCTAGGAGATTAGTGTAAAGAGTTCACTACATAAGTCTTTTCAGTGTATTAGTGTGTTTGAAGTTGTTCATAATCAAATTATTGAGAGGATTCCTATGTGTAAGAGCCTGGGTTCAGTTCTCAGCATGGCAAAATTAAAAAATATGGGGAGCAGAAGCTTAGCTCAATTGGTAGGATGCTTGCTTAACCTATACAAAGCCCTGATATTCACCTCTAATCCCAGACCCTGAGAGGTGGAGGCAGGGGAATGGGAGTCAAGGCCATTCTCATTTGTTTGAGTCCACAAGCAAATGCTTTTTCACAATGTAGTTGTTTTTATTTTGAGTATGGATGTGTATGTGTGTGTGTGTGTGTGTATATATATATATATATATATATATATATATATATATATATATATACACACACACATACACATATGTATATATACATACGTATATATACATACACATACACACACAAAATAAAATGTGTGTGTGTGTGTGTATATATATATATATATATATATACACACACACACACATATAAACTGAGAGCTGTTATTTAGATGCTGGGAACTCACACGTACACATACACACACACACACCCCCAGTCCTCCACAAGAGCAGAAAGTGCCATGACTACTCAGCCATCTCTCCTGCCTCAAGCAATCCTGAAAGTCGAAAAAGCCACAAGGTATCACATTTCAGAATGTATGGAAATACAAGTGACTTTTCAGAGGAAACAAGACATCCCAGAATATGCTTCTTTATTTTTAAAACTACATCCACAAAGAGAGAACGGATGAATTATTATTCATAGATACATGGAGGCATAAGACTATGATAAAATATTCGTGAGAACAAACGCCAAGAAAGTAGCTACTGTTAGAAATACTGAAAAGGAACCAGGTTTGATGGCACATGCCTGCAAACCCAGGACTCGGAAGGTTGAGGCAGGAAGATTAGAAGCCCAAGGTCAAGGTCACTCTTGGCTACCTAGTGAGCTTTGGGCTACATGAGGCTCTATCTTAAAAAAGAGATAGCTCAGTGGGTAAGGGTGCTTGCTGTACAACACAAGGACCTGAGTTCACCATGTGGCCATCAGAGCCAATAACGTTAATTGGTCCACTATTTATGAAGTAGAAATATTCCCGGGACTAACATAGGACTCCGGGGTATACGTACCGGGATTACCGTCGTACCGTGGAATTTCCGGTGGGGACGATTCAGGTCATGTACCCGTTAGGGAGTTCACACCTTCCCTAGGTAACTAGTGTCGTCGGTCCTTCTTCGTGTCCGTGACAATCTCCGTCCGTACAGAGGCAGGAGGATAGCCAGGCCTTGCTGTAGGCCAGTCTAGTTCAGGCTTGTTATCAGCAGAATAAAGCAGAGGATGATTGAGTGGGACATCCGTGTGCATGTGCCACAGTCGCATACACAGGCACACACAACAAAGCAAATGTTGTACTATTAACACGGACCTCTTCATGGTGAGGATATAGATTCCACAATTAACATCACTTTTCAAAACGTAGTTGCAGTAGTCCGGCTTTGAGACGGGAGCCTGGCCTACTCACAGTTGGCAAAGGTGAAACGAGGTGTTCATGCCAGGCGAAAAGGGTCTCCGCATCTGTGTGAAGGTAGTGTCCATTGGTGGAGGGAAGGGTGGGCAGGTGGGTAACAGGCAAAGGAGGCCTCAGATTCATGCTTTCTGTGGCCAGCCTGTGTTCCCTGTGTGGCCGTTTCAGGCAAGTATTTACTGAGAAAACAAAACAACCCAAGACATGAATCTGTGCTCTGAAAGAATTCGGAGTGTACTTGGAAAATTTCCCCCACAAACTCTAGATAATTCTACTGTCAACAAGCGAAGCTCTCGGCGCAGTAGGAGGCCTCCAGTCAGTTTTTAAGCTGGCAGCTGGCAGCAGTTCAAATAGTACTTCCCCCTCCAGAGCTGGTGTGCTTTTGTAGAATCTTTGGCTAGAATCTGTGTTTCCAAACTAACCAGGAAGGTGGCCTTTCAGCCTAGGCTCTTCTTCAGCTCTACCTTGCGCCCTGCACCTCACCCTCTCTGCCTCACTACATTGAAAGTAAAAGTGCAGGAAGAGACACTTGTCTGCTCCAGTGTTTCCTTGTTTCTGTTTGTTGGGTTGATGTTTTGTAATTCCTATTCTGTGAATCTCACAGCCCAGAGCTCTCCTGCTAGGGTGGTTTAATGATGGTTTAATGGTGTCTGTTCCTGGCCCAGCCTCCTAGGGCCCCTATTTATCTGCCTGATGACTTCCAAACTCAGGATTACAGCAAACTAGCATGATCTGTATTGCCATGAGTTCCAGGGCCGTGACCTGGGCTGCTTTTAAAGGGTGTTTGGACTCGTTTGGGACCACAGAACCATACTGACGGTGACCTAGATCTTCAGGCCCAGTGCCTGTGCTTCTTCCTGGCTGCTGTGATCAATGGATCCCTTCCATACTTGAGGGATTGCCCATGTACTGGACTTAGCAGGGGTGGCCTTTAAGGTGCCATGCTGCCATTAGGGCCATGCATATGGGGCCTCAGGATACAATCAGGGCCCTTATAAAGATGAAGTATTTATCACCTGGGTGAGGGCTCACTGCCCCTCCCTCCACTCTCAAGGGGGCAGCCCTCCCCAGATGACTGAATACAGAATCACCTTGATGTCACACACCCTGGGCTGAAGAGCCATGCGACACAACGTTTTGCTCTTTGTAAATGAGCCAGGCTATCATGTTGTGGCTGGGCTGTGTGTCTTCCTCATCCTCGTCTTAGGACAGTCACTTTTTGTGACCACTCCAGGCATTCCCAGTCATCCAGGACTTCCTTCAAGCCATGGCCATTCCATAAAACCACCAGAGCTTACCCAGGACTCTCAGTCACACAGACATTGTGATCTTGGAACCTGGAGTCAAGTCCAAGTACTTCTGGTTTGTAATTGGAGCTACTTGACCACAGCTTGTGGTTCCTCTGTCTCTCTCAGAATCAGGGCTTGCTGGCATATGCCACTGAGCTCTCCATTGAGCCTTTTAAGCAGGTCTGGGTAAAGCTGAACATTGATGTTTCTAGCAGGGTTACTGGTTGGTGCTGATGCTGCTGGTCCAGAGACCACACTCAGAGAAGCTCTAGAATACCAACTAGAGATGCGGGCGCGACTATTTGCTGACTCAGCATTAAGACAGAGGTGAAAGCAAAACTTTCCTTTGGTGGCACTGTCACTACAGCATGTCTGCCACTCCTCCACCCCTGTAAACTCTGCCTGGTGGATACTTTAACTGGGCACATTCTTGTCAGTTAATGTAAGCATTAACAGTCCTCTTTGGTCTTCAGGTGGTAAGTCCAGTCTGGAGGTGGCGATTACCTCATTGGTGGCAATTCTAGGGCCTACAAAGACAATTAGCATTTGCCCCAGCAATAGCAGCTTCCCTAGAGCTGCCCATGTCTAGCCACACCAGGAGATTGTTGGAATTGCTAGCTCAGGCAGCTTCGATTTTACTTAGGAAAATGGGGTTTTATTATATGTACAACAAAATAGTCATCGGCCTTTAAGGTGAACCTGCCTGTTTGATAACACAAAGGAACCTAAAAAGATGTAAATGAAACAAGCAAGACAGAGAATACAGCATCTGGAGGAAGGAAATGTAACTCGTTGACAGAACATCTGCCTTCCATGTGCAGGGCCTGGGTTTGAACCTTAGGAGGGAGGGAGGGACGGAGGGACGGAGGGGACGAGAGAGAGAGGGAGAAGAAAAGAATGAATAAATGAGTAAGTGAATGAATGAATGAATGAATGAATGAATGAATATCAAGAAAGCAGATAGAGATGGTAGGAAGATGGTTTCCAGGGTGAGTGTGGAGAAGCGGGAGGTAGGATGGTGGTCACTGAGCAGAGATTCTGTTCTTTGAACAAATGACTTAAGAGCAAATGTCCCTCACAAATGACTTAAGAGCAAATGTCCCTCACAAGGACCTTAGTTAATATTATCTAATGAAAATTTGCTCACACTACCACTGGGAGATGAAAGAGATGCTTCTTTGCTTGACTATAATAATCCTCCCAATATGTCTGTCTATCAAAAATATTATATACCTTCAAATATAAACAATAAAAGTAAATTTTCAGCTTACCCTTAAAGGAAGGGAAATGAAGTTTCGGTGGACATCTGTGTTTGAGTCCAGATCTGGTTTTCTTCCAAATCTCTCTTCTGATTCCCGAAGCTTCTGAACGTTAAAAAAAAATAATAAACCACCTGACACTGTGGTCCCCCTTAACTGTGTGATGGGTGGTCCCCTTCACTCCCCTCCTCTGCAGACCTTGAAATTGTGATCTCACAGGATACCTGGAGGCTAAAGGGTGACTTGAAGGTGTCAGGTGTGCAGTGGCTGTGGCAGTGTCTCTGGAACCCATGAGTGAGAGAGCTGGAGCTGGCAGTGTGACTTCAGGTGGCATTTGGAGTGGGATCCTTTCCTCCTAGGGCCCTCGTCAGAAAGTCATTTCCTAGCCCATGTAAAAGGAGGAGAAAACAGACACCTCCACACATTCACTGTGACGTGTGTGCCCATACACACATCACGTACATGCACTGCAATTATAGCAGCATATGGAATGATAATAGATAAGTAATACATTTTAATATTACAGTCAATATTTTGATTCACATGTCATTTGTTCCTTTTATCTTAGGGTTTATCTCACTAGGATGTACCATCAAAGGACTGTTTTCCAAGATCATTTGGAAACATTATTTTTTCTTGTAGCAGTAGTGTCAACGTGAGATATCGTTATGTTTATGATAGTTTGCTTTAGACTTTTTTAGGTATTTCTTTGTGAGTTCCACAGTGAAAAGCCCTAGTACAATGTATGTTGAACAATGTGGTTTTGTCTGGTCCATTCTTGTTTTCCCTCCTCTTCCTGGGGAAAACAGTTTTCATTTTTAGAATTAGCCTCCCTTGATTTCTTAAAAATATTAAGCTGTTCACATTTTTTTTGAAATAAAAGAAAATGTTTTCACAGTAAAAATACTCTTTCCTTTGCCTTGCAAAAGGACACACACGATATATGTTGGCCTTGTTTGTCTTTTACTAGACAGTGTACACTGGACCTTCCTCCTTCAAATACCTTTTTTTTTGTTTGTTTGTTTACTCTCTTTTTGGTCACCTCCATCTTTTACTTTAAGTGCGCCCTAGGCACAGTTATATTAATTGCGCCACAAAATAATAGGAGTGTTGGCGACTTAACTGAGCGTTTTACTAAGTGTCCGCTTCCCAACACAGACTGTGATAAATGCTGTCTCCCCCGCCCCCTCTCTTTCTCAGTCTAAAGGAGTTCCTGCCAAAAGAGTACATCAAGCAGAGAGGAGCCGAGAAGCGAATATTTCAGGTACTGGAAATGTACAGAAACATGCTATTTCCCTTCCCCTCTGTCCTCGTCTGTTCTGACGAGGAGCATCCCATATATGGAGTGTTGTACCCCGTGCATATCTGCTTCTATAATGACCGATCTCTGACTTAAAGAGGATGGGAACGGACAGCTCTACTCTGAGCAGATTTATTATCTTAATTCGTACTTTCTTGATAAAGGTTACTTAGCTCTTCTGAGAAAAAAAAAAAGTGCATACATTTATTTTCAAAGGTATTATTCTCATAGCATCGAAGCAAGGTGATTGGCCATCAAGCTGCACTGGGGAAGACACAAAGAGCCCCTTTGTCCTGAGATTTGGTTTTTAAAGCTAGAATTGGGGAGCTTGTGCCTTTTGAAAATCTTGGATTATTTTTAAAGTCAGTGGCTTGTCTGTCCTAGACAGTCGCCAAGAAAAATCGAGCTGTCCATGTGACTTTGAAACACTCTAGTGAATGCAAATCCTCAATCTTCTTTGATTTTTAAATGGAAATAGAAAGTATAATATAAATTGTGTGTGTATAAAATATTTTTATTCATTCTCATTTCCAAGTACTTTGATGTTCAGACATATATATGCCTTGCTTGATGAAAAAGATATATTCTGAATCTATGTTGGAAGGACCCCTACCTGTCCTTAGGGACATATTTCTTTCTGTTGTTTAAAATATGAACCCTGAGCTCTTTGGGATATTGGGTCCTTTGAGGATGCTGTATTTGTGGGCTTTCCTCCTGGCATGCTGCAAATGGGCCTGGATCCTTGTACTCAGCTGGAACCTACTTGAACTTCCGACTTGGCTCTAGTCCTTAGCCAGAACAAACCTGTGTCATGGGGGCAGGAGAGCCCACATGCAGAAATGTCACTCAATATTGGTCCCTGCATACCTCACCTATTGGGACACCCCACACATACACACACACTGAGACCCCCTGATGGCAGGCTACAGTAACAGATCCCCACCCCCACCCTCACTGTTGCTTTTGCAGGAACATAAAAACTGTGGAGAGATGAGTGAAATAGAAGCCAAGGTGAAGTACGTCAAACTCGCCCGGTCCCTCCGGACATATGGGGTGTCCTTTTTCCTAGTGAAGGTGAGTTGGCCAGGGTGGAACCAGGGTTTACCTGGATCTTCCCTGCTCTCTTCAGTAAAGAAGCTCAGCTTCTTTAGAACCTTAGTACTGACAGATGCGGCATCTGGCCAGTTGTGACTTAAACCTAACTGCAGCAAGTGAATTCAGGGCATGACCACCAGGCTAGTGAGTGAGCCCGGCTGCTTCTGTGAGCCTCTGGTCGGCTCCATCTTGCTTGTGTCCCAAAGGAACAGTCTGACTGTTCTGACATTTCTAGAGGTCAGCTCAGAGCTCTAGTGTCGTCTAAAATAAGTGATCATGGTTGACCACCGACAACCATGTCATATATGTTATGCTTAATTGTTCCTAGTCTTGAAACTGACCTTTTGTTAAAAAGAACCGAACTCTTCTCAGTGTCTTTTGAAGGCTACAGGGTCATAGAGTGCTTTGTTCTCTCCCATTCATTACACATGCTCTGATAACACTGTGTCCTCCTCTTGTGAGGAAACTAAGTCTATTTATCTATCTACCTGTTCATCTGTGTCTATCTGTATCCACCCATGCATCTATCCACCCATCCATCTATCTCTTTATATATATAGATATATAGATATATATTATCTATGTATTATATCTACATGTCTGTCTGTCTGTCTGTCTATCTATCTATCATTTATTATCTATTTTGAGACAGTCTTAATATGTAGCCCTGGCTGACCTCAAACTTGAAGAGATCTTCATCTGTCTCCTGAGCACTAGGCCACCCCCGCCCCCTGCCGCCCCATGCTAATGATGAGTTTAAGCTTAGACATTTGTTCCCATTGTGGTTTTGCCGTTTGCCATGTCTTCCTTAAGCAAGTTTACAGTGTCTTCATTCACAAAGGGAAAATACGATGGCGGACTCTCGTGGAGTCTGAGGTCTGGGAATGGTATTTGGTTTAGTGAGCATCAGACCTGCTTTCAGTGCAAGCACAGATGGCAGTGTCAGGTGTGGGAATACACCCCAAAACATGCACTCTTCACGAGTGTGACAATACACACCAATGTGACCGATGACAGCTGTGTAGACGTATGTATTTCAGCACGAAACACTTGAAAAGATTGTCTTCCTGACAGTACTAAAAGCATAGCTTTTAGCAATAAGGAAAATAGTACAGATCACATGGGGCATCGAGCCTTCTCAGGATCAAGGGTCTCTCCTTCCATCGATATCCAACAAAGCCATCCTCTGCTACATATGCAGCTGGAGCCATGGGTCCCTCCATGTGTACTCTTTGGTTGGTGGTTTAGTGCCTGGGAGTTCTGGGGGTACCGGTTGGTTCACATTGTTGTTCCTGCTATGGAGCTACAAGCTCCTTCAGCTCCTTGGGTCCTTTCTCTAGCTCCTCCATTGGGGACCCTGTGCTTAGTCCAATGGTTGGCTGAGAGCATCCACCTCTGTATTTGTCAGACACTGGCACAATAGTGCTTGTTGACATCCACAATAGTGTCTGGGTTTGGTGACTATATATGGGATGGATCCCTAGGTGAGGCAGTCTCTGGATCGTCTTTCCTTCAGTCTCTGTTCCACACTTTGTCTCTGTATCTCCTCCCGTGGGTATTTTGTTCTCCCTTCTAAGAAGGACCGAAGTATCCATACTTTGGCCTTCCTTCTTCTTGAGCTTCATTTGGTGTGTGAATTGTATCTTGGGTATTCTGAGCTTCTGGGCTAATATCCACTTATCAGTGAGTGTATACCATGTGTGTTCTTTTGTGATTAAGTTACCTCACTCAGGATGATATTTTCTAGTTCCATCCATTTGCCTAAAAATTTCATGAATTCATTGATTTTAATAGCTGAGTGGTATTCCATTATGTAAATATGCTACATTTTCTGTATCCATTCTTCTGTTGAGGGACATCTGGGTTCTTTCCAGCTTCTGTCTATTTTCTTTACCAACTCTATATCCATTAGAGGGCTAATATCCAATATATACAAAGAACTCAAGAAGTTAGACTCCAGAGAACCAAATAACCCTATTTAAAAATGGTGTACAAAGCTACACAAAGAATTCTCAATTGAGGAATACCGAATGGCTGAGCAGCACCTAAAGAAATGTTCAACATCCTTAGTCATCAGGGAAATGCAAATCAAAACAACCCTGAGATTCCACCTCATACCAGTCAGAATGGCTAAGATCAAAACTCAGGTGACAGCAGATGCTGGCGAAGATGTAGAGAAAGAGGAACACTCTTCCATTGCTGGTGGGATTGCAGGTCTGGTAAAACCACTCTGGAAATCAGTCTGGTGGTTCCTCAGAAAATTGGTCCTTGAGGACCCAGCTATACCACTCCTGGATATATACCCAGAAGATGCTCCAACATGTAATAAGGACACATGCTCCACTATGTCCATTTGTGTTTCTTACAACAAAGTTATATACTCTTAAAATTTTTAAAACAAAGTGTTTCAAAAAATAAGCTGTGAGTTTCAGGACAGCCAGGGCTATACAGACAAACCCTGTCTTGAAAAACCAAAAAAAAAAAAAGCTGTGTCAAAATGGAAACAGTTTTAAGTCTCTGGATGGGTAAGTATTGACACATTTCTCTTCTAAAAGGGATGGCCAGATTTTTAAGAGGCGTGTGTTTGCATGTGTGTGGTCACTCATGCATGCATGTGTTAATGTACTGCTGTGGAGACCAGAGGTATTAGATTCCCTGGAGCCAGGGTCACACCTGAGCTGCGTTCTCAGAAGCAAACCCAGGTCCTCTGCAAAAAGTGTGTGTTCTTAACTGCTGAGCCATCTCTCCGCGTGGTCTCAGGCTCTGCCATTTTAACTTCTATTAATTAATTATCCCTTTCAAACTTCTTCAGTTCTGAGAATTAATTTTTAATAGCTGACATAAATGAAATTTTATCTGCTAATTTTTTGTGATTGTAAATACTTTCTGCATCATTTTGGGGGGTGTTTTTGCTGATTATAAGAGCACTTCACAGATGGTATATGAAGTTTTGACTGCCATATGTGCTACAAATATTTATTTGCCAGTTCTTTGCTTCCTGATCTCTTTTACCATGAGACATCTTGCTTGCACTTTTTTCCTTATCCCTCTATCCCTCTGTCTTTGTGTCTCCCCTATCCTGCTTGAATACTCTCTCCCCTGTTCTTCCCCTTTCCTCTTGTCCTCCCTTTCTTTCTCTCCCTCTCTCTCTCTCTCTCTCTCTCTCTCTCTCTCTCTCTCATGTTCCCTCCCCTTCATCTGTGTGTTAAGCTAAAGCTTTCTCTTATTCTTTATTCTTTTTTCAATTTTTTTGCTAGAACAACATTTCTTACCCAGAAGTCTCAAAAAAATACCCACCTAAATATTCTTCCTAAATTATTAACATATTGCAAGGTTTAGTATAAGTGTGAAGAATCTACCATTATATTTTTTAAATCTATTAAATGAGTCACTAATTCTGCTTTTAGGATCACCTATAACCCCAGCACTTAGGAGCCTGAGACAGGATGATTACTCGGAGTTCCCCCCCAACCTGGGCTCTATTTCAAAGAAACAAAATTGGTGATAGGGGTGGATACTTGTATGAAAACTTCCTAACAGCACACCATGTACAGGGAATATGCACAGTGACAATGTTTCAAATGATAAATAGTATCCTAAAAACATTACCCCCAAAGAGTCAAGACCAGTAGTTGTACAAAAGCAAAGGACTGCAAGTGGAAGTGAATGCAGAGATATTTTCTTAAAGGGGAAGGGTCTATACCCCTGCATAATAAGAAGATCCCAGTTGGACAGTTTGGGTCCACTTTAAGTGTTCAAAATCTACACTAGTTCTCATCTGTTCTTCACCCACCCAGATGCTTCCTGGGATGGTAATACTTGGGAGGATACTGGATGTCTCTCCAGTTCTGTCCCTTCTTTCTGATACAGTTTTGGAGTAACCCCTCCTGTAGAATAATAGTCCTTTCCAGGAAACAGCACACATTTGTGAATCTGTCCAGTATCCTGGTGTCCCCCTGCCCCATCCTTTTGTCTCAGTGCATTATTCACCTAGGTTTTCTAAAAAGCCACACCCAGTTTGTAGACAGACTGCAGGTGAAACCCACCCAATCCACTGTATTCTAGAAAGTCTGATGACCCCTGGCCCCCTCGTTCCAGGAAAAAATGAAAGGCAAGAACAAGTTGGTTCCCCGTCTCCTGGGCATCACCAAGGACTCTGTCATGCGTGTGGATGAGAAGACCAAGGAGGTGCTTCAGGAGTGGCCGCTTACCACGGTCAAGCGCTGGGCTGCTTCACCCAAGAGCTTCACACTGGTAGGAATAACCAGGCACTGAGGGGACTGGTGTGGTGCTGGGTGATATTGGAGGGCAGCCTGTGGGTATTATTCACCTTAAAGGGACGGCCTGGAGAGAGGAGGTGGCACAGTCAGTGATTGGGCAGAGTGGGCACTGGAGCGGAAGTAAGGGGCTGGGCAGCGCTGGGATTCTCCATGCACTGCTTCTCCTCACACGCTGTGCCCCAGTCTTCTGGGAGCTCATGGATGGGAAAGTGGTGCCAAGAAGACACTCAACCATGTGCTCCTCATAGGCTTATGTGGGAATCCTCCTCAGAATCGCGTTTCCCAGCCTGTCTAGAGAGAATACAGACTGTAGGGAAGTGTTGTAGAAACAGCAGAAATCTGGGGTAATACTCTACTATGTCACTTCCTTGCTCTGCCACCTTGTTCAAGTTACCTTTCCTCTCTCAGCTCCAATTTCCCTCAGCTTAAAATGGGATAGTAGTAGTAGCTGCTTCGTGATTTCTAGCATTGGCTGAGATGATAGAACAGCATAAAGTTCATAGAAGGTAAATGACTGTCCCAGGCTTTCTCACCTCTACTCCCCCTCTCAACTTCAAAATTTGCTGTTAACAGAATACAACTATGTAGCCAGTTAGGGACACATTTACATGTGAATTCTGAAAATGTGAGTAGTTTGTCAAGCAAGAAGAAAAAATTTAAAAGTACTAGAAGTTGTTAACTACAGACTACAGTCTTTGGAATCTCTATTTTCATGCAGACATTGCAAAGACTTTTTTTTTTTTCAGTATAAAGAAGTTTAGAAAGAATGAATGGTTACTGTTCTTGTCTCTTTTCTGTTGCTGTGATAAAATACCCTTGACCAGAAGCAATTTCAGTCCATTGTTGCAGGCTAGTCAAGGCAGAAACTTAAAGTGAGACATCTAACAGTCAAGGTCACAAAGGGTAAACACTTGGAACCTTGCTTTCTTGCTCTCCTTTGCTTTCTCCACTCTTGTACTGTTAAGGACCTCTGCCTAGGGAATGGTACTGCCCATAATGGGCTGGGTCTTCCTATATCAGTTAACAATGAAGGCAGGTCCCCACAGATATGCTCACAGGCTAATTCAATCTTGGTAATTTTCTAATTGAAGCTGTGTTTTCAGGTGACTCTCTCTTGTGTCAAGTTGACAGTTAAACGTGGGGTTAGAGAAGCTTGGTGAGAACCTAGGTTGGATTCCCAGCACCCACATGGCAATTAACAATGAATTCACATGTGTTAACTACAGTTCTAAAAAAAATCTGATGACTTCTTCTGACCTCAATGGGCACAAAGCACTCACATGGTACACATATATACATGCAGGCAAAGTACTCACAAATAAAATAAATCCTTTTTTAAAGTTTAAAGCAAAATAAATTAAAAAATAAATAAAACTGACTTACACAGTCATATAATTTGATCATAGAATCCTAGGGTCAGGCTAGTTGAAAGGAATGCTTAGAATCTGCACCTTCCGTAGTCTGCTGTACCTGGACGGTACATAAAAAAACAAGGTTTTATTTTAAAAATAGGAAATATTCATAACAAATTTGGTAAATGTTCTTAGCCAAAAGCCAGGAATGTATATTGACATTTTCACTGAGATGTAACATTAGGGAAGGCTTCTCCTAAGGAATTCTTTTGGCTTTTATTAATCTCCCAGTTTCTGGTGCTTTCCCTGCTGCCTGTCTGGGATTGATTTCTGCTTTGGTTCTTTTGTAGTCAGTTGTTTGCAGATCTCCCTGTTGTCTTTCTGTTATTGATTTTCAGTTTGATTCCATTATGGTCAGAGAACATGGTGAGGACATTTCCAGGGTTTGGGGTTTTGTTTTGCTTTGTCTTTTAAGCTGTTATTTCATGTGTATGAATGTTTGTCTGCATATAATTATGCATCTCAGGTGTGCCTAATGCTCACAGTGGCCAGAAGAGGGCACTAGATCCTCTAGAACTAGAAATCCAGTCGGTTGTGAACTCCCATTGGGTGCTAGGGAACCAACTCCAGGTTCTGTGCAAGAGCATCCAGTACTGCTAACCACTGAGTCATCTCACTAGCCCTTACCTTACCCTGTTTATTTGTTTGGAGATGGGTACTCACTATGTAACTTTGGTTGGACAGGAACTCACTAGTAGACTGGACTCACAGCTTCTGCCTGCCTCTGCCCCACAAGTGTTAGGATTTGGTGTGTGCCACCTCTCTGCCTCACTTTATCTCTCTAATACACTCAGAGTCTGATGGTTCTCTCTGTGACAGCAGACAGCATTGCTCTACATTGCTTGGTGGCCTTGATGGGAAGAAGCAGAAGCCACCAAGCCTGTGATGCTAGGGAGAAAGGGGAACTATGCAGAAACTTAGTGTGTTCATTGTTGAAATACAATGGCCCTTTCCCCCTGCCTGGCACATCTGGGGCCCACTGCTCTTCAGCTGCTGGTGGGGCTGCATCTGCTGTCTAGTTCTCCTGGGCCTCTGTAAAGGGTAGGCTTTTTAAGAATGGCTACTGCGAAGTATTCTGGCCTCTCCAGTTCTCTGCTTGGGGGGTTATAAGGTGCAAAAGAAAGCCCAAGAGTGCACCACATTAGGTCTCCTTTAGACCTAAGGCTCCAGTCCTGTCTGTTTACCTTTACAGTTTCCAGAGCCCCACCCCCTTTGTTTTGATATGTATTTGTGGGGATGGGGGGAGGTAAGAAGACAACTTGCCAAAACCAGTTCTTTCCTTCCACCATGTGGGTTCCAGGGATTGAGTTCAGGTCTGAGGCATGGAAGCCCCAGTTTGTTTATTTGTTTGTTTTTATTTAATATCTACCATTGAATACATTTTTAGAGTTCAGTTTTTCCTCAGAGTGGAGACCAGTGGAAAGTGAGCATGTCACAGCTTTATAGCTGCTCTGTGTGGCTTCATGGTACTTGGTAGATCTAATGCAACTGTGTTTCTCCTGATGTGCTCTTTTAGGATTTTGGGGAGTACCAAGAAAGCTACTATTCAGTACAAACCACAGAGGGGGAGCAAATATCCCAGTTGATTGCAGGATACATTGATATCATCCTCAAAAAGGTATGTTGTGTTGAAGAAGACCAAGAAAATCAAGGCTACTTTGATAAAACGCTCAATGACAAAACTTAAATGGAATCCTTATTTGAAATGTTTGAGTGACAGATCGGGTCTTAAAGCATTAAGATTGCTTGTGTATGAGATCTCTGACTCATAATCCTCTGAGCATGTCTGGTTTTGCCACATATATACATTTGTACATATAAGTATCTGTTACTGCTGGATAAGGAGCAGTGGTCTGGGTTCTAGTTTGATCTTCATTGCTGTGATTAAAAACACACTGACCAAAAGCAGCTAAAGGAAGAAGGTTCATTTGGCTTCCACTTCTGTTTGCAGTTGATCCTACAGGGACCTATGGGTAGGAAGCCCAGTGGGAACTTGTAAGTCAGACACACTTGCTATCCTATATACACCGCATTCCCTCCAACCAAGGAGCGTATAGCTAAGGAAGGAGAGCAGAAACCGTGAAGGGAGGCTGTTTGATGGTTGGTATAGACTCATGCTCGGTCATCCTCCTTGCACAGCCCAGAGACGGTACCACTCAGTGGGTTGGGCCCACTAAGTTAGTTAACAATTGCAACATTCTTCTACAGGAATACCCACAGGCCACAGGATTTTTCTAGGAAATCCCTCAAGTTGTGTCAGGTTGATAGTTAGAGCTAGCTAGGACCATCTGTCCTGATTCCTCAGAATCTTCCTCTCTACATAGATTTTTTTTTTTTTTTTTTTGCTTTCTCTACTTTGTGGAAACCCACGGTGGTGAACTAAAATTGTGCGTTGTGGTTTTCATGAGTTTTTTGTTCTCACCTGACATGCCACCTGCCACCACATGCCATAGTAGCGTATAGAAAATCAAATGTCTTAAGGCTTCCCAATACAATTCATTCAAAAGTCATACTCTGCTAGGATGTTGATAAATGTGCCTGAGTTTTTTGTCTCTGTAAGTAATGATAAACACGAAGCTTGATAATATTTGCATATTGAGAGTGTCATGGATTTCTACTTTGTTGGCATCGTGCTTTTGTGCTTCTCTTATTAACTCTCCAGTACTCAGAATTTGCAGTCAACTTGGGTATGTTGCTTGTGCCCCTTCAAACATTCTTTTCATTAGTCCTATGTTAAGACTTGCTGATGTTCATTTGTGTCTGTTTTACCTCCAGAAACAAAGCAAAGATAGATTTGGGCTGGAAGGGGATGAGGAGTCAACTATGTTGGAAGAGTCAGTTTCCCCCAAAAAGTAAGTATCCAGGGTGCTAGGGCTCGCCTCTGCTTGGGGCGCCATGCTGATGGGTTAGTCAAGGCTTGCTCTTCTTCAGCCATGGCCCCTAGATGAGCTGTGCATATTATACAGCTGTGTCCTGTGTGGGTGCTGAGCATTTCCTGGGGACCCTGAGCACAGCATGCTGTCCATCTCCACCTAAGGAAGCAGTCAGCTTCCCTGGGTCCTGCTCAGCATCTCTGATGTAAATTCATGGGTCAGGTTATTACCTTGAAATCTGTAACTTGGCTTCTTCTTGGTTCTGTCCTGGGATTTTGGAGGCTGGCCAGTGGTATGGCTAGTGTACATAAAGCTCTCCTCTCCCAGGCTGCGAGGCAGCAAAGAGACAGGGCTAAGAATACACTCTTGGAGCTGGAGAGATGGCTCAGTGGTTATGAGCACTGGCTGCTCTTCCAGAGCACCTGGGTTCAACATGGCCGGGACATGGCAACTTTATAACTGCCTATAATTCCAGTTTCAGGGGAATCTGTGACGCTCTTCTGGCTTGCACAGGCACTGAATGCAAGTGAGACACTGACATGTCCAGGCAAAACATTCATGCATATAAAATAATACAAACACTGTTTCTAAAGAAAAAGGAAAAAAATTACTCATAGGAACCATGCTCAGAGCAGATCTGGGGAGGGGGTCTGTTCATTTGTGCTGGCCTTGAATTTTCTAACTTTACAAGCCCATGTAGAAACCAGGAATCACAGTAGTGTCACCTTGTTAAATGTGGTTTTGATGATGAAGTCACAAATAATGCACACCAAACATTGACACATTTTGTTTACTATTGTGAAGATTCTTGTTATTTTAAATTCAAAATATGGGGCTGGAAAAATGGTGTGGATGTTAAGAGTGCTGGCTCCTCTCCCAGAGGACCAGAGTTTGGTTCCCATTGCACATTGAGCTGCTCACAGCTTGAAAACCTGCATCTCCAGGGGATCTGACTTCCTCTTTCAGCCCTGCAGGCACCTGCACATACCGCCCCTCTTCCCATATACACTTAAAAATAAAACGAAATCTTTTGATTCAGAACCCTTAGCTTCATTTATTAATGGAAAAATGGATTTAACAAAAATAAGAAGTATCTAGTAAACACTGTTAGCTGAAAAATCACCACAGACACCCTTACGATAAACAGATCTGTAATGACTGCTTTTGCCTTTGTTTTTATTCTGTGTGTCCGGCATGATCTCATTTGATCCCAACACAACTCCTATGTAAGAGAAAGGCAGATGTGGCCCCTCAGACCTTGGTTCCTTGTAAGTACAGAGGTTGGAGCTAAGCTGGCCCCAGCATACTTCAAGGCTATGTATGCTCTGTAGGAGTCTCCTAAGGCCTCGGAATGACTATTGTACGCCAGATGAAAGTCTTAAGTTCGTGCTTCCCGTCAGAGTGAGATGTTTGTTTGATAACATCGTTAGCACTTTTGCATCCCACAGTAGGCACAGGGGTGCAGCGTGCCAAGCCCCACTGTCTAGCCACTGAGACTTCTCTATTGTTAGTGTCTCATCACGGACCTAAGTCAAGGCAAGCAGAAGGAGTGCTTGGCCCAGGATGTTGGCTGAGGTGTAAGAAAGCTCCCTCAGAGCTCCTCTCCTTGGTGCCATCTGCTCTGAACTCCTTTAAAAGGATGTTTTATATTTATTCTTTACAGATCTGGACAGATGTATTATTTCTTTTGATCGTATTCACCCCACATTTCCTTCTTATCCCACCTTTCTGGTCCCTGTGAACCTGCATTTCCTCTCAAGTCTCTTCTCCTTTCAGGCCTTTTTTTTAACGACCTACTGAGTATGATTAGGGTTGCTTACATGAGCAGGGGTGTGAACAACATGGACAACTTACTACTGTCTATACCACCAAAGAAAAACAACTCTCCCACCCCGAGCCAGCATCACCCCCCCAAGGGCTCCTCAGACGGTAGTGGATCTCATTAGATCCACGCCATGCAAGAGTGCTGCAAGGCTTGTTCTTGGGCATCTGTTGTGCAGTGGGTGGGCCTGCTGTGTCCAGTAGGCAGCATTTTACACCACTCCTCCCTTCCATTTGATGTTTTCCATTCTTCCCTTCTCTGCTTCCATGATGTTCTCTGAGCCTTGCCTCCATAAAAGGGCCGAGGTGATGTAGATGTTCTTTGTAGGTTTCAGTTCTGGACAGTTGATTATTCTCCACACTCTGAGCTGTCAGGATCCTTCATAAACCACCACCCACCTCAGCTCACGTTTTTGACTCTCTACAGATGTCTGTTGCTTGAGATGCTAACTTGGTTAATGGGGATGGTCTAAGATTGAGCCTGCCTCTTGGTATAAAATTCCCTTTCCTTCTTCACCTGTCTAAGGGCACCTGTATACCCCAGACCTTTCTTGTGGCTTCTCCATTAGGTTCCTGAAGAAGATCTGCCCTCTCTCTAGCTCCTTACTTATGCATTTGCAAAGTCCTTTACACCCAACACTCATTCTAAAAATCTTAAGAAAGTGTGTGTGTGTGTGTGTGTGTGTGTGTGTGTGTGTGTGTGTGTGTGTGTGTGTGTAAATCCTAATCTCTGGTTGGAATCTTTTGGAAAAGATGCAGGTCTCTCAAGCCACCAGAGATGACAGATGCCCTCTGTGGTCAGTGGACTTGAACTTGTGAGAGGGTTTCCTTACATTTATTTGCACTTTTTTTTTTCAAGGATAGATCTCTCACTGCCTAGAATGGGAAACCTGTTGGATAATGTTCTTCCCATATGATTGAACAAGTGATAAGCAGCATATCCTAACCTTCCCTCAGAATGGCATTGCCATAGGACTATCAAGAGCAAATTAATTGTATAATATAAGGACACTACCAATGGAGACACTGACGCTGGTCCTGACTGGATTCATCTGAGGCACTTCCACTGAGCAATCTCCGGGTCCCTCTTCATTCCATGCCCCCACCGTGTGTGCTTTTTAAGTGCCCTCCACAATCTCGAGCAGTGTACATTTTTGAGGTCTTCTCACTGTTCTGTACTGTACTGTACTGTACTGTACTGTGTGTGGGTGTCTACCTCCCACTGACCAGCCATCTCTTTCACAGATCTACCATCCTGCAGCAGCAGTTCAACCGGACTGGGAAGGCAGAGCATGGCTCTGTGGCACTGCCAGCTGTCATGCGCTCTGGCTCCAGTGGGCCTGAGACTTTCAATGTTGGCAGCATGCCATCACCACAGCAGCAGGTCATGGTTGGACAGATGCACCGAGGACACATGCCTCCATTGGTGAGACTTCCTGATCACTTGTCTGTTAACCTCTGGGCCCCTAGAGATGGTGACAGGGTCTATGTGGGAACCCTCAGCCTCCCATCTGAGCCACAAGTCAATGGTGCATTCCTGTAATTGAATGACTGATTGCCCCTTTCTAGAATAATGGCTAGGGAGTGAGGGATTTAGTTACATTTTAGTTACATTTCTCATTGCAATTACAAAATACTGGACAGAAGCAACTTATCGGAAGAAGTCTATATTTATATATTTTGGCTCACACAGTTAAACGGTCCATCGTGATGAAGAGGAGGTTGGCGAATGTGAAGCAGCTGATCATGCTGTGTATCACAGTCAGAAGCATAGATAGAGGGGTGAATTCTGGCGCTCAGCTTTCTCTTTAACATAGTCCAAGATCCCAACCTGTGGAATGGTACCACCCACATTTAGAGTGGGTCTTCCCACCTCAGTTAACACAAGCTAGAAATTGGTCTTCCCTCACAGACCTGCCTAGACGCTGGTTTCCAAGGTGATTCTTTATTCAAGTTGCCAATAAGAATTAACCACCACAAACCACTTTGTGCTGTAGAATCAAACCCTTTGCCTCTGCAGCAGCTTCAAGCTGACTGACCCTGATACCCTCTTAAATGTGTGAAATGGGCCTGTCATCTAAGATCTACCTTTGTAACCTTGTCTTGCTGAACCCTTTCTAATTCATCTGATTCAGTACCGCTCAGGCCTGCCTTGGGAATCCCTCGCTATTGGGCTAGTTTTGAGAACTCAAGAATATCAAAGTTGGGAATTCATTCAACTGTTTTTTTTAAAAAAAAAAAAAAAAAAAAAGGCATGTTGGCTATAAGCTTGGGGTGGGGGGGGAAGAGTCCTGGAGTATGATCGAGAATCCTTCTTATTAAACAGCCATCTGTGTTCCGTGTGTGAGATCTTTTATCCACAGTACTCAGATCAACTGTACCCCCTGAACTCCCCTGTGAAGCGGCTCGTCAGCCTTCTTGTCTGCTAATTAAGCTCTCCACACCCTTCTGATTATAAGCCCTTCACTGCAATCACCTTCGCTTTGTATTCTATTAATATAATGTGCTATTTCTAGCCCTCAGGTTGAAATGGGAGCTAGTTCAGGTGCATAATGAGGCATGCTCTTGACTGAGAAGGTTTAGTTTTGTTCTGTTTTGCAAGGAGGCCCTGTCAGTCCCCAGATTCTGCTCACGACTTGGTGTTCATCTGCCTTTACAGACGTCGGCACAGCAAGCCCTTATGGGGACCATCAACACAAGCATGCACGCTGTCCAGCAGGCTCAGGATGACCTCAGCGAGCTCGACTCGCTGCCACCTCTCGGCCAAGATATGGTAAATATCCATCAGTGCGTCTCATCCTGTGTCTCTGTCCTCATTCAGAAGAAGGTTAGATACTTGGTCAGATTCTGCCGGATGAAGCTGTCTCCAGCTAGCTCATAAAGAAATCTATGTGTTTTAGCGTATGTTGGGTCTTGGATTCTCTATTGCACTCATAGAGAAAGAGAACAGCTGTGCTAAGGACTTAGACCCTGGAGCCCATTGATCCCAGCTCCTCCATTTACTGCTGTATGAATCTGGGTGACTTACCCTCTCAAGCCTTTCCCCTGTCATCTGCTAATAAGGCTGATGGGAAGGAATGATGATCTAATTCTTAGCATGAGTATCTAATAAGAGCTCAACTCAGGTAGCTGGCTTGTCGTTTTAAAAACTGCCAGCAGCTCCCAGATTTCAGTACGCAACGGGCTTGTTAAAAACTTATCTCTGGGCCCTAGCCATCATCTTCAATTGTGTTCTGTTCTTAGCATGTGTTTTTGATCTAGTGGGTATCCGGTGGGGCTCCTAATATGTGTTTGCAACACATTCCCAGGGATACTGATGCTACTGTCTGAGTATTTTGTGTTTTGTGGACTCCTGGGTTAGCTATACTACTGCTGAGGCTTACAGCAGGGTGAGGTAATGAGCTCCAAGGCCCTCTGGTAGCTTGTGCTGCTGCAGCACAGAATCGCTTAATGCCTCCTACTTCAGGTTGTGGTCTGCAGGTCAGCAGCACTGACGTCATCCAGATTCTTAGGAGAGAAGCAGAAATCACAGGCAACCGGCAGTATCCTGTGTCACGGTGCCTGTTAGTCAGCCGTCCCTGTGATTTGTAGGCATGCTGCACTTTGAAAAGCACTGACTAGCAAGCTTGCACCCCAACACCACACCACCACTGCCTTCTTCTACCCTCTCCTTCTTTCTCTGCACCTAACCCACCTGAAGAGCATCACAAATAAATCTCAGGTTACTCAAGTCAGTCTCTGTGGGCAGGCCTGGGCAGCCACAGGGGGTTGGTTTGTTTTTGTTTTCCTCTTCATATTTATCTACATAATTTCATATAAAGATCTAGATATAGATATCTATAGATACAGAGATATAGATTTTTTTAAATGTTACATTCCAATCACATCTACCTTGTCCTTCCTCTCCTTTGAGTCCTTCCCTGTCACCTCCCCTATGTACCCTCAACCTCAGAAGGGGAAGGCTCCCATGGATATCAGCCTGTCTTGGCACATCAAGTTGCAGTAGGACTAGGAACATCTGTTGTGGTTAGGCAGGGCAGCTCAGTTGTGGAGAAGAGATCCAAAGGCAGGCAACAAAGACAGAGACAGCCCCTGCTCCTGCTGTTAGGAGTCCCACACGAAGACTGAGATGCACAACCGTTACGTATGTGCCGAGGCCCTAGTTCCATCCCAAGAGCGCTCTCTGTTTGGTGGTTCAGTCTCTGGACCCCTATGGGCCCAGGTTAGTTGAATCTGTATGTTTTCTTGTGATGTCCTTGACCCTCTGGCTCCTTGAATTCTTCCTCCCCCCTCCTCCACAGGATTCCCCAAGCTCTGTCTAAGGTTTGGCTGTGGGTCTCTGCATGTGTTACCACCAGGTGTAGATGAAGCCTCCCAGGTGATAGTTATGCTTAGGCACCTATCTGCAAGTATTAGCAGAATTTCATTAATAGTGTCAGGGATGGGTTCTCTCTCTCATGGCATGGGTTTCAAGCCAGGCCAGTTATTGGTTGGCTACTCCCTCAATTTCTGCTCCATCTTGTAGGCAGGAAAGATTGTGCTCCACCCCTGCACATCTTGTAGGCAGGAAAGATTGTGGGTCTAAGTTTCTGTGGCTGAGTTGATGCCACAGTCCTTCCATTGGAAGTCTTTTCTGCTTACGAGAGATGGCTGGTTCAGGATCCATATCCTCCATTACTAGGAGTCTTAGCAAGGGTCACCCTCATCAATTCCTAGGAGTTTCCATTGTTCGAGATTGTCCCAGAAATGCCTCCTTATCAATTGTAGTGCTCTCTTCCCATACCCTCTCTCTCCATCCTCCCTCTACATGATCCCTCCTGCTCTCATCCCCATCCCTCCCCCACTCAGTCCCACCCCCATCCGTCCCCAATGTCTATTTCCCCTTCTCAGTGAAATTCGAATGCCCCCCCCCAGGGCCCTCCTTGTTGCTTCATTTCTTTGGGTCTGTGTACTATAGCATGGTTATCCTATACCTTATGGCTAGTATATACTTACAAATGAGTACATACCCTGTTCTGATGTACAGTGACAGTAAAACAACAACAACACTGCTATGAGATAAGCATCGCAGAGCTAGGACCGAGATGCATTCTGCAGTCTTGTCTCATAGAGCAGGATCATTCTTCCGTGGCTGTCCCTGAATGCTGTTTTCCATCTCTATACTGGTGTGTGTGGAAGTTGTTACTGCCCTCGGTACCATTTCTCTCAAGTCCCTGAATTTCAGATATATACTGCTCAGGGAACTCCAGAATGGGAATAAATAAGTGGGCTTCCCTATCCAGAACACTTGGGAGACAGCTTTAAAATAGGTGGAGGTGACTGACCCAGTTCTTCGGTTCTTGAAGTTAGGGTGCACTAAGATAATAGGTGACTTCTCTAAGCCTGAGCCTAGATCAGTGTCTTACAGTGTCTAACCCGCAGGTCATCGTTGTCAATATAAATACTAGCAGGCATATCCAAACTTTTGACACAAATGAGTTATAAAACAATAATTGATAACTAAATCACACATACAAATCTCATAATGTTTTAGATAAATTTACCTTTTAACTATCATCAGTCAGTCAGACAATCTTTGGGTTGGACATATCTGATGGGTTGAAACAAAATCTAAGAGCTAGAAATGCCTTTTGCATTTCTGTAGTAGGAGAAAGGTAAGGCCAGGACCTGGGTATAATTTGCCATTGTCCTGTCACCTGATAGAGGTAAAGCAGACACAACACAGGAGCCTCAGCCCCTCTTCCCAGGTGCACTGGGGAAAAAAATGCCACCTGATAGTCATGCCAATAGGAAAAACTTCACTGTTGGTCAAGAATCCTTGTGAGCTGACATGCCCAAAAGTTCTAACTCTGCTCCCTAAAAAAGCAACGTGAAAATTACTACCAAGTGTTAGGGTGAGTACCAAGTTATTGTGCAACATTGGGTTTATTAACATATCCTAATTACATATAATAATGGGTTTCATTGTGAAATGTTCATGCATGTGCAGATAGATAGATAGATAGATAGATAGATAGATAGATAGATAGATAGATAGATAGATCTAGATATTTGTATGAACCAGTGAACCTAATCTTGGTTAATCATACATAGGAGAATGTGTGAGGAGTTATGTAAAAGCTCCTTATTAGTAGCAAGAGCACTAAAGAAAATGTCTCCCCTCTTCCAGCATCCAGTAATTGCCTGTCGGTCCTCAGCATGGGGCAAGGCCTTGTGAGTCTTTGTAGCCTCCCTGATGGACCCAGTCTCATACAAATCTGTTTCAAGTACTTGAGCTGCCGAAAATCCCAAGAGGGTCATGGTCGTGTCATGCCCAGCGGACAGCATATCATAGCACTCTACTTCTCTTGCTCTTCTATTTCTGTGATCAGGAAATGCATGAAAAAAAAATTAAATAGGCTTATAGTTTCAGAGAGTTAGAGTCCATGGTGCCGGCATGAGTGCATGGTACAGAAACAACTGAAACTCCATCTTCCTCTGCAAGCAGGAGGCAGAGAGAGGCTCTTTCAGTCTTCTGAAACCTCAAAGCCCACCCCAGTGATACTCATCCTCCAACAAGGGCAGACCTCCTAACCCTTTCCAAACAGTTTCTACCAGGTGGGGATTGGGAATTCAAACATTTGAACCTATGGGGAATGTTCTCATTCAAACCACCATAACACTCTTCTCTCCAGCTTTTACAGTTTTTCCTCCCCTTCTTCTGTGATGTACCCTTGGTCTTAGAGGAAGTGATATATGTGATCTTTAACTCTTTCTCAGTTGTCTTCATCTAGGTATAGCCATATCAAATTATTTTTCATATAGATTTAGCCATATCAAAACATTTTCTTTAATTATAGTATGAGATACAGAGAATGTATATCCTTTCAACATCTCTAAACACATAAGAAGCCTGTCCAGGATATTGTTTATGATGACTTGGGCTTATTCAGTGCTGGCCTAGGAAGGAGAGTACAGCCAAGTGCTGGTCTCATTGTATGGCTTAACTTCCCTGGTTTCCTGGGTAATTCAGTGCTGTGATTGTGATATTCCATTGTCTGGCTTTACAGGCATCTAGGGTATGGGTTCAGAACAAAGTGGATGAATCCAAGCATGAAATCCACTCTCAAGTCGATGCTATCACAGCTGGGACAGCTTCAGTTGTCAACCTCACGGCTGGTAAGTCCCTGAGTAATTTATGCTGGGGTGTGTGTGTGTGTGTGTGTGTGTGTGTGTGTGTGTGTGAGAGAGAGAGAGAGAGAGAGAGAGAGAGAGAGAGAGAGAGAGAGAATGAGAGTGTGTTTTTGCATTCTTTCATTGATTACTATACTGTGAGAAGACTGGCTAATTTGAGATATCTGGCCCGCTTTAAGCATTTGCTTACAATGATCCGAGATAAATGTAAGAAACATCTTATTTCTGTTTGTTTATGTCAGGTATCATTATAAAGCACCTACTTAGTGTTCCTTACTGTCCATCGGCATGTGAACATACTTGAAAGTCTTTAAGGACAGCTTCTCCTTTAGAGAGTTTACAGTCTAGAAAGGGTCTGGAGATGTCAGGCATCCATCCTTTGCTTATCTGATCCAGTAATTGTGTCTTCTGTGGTGCCCTGACTCCCAGCCTCATACCATCTGGTAAGAGCCAGGAAATACCTGGGCTTTTGTCTGTTGTTTACCAGTGTTTTCAAGAGCAGAGTAACCCCTGGACTGGGGTCCTGGGATGTAGATGCATGCTTCAGAATTTGAGTTGTGCATATTTGTGTGTGGAGGTCAGAGAACAACTTTAGAAGTCTCTCCTCAAGAAGTCCTTTTTTTGTTGAGATGGGTATCTCCTTGGCCTGAAACTCTACAAGTGCTCTAGACCAGCTGGCCAGCAGGACCAGGAGTCTGTCTGTCTCCAATCCACTCCACTCTACCAGCATTGAGATTACAAGTTTATACCACCATGACTGTGTGTGTGTGTGTGTGTGTGTGTGTGTGTGTGTGTGTGTGTGTGTGTTCTGGGGGTTGAACGTGGATCTTTGTATTTGCAAGGAAAATGCTTTGCTTTTTTTTTTTTTTTAAATTTTTAGTTACACTACATCAGAGTGAGGCAGGGTTACACACACATGCCATAGTACACATGTGGAGAGCAAGGGATGAGTTTGATAGATCTCTCCTGTCTTTTCTATGCTGTGGGAAAACCTGTCAAGCACCTTTACGCACTGAGCCATCTTACTGGCCACTACTTTGAAGATATATATATATATGCATACATACGTATATACACATACATATATGTATTGAAATTTTCATATCAGAGTATACTATATTTTCATTTCCAACCCTACCCCCAACTCCAGTTCCTTCTAGTCCCCTTTGCTTTAGAATTCTAAAGGAGCCTTGTTCACTGTTTCAGTATGTGAGAAGACTTTGGAGTCAGGGTGATGTCCATTTCACTGAGCTCCTCAGAAATCTATCTATATTTGATACCTGCATGGTGGGGCATGGGCTTCTGTCAGTAGGAGTTTTGAGAAAGTCTCATCAAGCCTGCCTACCTCCTGCCAAGCTAGACCCTCCTCATCTGTCACCACTCTCCTTTGGTCTTGGTCTCAGGTGACCCCGCAGACACTGACTACACAGCCGTGGGCTGTGCAATCACTACCATTTCTTCCAACCTGACTGAAATGTCCAAGGGGGTCAAGCTGCTGGCAGCTCTCATGGACGATGATGTGGGCAGTGGGGAGGATCTTCTCAGAGCTGCCAGGACCCTCGCCGGGGCCGTGTCTGATTTGCTGAAGGCTGTGCAGCCTACTTCAGGAGAGGTGAGTCCTAAGGACACTCAGTCAGTCACACTCAGATGAGACACGTGTATCCCTTCAGGTCTGTGGATGGGGCTCTGGCTTCCTGAAAGGTTTCTACCATCCTGAGAAAAATACCACAGGGTAGAATGGAGAGTTATTGAAGCGGGTCAGATACTGTGTCTCAACCCTTGGCGTGGGGAGAGGTGCTCCTGGTAGAAAGCCATTCCGACGAGTACACAAAGGACATACCTACAGGTCTGCAACTGGACTTCTGTAGAAGCCAGCTTTGTTCTGATTGTGCAAGACCCATTCATTGGAAATTTCATGTACATCTGCCTTTTACTGGATGATGGGAGTTTCCCTGCATCTCACCAGGATTTTTTTTTCCTCCTATCTGGCAAACAACTGGAGATCTTCACTCGTGTGGAGGAGGAGCTTTTCTATTGGATCCCTCACTAGACTGATATGTGGTGAGACGTGGGAAGAAAATTCATTTTCTTTCCAACCAGATCGTGTTCTCTATTTGTAGCCTCGACAGACTGTTTTGACTGCTGCCGGAAGCATCGGCCAAGCCAGTGGAGATCTCCTGAGACAGATTGGAGAGAACGAGACGGACGAGAGATTCCAAGTAAGACATCTGCGGCTCCCCAGTCTTGGAAATGTGTCTGAGTGAGGAGTCTGACCTCACAGCGAGGATGTATCGGCGCTCAAGCCTGGTCTTCCTTGGGTTATTGAGAGTAAGCTCCAAGGACGTGATTTGAGAAGGGAGATCTTTTAGTGTCAATTAAATGTATCTATTTTTAATGGAAAAAAACCCAGGCCACTCACTGATCTTATGTATCATCCTCCAAAACACTTAGCCTTCCTGGTGGTTTACCAGTTTGTTTCTTGGATGTTTTATAAGCATAAAAGTGGATACAGTAATTGTGAATCCCTTTGTATTGGCCACCCACCTCCATACTCACCAGTCTTGGCAAATCTTATTTTATTTTGTGGGGAGGAGCTTTCAATGGACTCACTCTTTTGTCATGTTTTATTTTGTGTTGGGTTGTTGGTGTGCTTGCCTGTATGAGCCGTGTGTGTGTGTGTGTGTGTGTGTGTGTGTGTGTGTGTGTGTGTGTAGGCAGAGGTCAGCCTCCAATGTCATTTCTCAGGATGCTGTCCATCTTGTTTTGGTTTTTAAGAGTTTCTCAGTAGGACCAGGGAATTGTTGATTGAGGTAGGGTCACTCGAAACCAATCCCCAGAGCTCTGCCTTGCTCATCCTCCGCAGAACTGCGGTTACAAGCATACACCACTATGCACACTGAGCTGTATCTCCAACTCTGGCCTTTACTTTTTTTTTTTTTTTTTTTTTTGAGACAGGGTTTCTCTGTGTAGCCCTGGCTGTCCTGGAACTCACTCTGTAGACCAGGCTGGCCTCGAACTCAGAAATCCGCCTGCCTCTGCCTCCCGAGTGCTGGGATTAAAGGCATGCGCCACCACGTCCAGCTAATACTAGAGTCTTATGCTGCCTGTCCTCTGCTGAGCATCTGTTGCTACTGTTTGCAGCTGGCTTGATTCACTGCCAGTTTCATCACATTGAAGCTCAGACAGTATCTCAGCTTTTCTGCTCCCTCCTAACCCCACCCCACAGTAAGAGTGTTAAGACTGAGGCTCTAGGCCAGGGTGCGCTCTGCTCGTATACTTGGGGGCCATGAATCTTTATTCCTTTTTTAAAGTCTCTGATTTTGCAAGTAATACATAAGTCCATCCTGATTAGAATATTAAATTTCTAAACTATGCTCCCAGAAGGATACCCATATCCAAATCCATCAAGTTCATTGTATGATGATTCGATTGTAGTTCACCACACTATTTTTATTTATGTAAATATGTGTGTGTGTGTACACATGTGCATAAAGGTACCCTCAAAAGGCCAGAAGAAGCTGTCAGATCCTCTGGGGGTAGAGTTACAGTCAGTTTTGAGCCACCCAGAATGTGTGGTGAACTCAGATCCCCTGCAACAACCGCTAGCACTGAGCTGCCTGGCCATTTTTCAGCCTTTTGATTTCAGTCTTTGCAGTGTGGCCTCAGGTAGCTTGAGCTGGTTGCAAGCTCCCTCAGTATCTGAGGTTCACTTTGAACTTCTTCCGCTCTGTTTTTCTGGGTCTTGAGTCCCATGGTAAAGCTTCTCTTGGGTTTTCAATGTACTGCGTGTTCCCAGAGCTGACAGGGATTTATTTCACACGGGCTCCACAATAGTGGGCTTACTGAGAAGTTCAACAAAGACTGGCCAGCAGCTATAACTGTAGTGTCCCGTTCTTTTCCTGACTGTATTTGGACAAAATTAATAGAAAGAGAATGTCCTTCAGTGACTCGAACAAAGTTCTTTGTAACAATTGTGGTTGTGGGTGACCCAGTCTTGGTCCCTGTGTGAAGAAGGTTATGTTTAAAAATCTTGTAATTTGTGACACCCAAGTTGCTTTTAACCTGAATTCAGAGGCAAATGTCCAAGATGCATGGGTGCGGTAACAGGCGAGAGGGGCAGTAAGGGGCGCCATGCTGGGAGGACTGGCAGGCATGCATGTAGCAGACAAACACCCCTCGACTTCTGAAGGCTTCACGTTGTTTCACAGCCTTTTCTTGGACACCCAGGTACTGTCATAGACCCATGAAAGGCCGCAGTAAATGGGGACTTTGGTTGTGCATGTGTACCTATGTGTGTGTTTGTGGTGTGTGTGTGTTTGTGGTGTGTGTGTGTGTGTGTCCATGCTGACCACTTCACCACTGCATATATGTGGAGAGACAACTTGGGGAGTCCATTCTCTTCTCCAACCATGAGGGCCCCAGAAAACAAGCTCTAGTCATGACACCTAACAGTCAAGTGTCTTCCCCAAGCAGCCGTCTCTCCAACAGTCAGTGTCTTCCCCAAGCAGCCGTCTCTCCAACAGTCAGTGTCTTCCCCAGGCAGCCAGCTCTCCAGCCCCCAAAGCAGCTCCTTTAGCTTATTTTCCAATTTTTAGGGTTGCCTGCATTGAACCTATTCTTCACGCCTGTAAACTACACAGGCTGGACACGCTTTCCAATATATTTTCTCATAACATCTCTTGTTGTAAAGAGCTGATGGGCGATGGGTACCCTTGATGCTTAGAACCAAGCCTGCTTTTTCATATTATCTGATGAATAACTGAAGACTTCCGACCACATTTCCTCTGGAGAAAAGCCTTGACATGCCTGCTCAAAGTAACAATGGCGTGGATGTTAGGGAAGGCATTGCTAAGTCAAATAAGGTGCTCCCAGTATTTGCAGTGCTGAAGTAAATTAAGTGTAAAAGTCAAACAGATAGGAGACAGATCTGGTGGTCCAGACCAAAGGATTGTCCCTCCTGCAGGCAGCATGCCTCTCATAAGCTGAACTTTAAACTCTCGAAGTCCTAGCAGCTGTAGTTAGACATGGTTGTTGTTTTGATCAAGGGTTTCACGTCATCTAAGCTGTCCTACCAATTAGACTAGCCCAAGGTGACCTTGAAGTTCAGGTCCCCTGCCCCACCTCCCAAGTACTGGGATTATTGGCAGGCACTACATAACTAATTCATAGGCATAGTACCCAGGGCTTCATATCTGCTGGGCAAGCAGTGTACCAACTGAGGCAGACCCTTGCTCCTCAGCATCTTGCCATAGCTAAGTTATGCAGGTTCTCTTCTACTTTGCATAATCCAATCCCTATGCAGAATGTTCTGGATGCTGAGAATATGTTCAGAGTAGTCTTAGGCTTTCCAGCTGTAGGAATTGGTGCCAGGAATTTGTGTGTCCTACATTGTCCTCCAGAGGCAGAGGGACTGCTGACTTTTGGATCATAGCTAGGCATCTGAAAGATTGATTTTCAATTTACTCTGGGGCATGATTTGGAGGCCATGATTTAATGCCTACGTATTGCAGTACTGGTGACATCATCTGAGTATCTCTTCAGCTTCTCCTGATGTCACACATCCATCAAACATACAAGAGTCAAGGATCAGTGTGAGAACATGAACATGAATCACCAGTTACATCCTTCCTGGTTCCTCTGTTTCATTTTTTTATTTTGGTGCTTTCTTTGTGTGTGGCATTTGGAGGATCTATATGTGTGCTTATATGTGTCTACATGTGTTTGTTTGGTAGGCATGCACATATGCGTGCACGTGTTCACCAGAGTTCAATGTCAAATGTCTCAGTCACTCTACGTCACACTTTTTGAGACAGAGTCTGTCTCCGGATCAGAAGCCAGGCTGGCTGACCAGTGAGCTCTAACGACCTGCCTGTCTCTGGCCTGACATGCAATTTGCCTGTGGTTTTTGGTGTTGTTATTGTTGTTGTTGTTTTGTTGTTGTTTTTTTAATGTGCTGGGGAATCCAGCCTCAGGTCCTGCTGTTTGCTCTTTATTGACTGCGCCATCTCCCCAGCCCTGACCTGTTTTATGTTGAAACCTGTGTTACTCAGTGTCTTCAGGGACACATTTTGTTATCAAGATACATTTTTTTTTCCTTGGTTTCTTGCAAGGGTGGATTGTCCATTCAAATAATAAAGGGAAAAAAATCAAGGTAATGAAGGTTAAAAAAAAAAAACAAATGGAATTTTAATAGAAAAGTTGGGTGCACGCCACACAGTTTTATTGTTCGAAGAATGATAATAAATAACTTCATTCCCTTTTTCTTAGGATGTTTTGATGAGTCTAGCTAAAGCTGTTGCCAACGCTGCTGCCATGTTAGTACTGAAGGCGAAGAATGTGGCCCAGGTGGCTGAAGACACTGTCCTACAGAACAGGGTGATCGCCGCAGCCACCCAGTGTGCCCTCTCCACCTCGCAGCTTGTGGCGTGTGCTAAGGTAAGCCAGCTGGCATGCCACCCTCCCTACAGTGCCATACCCTCTCACTGGCCACCAGTTGTCAAGTAGCCTGAGCTCTACAGCTTGCTTCAGATGTCTTCTTTTGTGGAACAGGAATAGGATATTTTGTTTTGGTTGATTGTTTGCTTGGTTGGGTTTGGGGGCTTTCATTGTTGTTGTTATTGATTGATTGATTGATTGATTGATTGATTGATTGTAAGGGGGTAGGGGTGGAGACAAGGTCTTACTATGTATCTCGGTTCTCCTGGAACTATTGAGAGGCTAGGCTGGCTTTGAGCTCAGAGAAGTCTGTCTTTTTTTTCTCTCCCAAGTACTGGAATCCAAGTTGTGCACCAGCGTAATCAGCCATGACAGGACCTTAGTAGAAGCACTCTAATTCTGCTTTTATTGTTGTCTCTTCTGTTGTTAGATGCAAATTGCTGTGCCTCCCTTTGGACCTCTCAGCGCATCTTATTTCCAGTGCATAAAAGAGTCTTTGCATGCCTTTAATCCCAGCCCAGAATTCTGGAGGCAGGGGCAAACAGATCTCTGAGTTTGAAGCCAGCCTGGTCTACTAATCAAGTTCCAGGACAGCTAGAACTACACAGAGAAACTGTCTTAGGGGGGATGGGGGAAGAGAAACTGTCTTAGGGGGGATGGAGGGGAAGCAAAAAGCAAATAAGAAGAGGTTTTGCAGCTCACGGCACAGCGTTGCAAAGGGGCTCATACTGAACCCCCAGCTTCTCGGGGAGGCCCATTCATCCTGACACTGTGAGCGGCTCCAGGGAGTGTTCATCGTGTCAGAATCACCTGGTTGGGGTTTCCCAGCAGTCCTGCACACTGTACGCCATTAGCCTTCATTTACTGACGAGAAAGGAGAGTTGACTCAGTGTTAGTGAGCTGCTTTCAGCCATGGGAATAAGCAGCAGAATTGGGGTTCTGACTTAGACCTGTCTGATCCCAGGTGCCTTCTACTTCATCATGCCTGTGTGCTTCTCTGAGGATGGGGGTGGGCAGGGGGTGGGGTGGGCTTCTGCTTCTGGGCATTCCATCTCCAGCTTCGTAGATCAGTGGTTGAAGGACTGGCATTCCCCCTCCACCACATACCCCAAACCCCTCCCTCACATCCCCCAATAGGATTTGGAACATCCAGGGGCATCCTTAGCCATCCTCCTGCTGGTCCTCGAGCCCACAGGTAACTGACAGGCTTTCCCTAGTCTTTGAGGAAACACAGGCAGCATTTCTAATGACTCCAGAAAACATGTGCAATTCTTTTAGATAGTCAGTTGTCTTGCCTCAGCCTAGAAGATTCACTGAGGGTATCCTAAGAGGAAAAGAATATAATTAATAGCTCTCGGGACTTTGCCATTATTGAAGTACCAGGCAATGAGAACTGCCATGCAGGACTAATTAGCAGGATTTCTCAAATCACAAAGAAAGTTTAAGAGTGTCGAGGTGACCCCTTTGGATCCCTGTTGTTGGGTCCCTGGTATGTGTGCTGAGTGAGTCACAGAGGGACCTGAGGGAGATGCAGACACCCTGGGGCACCAGGAGCATCCACTGCAGTAAGCCTGTTCGTGTCTTTCTAGGTGGTGAGCCCTACCATCAGCTCTCCCGTGTGCCAGGAGCAGCTGATCGAAGCTGGGAAGCTGGTGGACCGCTCTGTGGAAAACTGTGTCCGAGCCTGCCAGGCGGCCACCGGTGATAGCGAGCTGCTGAAGCAGGTCAGCGCGGCAGCCAGCGTGGTCAGCCAGGCCCTGCACGACCTCCTGCAGCATGTGCGGCAGTTTGCCAGCCGAGGCGAGCCCATCGGCCGCTATGACCAGGCCACCGACACCATCATGTGTGTCACTGAGAGCATCTTCAGTTCCATGGGCGATGCTGGTGAGGCACTGGCTTGGGAGAGGAGGGACTGGATGGTTTGGGTGTTCCTCGTGGTCACGGTCACTCTCTAGGTGACCTCTGGAGTAAGGAGTAATAACAACAGTGCATCTTCCTTAATCTAAAACTTCCTCACCGTAGCACAGAGAAGATCCAGGAGTCCCGACATTCTCTTCCAGGGACACAATTCAAAACGTCATCAGAATTTCATAATTTGAATTCGCAATTTTAATACACCACTTTTGTCCCATATACAGGGCATAGTTGGTAAAGTCAGAGCGGCCACTAAAGGAAGCAGGAACCAAAGCTTGGAATGACATTCATTTAAAGGTCCACTAGGAATCTCTCCCAAGGTCACCATAGAGAACCAGGAGGGACAGCAGACAGCAGATGGGACTGAAGGAAGGGCGCAAGCCACAGCCCTTGTTAGCATTTCCTGGGGAGAGATAGGGTGGGATGTTTTAATATACTGTAATACACTCATGCTGCAAATTGAAATTATATATGCAGTGTGCCGCTTCAGTTTGTTGACAATTAAATTCTGAGTTCATCCAGTCACTATGACCTCCTCATCCCTGGAACTGACCTCTTCATTCCATACTCATCTATGGTAAAGTGGCTGCTGTAGTGGACAGGTCAGCCTACCGTTGTTACTTCACAGTTTCTCTCATTTATCAGAACATCCCTACCTTTCAAAGGTTGTACATAGAGGGGCAGATGAAGGCCCTATCATGGTATATATAAATATAATCGTGTTCTACCTATGAATTTTTCCATGTCCATCTATCCATCTGACTTATCATGACAGTACAGCATTCCATTTTGGAGGTGTCATCATAGCTTAATCGATGACCTGGTTTTTTTTGGTGTTAGGGCTCAAACCCGGGGCTCTGGCTGCATGCCAGGCATGCACTGCACCGCTGAGCTTAGCCTCCAGCCCTTGACTGATTATCTCATAATAGATATTTTGTTTCCTAGTTTGTTTTGCTTTTACAAAAATGTTTCTACATAGAGCCTTCTTGAAAATGTATCTTCATTTGCTTTTGGAGTTTTTTCGTACTGATGATGCCTGTCTGTGGAATTGCCCAGCCAACTGATAAATGGATTTTGAAGTT
This sequence comes from Mus minutoides, assembly GCA_902729485.2. NCBI lineage: Eukaryota > Metazoa > Chordata > Mammalia > Rodentia > Muridae > Mus > Mus minutoides. Next base: position 59,010 of record LR750056.1, read on the forward strand.
TAAACTTCTTAATGAGATTTCCCTCCAAAAAGGATTTGCAACCCTACCAGCTACCTGTAAGAAGTCTGCTTTGCCAGTGTATAACCATACTGTATAACAACTTCTGGATGATGGTTCTTTTGTTTGGCTAGTTTTTGGAGCCAGACTCTCTTCTGTAGTCAGGGCTAGCCTTGACCTTGTGATACTGTGTGTTGGCCAGTAATGTCCAGGGATTCCAGGTGTGTGCCACAGACCTGGCAAGTGTTTGATAGTTGTTGGGAAATTTTCCTTGTGTTCTTTTATATGCTTCTTAATTTACTAACAACCATGGAATGCTGTGTACAATTGGATTTTCTGCCACTCTTCTCCATTTTGGCTTATTTTCCATAAACCTTTTAGAATAGTTCTAAGCTTTCCTTAAAAGTTGCAGAGGGAGAAGAGTCCCTCTCCTCTTCCTCCCGTTTCTAACCTCCTCCTTCTACAACTGATGACACATTTGTCAGAGCATTCATGGGCATGTCCCTGTTAGCCACCCATAGTATTCGAATATCGTCAGTTTTCCTACTGTCTTTTTTTCTGTCCCACAATGCCATCGAAGTCAGCACACCGATTTTAGCACATGCCTGTATGTATAAAAACATGTCTCCCCTCAAAAAAAGCTTTGGGAGAGGAACCAGTCCTTTCCCTGGGGTGGTTTCATTTGTAATGTTATGTCTTAATAGCCTTCCCACTTTCGTAAAGTCACATGAACAGCAAGGACAAGCAGTAATAAAAGCTCCAGACCTGGACCTGAGGGTGTAGTGCAATTTGGTAAACTGCATGGCTGGTGTGCACAAAAGCCTTGGGTTCAGCTTCTGGCGCCTCATAAACAAGGCAAGGTGGAGCAAGCCTCTAATTCCAGCACTAAGGAGGTAGAGGCAAGAGGATTAGGGAATCTAAACCACCCTTGGCTATACATGGAGTTAGAGGCTGACCTGAGACACAAAAAAAGCCTATTTAAAACAAACCACAACAGGAAATCAAAACAAAACAGAACAAACAAAACCCTTCTGACCATTGAGGTCATGTTCAGACAGAATGGTGAATAAAAGCCTACCTACACTTAACTGTCCTGTCCTCTAGGTGAGATGGTGCGCCAAGCCCGGGTGCTGGCCCAGGCCACATCAGATCTCGTCAATGCCATGAGGTCAGATGCGGAGGCCGAGATTGACATGGAGAATTCCAAGAAGCTCCTGGCGGCCGCAAAGCTCTTGGCTGACTCCACTGCCCGCATGGTGGAAGCTGCGAAGGTGGGCATTGGTCTTTTGGGCCTGAAATGTAAACACTATCAGAGTTAGCATTTGAAGCTTACCTACAAAAGTGAGAGATGGAGTCTGGAATTCTCCTTGTTCAGAACTTGAATAGCTTTGTGACACCTAAGGTACTTAGGGCAGGGGAGGAGTTGTTGGAACACAAGAAAGAGATGCTGACTTAGCACAGACAACAAAGCTATTAATGCCAGCATCGTGGATTCCCTCATTACTGCAACAAGTTGCCTAAGGAAAGGACGAGGGATTTATTTTGGCTTGCGGCTTGAGGGCACAGTCCTTCATCATGGTGGTGGAGCAGCTATAGCTGGTCACATCACATTGCATCGCTAGTCAGGAAGCAGAGAGATCCATGCTAGTGCTCAGCTACCTTTCCAGTTTTAATTTAGTCTAGGACCCAGCCTGTGGAATGGGTTTACCCACACTTACAGGGGGAACTTCCTACCTCAATAATTCAGTCTAGATACTCCCTGACAGGCATGCCCAAAGGGGTGTTTCCATGGTGATTCTAAATCCCACCATGCATAATCAAAATCACGTATCATATTTTGTCTCAAGGGGAGAAAGTGAGTACCTTCTCCCGGTATTAACCTTTTCTGACTTTAGAATCCTATGTATCTGAGTAAAACTGACAGGATGCTAAGGACAGGTTCAGCTGAAGGACCAGCGTACTAGGGCTGTGGACCTGCACAAAGTTTACGGCTGTATGGGTACCATGCTATTCTGCCAGCCAAGGGCATCAGCTTCCTTTGCCTGTCTGTCTGCCCTCTCCCTCCTTCCATCCATCTCTGGTAGAGACCATTCTGGTTTTTTCTACAATGAGAATTACTTTTTTTCTTTTTCTGTATTGCCCTTTTAATGATTGACATAATAGTAATGCAACTCAGCAAAAAGGGAGGGTTTTTTTGTTTTTGTTTTTGTTATTTGCTGTTGTTGAGCAAATGGCACTCACAGAATTGTTAATCCTCCTGGAAGAAAATTATCAGGGCACTTCATCTTACAAGATTTGTAAAACTAGACTCCAGACTAGAATAAAATATATTTCTTTTTACTTAGATTTTTAGCTGATAAATAAATAAAAAACATACTTACTAAGTGGGATATTATGATAACGCCTCAAATCTTTGAAGCCTTGAGTTTTTGAAAATTACAGCTACAAGGGAATTTGTATAGATAGCCAATGTGATTTCCAGTGCCATTTCTATAATTGCATGCAGGTTTGATCTTTTGTGTATGAGGGTAGTGTTTATAGGGGCTGGGGGTGTACTCTTCAGGAGACTGTGGAGGCAGCATATCAACACAGCCTGGTAGTACACAGCCGTTACCCAAGCTTGTGACTTTCCATAGTAGGCATTATTAGGAAGAAGTAAGATTAAAGGTATGCCTTGAGCAATCACAGCCTACTGTCCCTGGGTCACTTGAAGCATCTGTTTCTACCTTTGCAGGGGGCTGCAGCCAACCCAGAGAATGAAGACCAGCAGCAAAGGCTGAGAGAAGCTGCCGAGGGTCTCCGAGTAGCAACCAATGCCGCTGCGCAGAATGCTATTAAGAAAAAAATCGTCAACCGGCTGGAGGTCAGGAAACAGGCTAGCTTTTAGGGTGCCATTTGTGATTGCTAAGGGTTACCTAGGGGAAAAAGCCAACTCACCAAAATGATACCTATATAAAGAGTGCCAGATCAAAGGCAGCAATGTTGGATCTTTTGGGTACTTTAGCAGAAGTCACACAATTTGAAAACTTGCTTCAGTTCAGGGCTGCCAAAGGCTTAGGTTTAAAGGTCAGCATTCAGCAGTGGGATGCAGTGTTTTTGCAGGAAGATTGGGGGCCTTTTTTTCTTAGTATTAATGGATACATTCAGCAGGACCAGTCATGCTAAGTTCCCATTCTGTGGGAGGCAGTCAGTTTTGTAGGCTTCCTGTGGAATTTTAGACCAGAGCTAAGGAGCAGGGTGGGACTGAGAAGGGAGGCAGAGTGAACACTTCTGTCATTTCTTCTCAAAATATTTATTCCAGTTAAGAGTTGAAAATAATAGGCACAAACTACATAAGGAGAACATTTCTTTACATGGATGTTTATACAAGACCTTCAAACTAAAATATGGCGGGATGAAGGCCAAGCTACCTGGCTGTCTAAGGAGGAGTCCCTCTAATGGCCACCTACTACGCTCTGGAAGAAAATTAGTCTCCTTATTAGAAGGGGACAAAATACTGAACTGGATTAATTACCTCAGGGACATGTGTCCCGTCTGAGCTAAGGCCTCTGGGTACTGTGAGAGGAGACACACGGACACTTCCACTGATGCTTGACATAAGGGGCAGCCTGTGCTTCATGGGGGACGTCTTCTTTCCCTAGAACATTAAGACTGCTGCTTACCAATGCCATCTCAGCATTAACAATTATCTCTTGTCTTTTGTCTTTTAAATTTCCATTTATTCTTTCGTGACTTCATACATAAATGTATTTAGATCATGCCCACACTCCAATCCTAACTCCTGGACCACTTCTCTATATCCCTTTCCTAACTTCATGCTGTTGGCAGCTGCCCAAATGGTTGTTCCTCCTCCTCCTCCTTTTCCTCCTCCTCCTTCCTCTAATAATAATAATTTGTTGAGACAAAATCATGCTGCTACCAGTGCTTGGGTGTAGGCTCTATCTAGAGAGCACAGGCACCCGACAATGATCTACAGAGAAGAAAACTGACTTCCCTTTCCCCATTGGCCATCTGTGGCCAACAGCTCCTTAGCTAGATGTTGGGCCTCTTGAGCTTCTTCCTGCTTCCTGCTGGAGAGTTGACTAACTTGATCATTTGCATGACTTGGAGAGATAGAAGAGCCAGGTGTTGGGGAGGCTTGTGAAATAATGTCTTCTGGATATGACAAGGCCATCGTACTTACTCATAGCATCTGTGGTGACCAGAATGAGACCAGCAAAAGGTCATGCCCATCTTTTACAAATAGCAGGCAGCAAGGTAGACAGCAAAAGGTGACAAGGTTGAGATTGTTGGTGGCTTCAAAGAGATAGTGTCTGCTCCCGTAGTGGAAAGGCATGGTGTATGAATTTTCGAGCACCATTCTGGACTGACCTGTGTTCCTCTCCTCTGCAGGTTGCAGCCAAGCAGGCAGCGGCTGCTGCCACACAGACCATCGCAGCCTCCCAGAATGCAGCCATCTCCAACAAGAACCCCTCAGCCCAGCAGCAACTGGTCCAGAGCTGCAAGGTAGGCTCCCTGTGCGCTGAGGGCCAGCTCTGCAGCACATCACTGATGACATTAGACCGCCACACGCCCCCGTAATTCATTTAAGACAGGTCTTCCAGGCTCCTAATCTAGTTTGCAGTGGTTCTGTGTTCCAGGTGTACACATGTCTGGGTTTTGTCCATTAAGTGGAGCCTGCATTTGGAAGCAGTGTCTTTTACAACATTATCTTTCCTTTATCCACATCTTGTTTAAGAGACTGAATTAAATAAAAAGAATCGATGAGGCCTTTTGGAGCTTTGAAATGGAAATGAATATTTGGCTTTCCAGAGTGCCTTCCCCTCTGGGAGACTGGTTATGTCCAGTCTCCATGCACTATGGCAAGCTGATTTCCTGCTTTCTCCACATCTGAAGTCTGCTTTGTCCTGTCTGCCTTCTGTAGCCTCCTGTTGGATGCATTTTGTTATCTGTGGCTTGGTTGTCTGTTTGGGGGGGAGAGGGCATTGGTGTTGTGTCAAAGCAAGCTTTCTGCAAACATTCTCATCTCCCACCAAGAGGGGTGACTCTCCCAGGACACTTTTGATGTCCTGGGACATAAAAATCCTTTTGCAGAGGTGTCTCCTGCACGTAATGGGACATCTTGCTGGAGTCTCCTGAGAGTGTGGGCAGTGGAGGCTGGTGACAGGCCTGTCTGATTGTGCCAGGGTTCTGACAGTTAACCTGTTCTGACTTTCCTCCAAATCTCTGAAAAAGATTGAGTCAACTGAGGGAAGCTGCTGCTTCAGCAGTGGCTGAGTTTTGGGGGGAATACAATTCTTCACAAATTGGTCACACAACTGGGAGAGAATTGTCTGCACCTCTCTAGGCCTGATTCTGGTTTTCCCGAGGTCCCCTCTCACGTTTGACTGTGATGCCCAGGGATTTGTGGTCCTTTGTGCTTAGGGTATGTGGAAGAAGAAGAGCTTACTGAGAGTGAGGCCTCTGCTCAAACAGTATAGTTCTTTCTTGTGCCGTTCAGCTGCCAGCAAGGCTGGAAAGTAGCCTTTCCCTTCCTCAGGGACCGCAAGCTGCTCATGCCCAGGGACCTATTGCGGAGCCAGCCAGCCTTCTCTCCCTCTTTGCCAAAGAGACTTGAAGGTATTAGATCTCTGAGCTTCCCTGCCAGGAAATGAGAGAGAATCTAAACGACAGGCTGAAGTTGAGAGGGAAAATGGACCAAGTTTCTGGAATCAGCATTGGAAAGGGCCTGCTCACATTTCCATTGGGATATTTTAAAATACGTTTACATTCTGGCTAGGGTGGAGGGTGGACACAAGGCTAAAACGCACTGGGCACCTTTACCAGCCGTGATACTCCAGCCTCTGACGCCTGCTCCATCAGAGGGCAATTAGGAAGAGGCCAAGCTGATGTGTCTCTCATAGAGTAGTCCTGCTTTGCTGAATGTGGTTCCTCTCTCTCCCGTGTGTTGGGTTTTCCCATCTGAGTAATGCTAAGAACTGGTTGGAACAGGAACAGGAGCAATGGCCACATGTAAGGTGAGGCCCAGAATCCATACCTGCAAAGTCGGGGGCCTGAGCACTTAAACATGCTGGCTCTTGAACCTCTCCCATCCTCTTTCAGGTCATGCAGCCATCTGACTCAGTTTATCTGACTGTGAGTTATAGGTTGGTTGGTTGGTTGGTTGGTCTTTTACCTTCAGTCCTCATGGCCTGGAGCCTGTGAGTTTTGACTAGGGAAGTTTTTTCAAGGCTTTTAGAACAGTTGGCTATCAATAGACTAAGCCCATCAGGACCACTGTTAAAAGTAGGAGGGGAGAGGAGAAAAGGGTTCAGTATGCTGTCGTACCCAGCTTCTGGTACTAGTGTCCCTGGGAGTGGATCACGCATCAGTAATCATCACTTTGGGTCGTTTCCCTGCCCCTTTGCTAGATGTGCCTCCCTGCCCATGCTCAGTTCCTGTTTTCTCGATCCTTCCAGGCGGTGGCTGATCACATCCCTCAGCTGGTGCAGGGCGTGAGAGGGAGCCAAGCACAAGCAGAAGACCTCAGTGCCCAGCTGGCTCTCATCATCTCCAGCCAGAACTTCCTGCAGGTAACATAGAACACAGCACCGTGGTCCTTTGCAGAACCTGCAGCTGGCAGAGTCTGCCCTTTGTCTTAAGGGAAAGAGCATTACCTGTGCAGATCCCACAGCCTTGGCTAAGTAGCTGTCTAAGCAGCTGCAAGGCCTCTTTATGTTTCAGGGGAGGGAGATGTCACTGGCCCAGTGAAATGCTAATGATCAAGGCAAGTATTAATGGGTTCGTTTTTCAAGTGCTGCCTATAGGTGATCTGCTATGCAGAGATAAAACATGGATATTTTTGTCTGCTTTCTTGTGTTCTCTTGCTCAGAGAGATACACTAGCTGGTTTGTTGGGTGGATATATAGTCTTGAACTTAGAATTATTTTATACTTCGTTGAGAATTTCCTGCGGTGTAATTTGATCATGTTCACCTCGGCTCCTCACCTGATCTCTCTCCAGAACCAGCCTCAGTCACCTCTCTACCCCTGACTTAGGGGCTTCATTTTCTTAAGTCTAATAACCCATTGACTCTAGTTTGTGTTCTGTATGTAATTCTGAGAGCATGTACCAGAGAGGGGCAATTCTGCCACGAGCCACACCCTTAAAGAAACTGAGTCTCTACTAATTGTTCTTCAGTTAAGGATGTGGGTTCATGAACCCCTTTCCACTCCACACTAGAATGCTAACTGGCTTGATATTGTGCCGGTCTTGTGCAGGCAACCGTGACAACGATGAGTTCTTGAGTGGTACAGTCCTATCATATCCAAAAGACACTGTTCCATTCCAAAGCTCCCTTACGCCTGACTCTTAAGATCTTTCTTTTAACAATATATTCTAGTTCTGGTGTATAATGTTCTGAATTGCATTCATTGTATATGTACCCTTTGGGGCTCGAACCCAGCAGGAGAAGTAATAGCTGTACCTGCCACTGTGCTGTCCCCAGCCCTCCTTTGTAGTGTGGGCATTTGTGATTCAGAAGGTATGCTGGGTGACTGTGCTCTGCCTTCAACCATCCCTTCATTAGCCACGCTGGCTCTTGTTTGGGGCTACCATGAGCAGCCTGTGATGAGATCCTCTTTATGTACACAGTCTTCATCCCCAGCTTGAGTTATTTACTTGGGTGAATTCCTAGAAATAGGTTGGCAAACTAGTTTACTACTTCTTTGTCACACTGAGATTTGGGGTTTAGATAGGAGGTCTATTTTTTTTTTAATTAGTAATTCTGGAGCTGGTTCTGTGTTTCATCTGCACCCAGGGAGACCACAGAGAGTTAGGATTGAACAGTGACAGTGTTTCTCAGTCCACTGAACTGGTTTGTAGGTTCTCTTTCCCTCCCTCCCTCCCTCCCTGCCCTCCTTCCCACCCATATTTTCTTTTTTCCTCTCTCTCCCCTTTTCTTCTTTTCTCCTGTTCTTTTAACTGCTATTGTAGATACTTAAAACTTTATTTAAAAAAAAAAAAGGCAAACTTCAAAGTAAAAAGCAACAGAATCAACAAATCAAATGTGTGTGTGTGTGTGTGTGTGTGTGTGTGTGTGTGTGTGTTTAAGCTGAGTGTGGTGGCGCACGCCTTTAATCCTAGAACTTGGGAGGCAGAGGCGGGTAGATCTCTAAATTCAAGGCCACCCTAGTCTACACAGGACAGCCAGAGAAAGATCGTGTCTTGGGGGGAAAAAACTAGAAAAGTGGGGGAAAAAAGTGTGTGTGTGTATTTATATGTATTTATGTTTATATTTATAAATACACATAATGTGAGCAAGAATTGTTAAAAATAGATACACACACACACACATACACACACATTCTACCACTAAGCTAACCCAGCCCCCAGCCCCAGCATACATCTTTAACTTCCCACATGAATATTGTAGAGTTGCCCTTCCAGAAGGATGAACAATGTGAATTTACAGCTCACAGTATATGGAGCACACTTTTGATACATCTTTTATAAGATGGAGTTAAGAGCTTTAAAAAGTGTTTTAGCTTCTATCTTCTTTAAATTTTATTTTGTTTGATTTCATATCCTTTGTTTTTGAATGTTAAGCATTTTTCATGTATTAGTATTATATCCTTAAGGTCTGGTAACATGAAATCATTCAAGTTTTTTTTAATACTTACATTAGGTTCTCCTACTGATTCTCATTAATTCTTTAAATACTAACATAGTACTTTTATCCTTAATAGTTATGATCTGGCACTTAAATCATTACAATTTTTCTGAGACCCATTTATAGCATACATTTTTAAAGCCCTAAAAGCTGGTGTGCTTTGGAGCCAGAAAAGCAACTTCTAAAATTTTACACACTAAAAATTATTGAGATCTAGCTAGTTCTTTGCCATTTTTTTTTCTACATTGGCATTGGCAAGGAACTGGATACATCCCAACAATAGGAGATTGAGAAATATCTACAGGACTCATAGAACAGCATATACCTAAAAAACCAGGCAGAGCCAGGTATTATAAAACAACATGAATAATATCGCCTGTTCTTGAAGATGCGTCTGCGTGTGCATAGGCGTTCTGCCTGGGCAGTGTATTTTCATTTGTGAAAGAGTAAAATCATCTTATTTGCCTTTATTTTTATGGGCTTTAAGGTGTATTTAAAGTCAGGGTAAAGAGAGCTACTCTGGAAAATACAAAGAAATGTTCTTATCAAAGAGCTATCTTTGGAATCTATTTTAAATGAGAATTTTAAGTCACTTTAACCAACTTGCCTGTCTTGCCCCTATATTGATACTTTGAACTGTCTTGGAGTGTCTGATTTGGCATGGCAGTTATTTGGAGTTTTTGTTGTTGTTGTTGTTGTTGTTGTTGTTGAATTCGGTGTTATCTATTTATATTTTGCCTGTATATTTGTATACCGTGTGTGTGTGTGTGTGTGTGTGTGTGTGTGTGTGTGTGTGTGAGAGAGAGAGAGAGAGAGAGAGAGAGAGAGAGAGAGAGAGCGAGCTCAGAGGCCAGAAGAGATCATCTAATCCAGGAACTAGAGTTAACAGACAGCTTTGTGGATCCTGGGAACTGAATGTGGGCCACTAAGCCTTCTTTCCAGCCCAAGGAATTAGTTGGAGTTTAGTGTGTCTCTTTGTGTTAGTGATTCTTTGGTTGCTATGACAATAAACACCATGACCAAAGGCAACTTAAAGAAGAAGGGTTTATTTCGTCTCAGGATCAAAGGGCTAGAGTCCATTACTGGAAGTGAGGTAGGGCATGGCATGGAAGCAGCAGCCGAAACCTGGCAGATCACATTTCATCTGCACACAGGAAGCAGTTAGGAAGAGAACAGGAAGTAGGAAGAGGCTATACACCCAAGCCTCTGTGTTGGCTAGTTTAAGGTCCACTTGACATAAAGCTATATTCATCTGAGCAGAGGGAACCTCAATTGAGAAGATATCTACAGATCAGTCTGTAAACAGACAAGCCTGTAGGGCATTTCCTTAATTAGGAATTGATGGGGAGGACCCAGCTCATGGTGGGTGGTACCATCACCTAGTGGTCCTGGGTAAGAAAGCAGGCTGATCAAGCCATGGAGAGCAAGCCAGTAAGCAGCACCCCTCCAAGGCTTCTGCATCCAGGTTCCCTCCCTGAGTTCCTACCCTGACTTCCTTCAGTGATGAACGGTGATATGGAAAACAGGAGCCAGTAAACCCTTTCCTCCCCAGTTGCTTTGGTTGTGGTGTTTCATCACAGCAATGATAACTCTTAGACATCTAGTGACACTTCTTCCGGCAAGGCTCCACTTTGTAAACATTCTGTAACCTCCTCAAGTATTCAAGCTTGGGAACCTGTGGGAGTCAGTTCTCATTCAGACCATACCCTGTTTTAGGGAAAATTGTGTTCGGGTCGCTGTGGAGGCCATGCTGTTGTATCTCTCTCAGCAGCAGGTTGCCCAGGAGATAGCTTACTTTCCATTCATCTCTCCACAGCCTGGAAGCAAGATGGTGTCCTCTGCTAAGGCGGCGGTGCCCACTGTGAGTGACCAGGCTGCAGCCATGCAGTTGAGCCAGTGCGCCAAGAACCTGGCGACCAGCCTGGCCGAGCTGCGCACCGCCTCACAGAAGGCAAGTGGGGGCTTACTCTGGTAGTCAACTCTTCAGCTTTTCATCTCTTTGTGGTGTTGTGGTATGAGTGCCATCCAGGCCCTAGCACTGCTGGGCCATCGGTTTCATATAGTGACCATATAGCACTGTGGTCTAACAATGAGTGTAAGCTCCTAGGCTTGGTCATCACCCTCAGTATGATGACAAATACCAGAGAAAAAGGACGAAAGGTTTAGTCAGGCATGGTGCCACATGCCTGTAAACCCAGCACTTGGTTGGTGGAGGCTGGAGCTTCAGGAGTTCAAGGCTACCCTCAGCTCATTTATCAGCTATATAAGCCAGCCAGGGCTATGGAAGACTCTATCTTTTTTAAAACAAACAAACAAACAAACAAAAACAAAGAAAAGAATGAGAAAGGTGAAGGAAGGAAAGGAAATACAGTGAAGAAGGAAGAGGGGACACCGTGGATTTCTGTTCACTGTCAGTCGGCCATCTTGCCTGTGGCTGATAGCAATACTGTGTGGTGTTTCTTGTAGTAGCAACAACGTGTGTCTGGGTAAGAGAACAGGCTGGTCGAAGTTGTTCACTTCATGGCAATCGGGATATAAAAGATATGGTGCTAGGGTCCCAATAACTCTGTCAAGGGTACACCCCCAATAACCTACCTTCCTTCCTGTAGGTATCACCTCCTAAAGGTTCTCCCGCCTTCCAGGAGAGCTATGGACTGGGACTACTTCTTTATGGAGACATTGGCTGTTTCCTATCGAGCTTTAGCAATAATTGATTTTATCCTTATCTTCCAAGTACCATCTCCAGAACTTAAGAGACAATGTACCTAGGAGGGGGCTGCCATCTTAGCTATGATTTTCTTCCCTAAAACGTTTTCACACCTTCCATGGGCACATTAGCCTTAACAGAGTCTCAGTAGGACAGAACTGGGGACTAAATACGTTTGTCTCTGAAACTCAGTTATCAAAGGAGCTCACTGCGACTCTGATGTAGTTATTAGCATGAAGTTCTGGCTTGAATTCATTTTCCCTTGTAGCGATCCCTTTATAGAAGCTCGCAGCCTCATAAAGTGGTAAGAGAAGAAAATGGAAGCCAACTTGAGTGCCTGACATGAACAGGGATGCTGCATTGCCAAAGCCAAGTGCCAGGGCCTTAGACTCTTTCCAGCAAAGTTTGAGGTATTTCTCAGTGAGGTCTAGAACTGTCCACACGGTAATGGCCTAGTGTGTATGGTGAGCTGCTTATTAGAAGACAGGTACCCAGCATGCCTCAGGCAAACCTAGCCACACCACAAGCCATGTAGCCCACATGTTAGTTGCAGGCTAAGTTTTCTCAGTGAATCTTGGCACATACCAACATCAAACAGCTACCCTGGAATAGTGAGCCCCAAAGTGACGCTCCAACTTGTCTGCTGGTCCAGGAAGAGGCTTCAAGAGATTTTTATTTATTTTTTCAATGTATTAAAAGAGTTAAGCTCAAAGAGCCTGGAATTAAACAGGATGAATTTGTTTGGGCCCCTGTCGTTTTCGAGTCTGCTGACCTCCCTGAGCTTCTGTACCTAAGAAGATGAACACAGAAAATCCAGTCACCTAGAGCTTACTGATGCTTTGTGGCAGTTATCAAAAAGATAAAGAGTGATAATTTATAAGTATTGAGAATTCTGACTGGCAAAATTATGTATGCATGAAATTTATTAATGTCCTGGCTACCGAAGACCAGTGTTCTAAACGATCAGGAGATTTAACCAAGTAAAACAAATGATGAGAAGGGGGATTTCTTCCCATCTTTAGTGTGGAAAAGTAGTGATTTATGGTGTGGAAAAGTATAAGAAGAAATTTCTGTGCTCTCTGTGGGGTCCTTCCTCAGTTTGCTCATTCACTTCTTACCCGTGTGCATCCCGAGCCTCTGCACACACATGCTAGGACATCCCGAGTCTCTGCACACACATGCTAGGACATCCCGAGCCTCTGTGTACTATGTCATGTGCTCCTTCACTGCAAACCAGGCCTGGTGAATAAAAAAGTACATCCTCTGCGTCTGAGAGTAAAGTAGCTCAAGGGGGCTCTTACCTGTCTACAGTCCTAAGGCACATGTAATTAGTGACTTAGGGAAAGTATAGTTAAGGACCAGAACCACGGTGGTCCTATACCTTGGGAAATACTTGCTACCTTTACCTTCTGCTAGAGTCAGGGTTCGCAGGACAACATTTAATAAATTTCAAAGCGTTAGGACGCTTTGCCAAGTCGACTCTATGCACATATACCCACTCTGTTGACAGGCCCACGAAGCCTGTGGCCCCATGGAAATTGATTCTGCACTGAACACTGTTCAGACTCTCAAGAATGAGCTGCAGGACGCCAAGATGGCCGCTGCAGAAAGTCAACTGAAACCACTTCCAGGAGAAACGGTAAGCTGTGTGGGGTGTGGGCTCTGCCATTTTACTTGCGGTGGTTGTTGTTGTTGTTGTTGTTGGTGGTGGTGGTGGTGGTGGTGGTGTGTGTGTGTGTGTGTGTGTGTGTGTGTGTGTGTGAGAGAGAGAGAGAGAGAGAGAGAGAGAGAGAGAGAGAGAGAGAGAATCTACTATGTGGATTGTAGGTATTAACCTATTAACTTCAGGTCATCAGGCTTCCTGGCGAGCACCTTCCCCTGCCACCTGACACATCCCTTAGGCACACCTTGTTATTTATAAAGAAAGCGTTTGCCGGTGGCCAGAGTGGGGGGTTGCACAGACTATCATTGTCTATGGTGGACCAGACTCCGTGTTCATTTGAAGGATTGGCCTTCATTGGGAAAGTTGTTATATGACTTTCTGCCTGTCGCCATACACCTACAGATCTCTTCTAAACAGAGTCCCTATATAATAACTAACTATCTGTACCCCAGGCCTTTGCCAGTCTTGTTCCTTATCTGGTAGACACGGCGGAGCAGACATGCTCTTCATGAGAGGCACACCCTCTGCCTTCCTCCATGGTCACATTGCCTCTCCAAACCTCCATTTTCCTTACATGCCTTTGAGTTTGAACTCCTTGAAGAATAGTAAAGTGGCCTGTGTTAATGTCCCCACATGTCAGGAAGGTGGTGCAGTCGGCTGTCTGCCTGCCGCCTGCCATGGCATAATTACTGCCACTAATGGTTTCTTTGGGGCTTTCTCAAGGCATCATGCTCTCAGCATAGCCTGTTAAGGAACTGCATTGGCTTGCTGAAGGCCTTCTAAGCCAGGCACTCTCTGGAATGGGGCTTAGAGAGGCTCAGGACCTCTCATGGCTCCCCACAGCTGGCAGGGCTGCACCTGCCTCACTTAGGCCGAGCCAGGCTCTTTGCCCTGCACTGCCCAGCAGACTCGGGTGTGAACGGGCTCGGGTTCCAGTTCTGATGTGCACCATCGTTCTAAGTGATGCCCTAAGACCTCGGAGATGGTTTCTTTTCTAAGTTCTGCCTTCCTTGGATTCTTCCTACAGCTGGAAAAGTGTGCTCAGGACCTGGGAAGCACCTCCAAGGGAGTGGGCTCCTCCATGGCGCAGCTCTTGACCTGCGCTGCCCAAGGCAATGAGCACTACACAGGTAGGACTCTCTCAGCCTTTATGGCGCCCTGGTCTGGAGAGGAATGCTCACTGCTCTGACAATAGACTTGCCCTTCTTCTCCCGGCTTCTCAGCACACCCTTCAGGGACTTGCCACAGTACTGTTACTAAGCTCTGCCCAAGCGTGTTTGGTACTTACCTCATGGCTGTGATGAATTACCTGACATGTATGGAGTTCAGTAGGGAAGGGTTTGGTTTTGGCTCATAGTTTAAGGCAGTATCATCCGATGTGGCCGAAGAAGAGAAGTTGGTAGGAACACGAGGCTGCTTGACCGCTTACTTCCTCCTATTGATTGAGTCCAAAACTATTGACAATCAGCTATTGAAGACCAACACTGACCACCCATCTTCTCACCTGGCTTAACCTAACTCAAAACTCCTTCCCACTTGAGCCTAACGATCTGCCTCCTTAGCTTAGCTGATCCAGATCCTGTCAGCCTGACAGACATTAACCAGATTAAGCATGTGATGTAGTAAAATGACTCTCAAACTATTTGTAGACCCCTTATTAGACTACAAGGGGGCAATAATTGTACGCTTTAGGACTATCTCTGACTCCAGAAATCCCACCAATGTGTAAACATGTAAAAGCTAGAGAATAAGAATGTCAACAAAATCAGACAGACCACAGACAGGGAGGGAGGGTGGAGCTGAATGAACCCATCCACCCTCAGCCGGATGAGAACTCGGGGTGTCCAAGATGGAAGGAAGGAGTTAGCAGAGCTGTGTCCTGTGTGTCCTCAGGGCGCTGAGGAGACCTGAGTTTTTTTCAGTGTCAAATGTCTATTTCTGAAAGTAATAGATAGTTACTTAATTGTCTTTATTGGGAATCTGTGTAAGTAAGAGGCTGTGTAACTGATGAAAGGGGAAAACAAGCTGCTGGCTGGGGGTTTGTGCTGTATCCTTCAGTGTATGGATGAGGCTGTGGTAAGACTTCAGTGTGCATCAAGACTGTGGCTCAGAACACTCTCCCTAGCCCTGTGTACTGTGGGAGGCTTGGCTCTGGGGTGCTTTCTCCCCCTCTCCCTCTCTGTCTCTCTCCCTCTTTCTCTCCTCTCCCTATCTCTCTCCCTGTTCCTTCTTTCTTTCTCCCAATCCCTTTCCCTCTCCTCTTTTCTTGCAGCTGTTATAAATTAAGGGCCACCTTAAGGGAAGAAGCTGCCTTGGGCTTTTCTCTCTCTCTCTCTCTCTCTCTCTCTCTCTCTGCTTTTCATTCTTCCCAACTGTTGGTCCTCCCTGCCTTGATGCCTTCCTGTTGCCCAGATGACTTCAACCATATGTTTTCCAGTCGTTTCTTCATGTGAGGGTGGGTTTGCAAGAGTTAATCTGTCATTCCTCCAAGCCAAATCAAAAATGCACATTCATATTACTTGAAAACTGAAAGAACAAAACAGGAAATGGAAGTAAGTATAACATAGTAATAAGAATATGTAATCCCGTTTTAATCAGAGAATAAGGGAAATTATTCAGAAACCAGGGTGTTGAAGACCACTTAGGACATTTTGAGGGGCTCTGGGAGAAAGGGAAATGAGGATATGAATTTCTACAAACTAGAAGAAGTTTACATCTCAGAAACTCCTACATGATCCCAGAAGTTTGGCAGCTTTTGTGCATGGTGAAATGTGTGCTTCGAGGAGGGAGACTGCCCTGAGGCCCTAGGAGTTCCATCATCTGGTACTGCCAATGTGCAGGATGGCAGGCAGCCTCCTTGGCACTTGAAAACCAGCCTACCTAGCAAGCCATCCCTTTCTGGAAGGCACTGGGGAGGCGGTGGTGAAGTGGCGCTGTGTGGCAGGGGGTCTCAGAGGCTTAGAGAACTGATTCAAGGAACTGAGAAGGTTCTAGTAAAAGGCGAGAGGAGGAGACACAGCTGGACAGCTGAGCCAAGGCACAGATATAAGGGGCGTCGTAGGCAATGTGAGCAGCTTGGATCCTCACCAAAAGCCATGTGAAACTATTGGAAGGTTTTAGATGGAGACACCGGTCACAGTGTCCTGTGTGTGACCCTTCCTGCTCTGTGTGGAATAGACTGGAGAGAAACTACTGAGAGCAGAGACACCTGCACCCAGGCAGTGATTCCTCTAGCTGAGGTGGTAATCATCTGTGATAATTAGCTTTATGTCACTATAGCGAAATATCCAAGGTAATTAACTTCTAAGGAGAAAGGGTTCATTTTGGCTCACGGTAGCGCTAGTCCTTAATTATTTGAGTATGTGGTGGCCTAGCATATGATGTCAGGAGCATATACAAAACAAAAAGACAAAAACAAATATAACCCACATACCTCATGGCCATGAAGCAAAAAGAGAATGAGAAGAAAGACAGGGAGGGAGTATGCCATAACTGCCCAGGATCCAGAAGCCCTCATATTAGACACTGTGACTTAATGCTAATCAAATCGCCTTGAGGACCAAGTTTTTAAACACATGAGCCTTTGGTGAACACTCAAGGAGAGGGTTAGTGTATACAAGGAGATAGATTAAAGGAGCAAGCCTGACCCTGCTTGGTGATTGGTTAGAGTGTTGCCAGGGATAGAGATGAGGAAGAAAACATGGAGAATTCTTAGAGCTGACAGCTAATTGAAGAGTTCTGTGAGTTGCTAGGGTGAGATAACGAGGTTGGTTCTAACCGAAAATGGACTGGTAGATGTACACACAGAGATGTGATAGACAGCTTGCTCGCTAGCTCTCGGGAGAGGAAGCTTGGATGGAAGTGGAGGTTTTGTAATTATTACTTGGGTCATGGTAATTGGTTGAAACCTTAACTGTGGGAAAGTTTGCCTGGAGTGAGTGGCTGAGTGAAAAGAGTTAAGTAGTAAAAGATGAAGGTGAAGGATAGAAGTGGGAACCACACTCTTTGGGAGAGAAGGGAAGCCAGGGGCAGGCGTGTTTCTGGAAACAGAGAGTTACTATCCAGAGAGTCATACAGAGCAGTGAAGATGCCTCCATTGGCTTCAAGAATAAGGAGGTCCTTACTTGCTTGATTAGAGGTGATTTCAGCACAGTAGAGAGGTGTGGGAAGCAAGGAAAGATAGAACAGGGGTAGACAAACTCTTGAGTCTAAGCTCCATCCTGCCATGCTTGAGACCACGAAATGTTCAGAGACTACACGTTAACTCCCAGTAGGCTGCACCTGAGTGCAGGTGGGCTTTTGTTTGGCAAATGAAATAGTCTAAATACATTTCTAAACCATTTAACACAGCTACGCACAATTTTTTTTACAAGTACTTCAAAACAAATTAACAATTTATATCATTCCTAAATTCATCTTGGAGCCTTGGTATTGTGGTCTAGCAATGACTTAACACACGTTACGTGTGAATGCTGAAAATAACAAACCTTCTGAGAGCTGGGTGTGCTAGCAGGATGAGCTGGAGACAGGAGTATCAGCTCAAAGCTGGCTCATGGGCCCCTCTCTTGAAAACAACAATTATGAAGTATGCTGATATGTTTGCTATCTCCTTTTGTCCTGGAACTCTGCTACGGACTATAATTGAAGATTCAGATAGGAAGGCAATCTGTGCTCTCCAAGGATTGCAGTTATTAGAACAGATGTGTGCTTTACAGTTTGCCCCTAGTGGGTTACAAATCTTAATGTACACTTGATTGTAAAAGCAATATCATGGGGGTAGTGAAGGGGAGGAAAGGACATTGCTGATTTTGGTCACATGACCCTATGGTGATTCCCATTAAAAACATGGATATAAATGTAGTCATATTGGGAATTAGATATCTGGCCTCCTGGCGGCTTTGTTTCATCCTTTAGATGATATAACGTTTTCTGTCTGGATCTGGTTCCTCCCAATAGGACCCTTACCAGGAGATCCATGGGCAGGACAGTCTAGGGCTTTAGAGCTTGGCTTTCCAAACTCATCTTAAGGCTCAGTAGGTAGGATGGCTCAGCAGGTAAAGGTGCTTGCTGCCAAGCCTGGTGACCTGAGTTCACTTCCTGGAACCCACATGGAGGAAAAAGAAAACTGCCCACAAGTGGCTCTGTGCCCTCCACATGCATGTCAGGATGACACGCCTACCCCCACACATATACACACATCCACACCTACACTCGCACACAAAATAAGTAAATATAATTTCAAAATTTCTATCATCTTAATCTATAAAGCATTTCCCATTCAGTAGCTTTACATAAACAAATATTTTCTAATTGCATATTACTAATGTTGCATTTTAATGCTTACAAAATTTGAATAGAAGTGGATTTAACAGTCCAGATAGTAAATGAGAAGGAAATAGGTGATGTCTGAAAAATCACAGACTCAAAGAACCTTCAGTAGTCAGTGGTAGATTCTCTCAGCCACTCCTGAGGCTTGTGGAAAGCTGTGGCCTGAGAGAGACAGCAGTCTAGACACACAGACACTTGGCATGGAAGACAGTGGGATGAGGGCCTCACCACATCTGGCGTTCTTCTGAGCGATGACATCCTTCAACCTGGAGCCAAAAGCTGAAACAAAATGGTTCTCCTTTAAGCCTTAGTTTTATTTACCTTTGTGTTTTTCCTTCTGGGCTTCTCTAATTCCTGCACGCGTGTGTGTGCACACACACACACATACACAGCATCGCACACAAACACAGACACCATCACATACACACATACCATCACACACAAACAAACATGCCATCACACATATATACACATAAGCATACACCTATCTCACATACACACCATGGCATACAAACATGACATCACACATATATCAAACACCATACCGATAACACACATACATCACACACACATATCACACACAAGCACACATACATCTCACACACAGAGCTCACATCACATGTATCGCATACAAAAACACACACAGAAACACACACATCACACACAAAAAGAAAGAAATGCTGACTGTACGGTCCATCCTTTCCACAGGCTGCCTGACAGTCAGTAGATTGGCGGTGTTGTGGTCTGCCGTGGTTAGACTACAGCACTTCATCCCAGCTCTGACACGCAGACTATTCAGAGATTAGTGAATCTGTGCTGCAGGGGTGGCTGTATTGGGGGATCTGGGGCTTTTCTCATTATGGAGCCTCATGGTTACCACAGGGAAGACTGTTTGTGATGACTCTGTAGAAAGCCATACTCCAGACTGAAAGCAGTAATTTCCATACACAGCGTCTGTGTTCCTACAAAAGGTCCTCACACTTCATTGTCCCCCAAGAGTATGTGGCAGGAAGCTAGGAACCTCAGGTCCAGCTCCAGTACTGCCTAAGAAGTGTCTTGTGTTTGGGACACTGCTGTTGCTAGGCCTTATGGGAAACCATTTCTTGAGAGAAGCTCCAAGAAAGATCAGGTTCCTTGGTTTCTAGGAGAAAGTTCCTCCAGTCTCCATCCTCTCTTTAGTGTGCTAAGGACTGAGGGCCTCGGCTTCTGTTTATTCCCATGAGGTGATGCTGAACCAGCAGAGGACTGCTCATCTGCATCAAAATGGATTTAAAGCTAGATGTTTCACAAGACAATATCCAACGACCATTAAATGCATTTATTAGGTGCTCTCAACATCATTACCATACGAGTTAGTTTTAACTGTCAACTTGACAGCCTAAAATTATCTGGAAAGGGAATCTTTAGAGGGAATTAAGATTTTTTTGGGGGGTGGGGGGGTCGAGACAGGGTTTCTCTGTATAGCCCTGGCTGTCCTGGAACTCACTCTGTAGACCATGCTGGCCTCAGAAATCTGCCTGCCTCTGCAAGATTTTTTTTTTAATGTACTGTGTACATGCCTGGTGCTCTCAGAGGTCAAGGGAGGGTGCCAGATCCTCTGGAACAGGATTGTCAACAGCTATGAGCCATCATGTGGGTGCTGGGAACCAAACTCGGGTCCTCTGCTAGAGCAACAAGTATTCTTAACTACTGAACTACACCTCTGTAGCCCCGTGGGAAGAGAATCTTAGTGATTCTCTATGGGCATGGCTGGGGTAGGGAGGTTCTGATTGCTGGGCCCTCTAGCATCCTTTAGCAAATTGTAGGCCATATCATTCCCTAGGCAGGGGTTCAGAACATTGTAAGGGAAAGAACACAGTGAGGAGCAGCAGTGCCTGGATTCTGTCTCTGCTCTCAACTGTAGCTGTCATGGGCTGAATTCCTACAACCTGGAATCAGTGCCAAATGAACCTCCTTTTTCCTACTTCTTGTCAGGCTATCCAACAGAACCCCACTAGTTAAGATACAGAAGACTGCATCTCCTCCAAATTGCCCATGGTGTACTGTTTTCTAAAGTTACATTAGCCCTCGGTGATTCAGCCATTCAAATCCTAGGTTTTATCCAAGATACGTGATTCCATGCATTCATCTGAACATGCGTGCACAAGTCCTTTTTTTTCTTGCGAGTTCTATCCCAAACACAAATCAACTTACCTGTCCACCAGCAGAGGAACAGATAAGCAAATGTTAGGACATTGATGTAAGATCATGCAGGAAGAAAAGGAAAAAGTTACACATAACAGCACTGCTTGAACTCACAACCTTGACAGTCAGAGGGAAGATAGATGCAAATGAGTGCATGTTATATGGTTCTCTTAAGCCAGTCTAAGGTCACATATGAGATTAATTACTTTCAGTGTGAGGAGCATTGTTGGGGAAGGACACTATAATGGTGGATGTATCTATCCATGCAAATTCACTGAACTGCTCACTCTTGTGTGTGTGCAATGTGTGCCCCAGTAAAGCCAAGTGTGCTAAAATAACTTCCCACAACCTGTGCACCAGCCACCCAGGTATAGGTCCCCATCTGCACACCTGTTCCCATGTCTGTGGTTTAGCTCTAGGGACATGTGAGGCAGTAGAAATATGGGAAGTTGAAGTGTGGGGCATTTTATATATTGTGGTGTCTCTTGATTGGCTCAGACATAGGGTGTGAGCAACTTTATTGAGAAACATGGCAATTCACATATGTCAAAAATTAATCTGGACCCCCATGTTATTGCCAAGGAAAAAATGTAACTTCTGATGGAATCCACTAGAAACTCTAACAGACTTTCCTTCCCAGGCGTGGCAGCTAGAGAAACAGCCCAGGCTCTGAAAACACTGGCCCAGGCTGCCCGGGGAGTGGCTGCATCCACAAATGATCCTGAGGCCGCTCATGCCATGTTAGACTCTGCTCGGGATGTGATGGAGGGCTCTGCCATGCTCATCCAGGAAGCCAAGCAGGCACTAATTGCACCTGGAGATACAGAAAGTCAGCAGAGATTAGCCCAGGTGAGCCTGGGGACTGGGAACCATGGTTACCGGGGTTGCTTACAGGTCGGCTACCTGCTTTGTGGACACGTTTTTCCTGGCAGGAATGCCTAGGACTCAGAAGGTATTTGCAGATCTGTCTAAAGTGTGTGTGACAACAAGACTGGCCATACTTGGTATTCAGTGTTTTTTTGTCTTACCCAGTATTTCCTGCACTAACGCGGCATCTACTTAATTCATAGTCAACAAATGACATGAGGGCTCTAAACTCTGTCTGCCTTGGGACTCTTGCTTGCTCAGGGGTTGTGTCTACTTCAGTAAACTCCTCTTCCCGGTCTGCATGGGAAGGAAGATATAATACAGGTCCAGTTATCCAAAAGTTCTGAAAAGACTCCCCTAACCTCTCCAGATGATTCTTCAACTGACCAATGGAACCAACTGGCTAGGGACAATCTGGAGAGAGTTCTTGACATGGGACTAGAAAGATGTCTTAGATTAAATAGAATCCACCCCTCCCCCCTTCTCCCCAGCTTCCCTTTTAACTGAGATGGCCAGGGAATGCAAGCAGGGAACTGAGTCAGTATTCCTGAAGGCATGTGAGGATAAGGTGGCATTGAGGACATCTTCAGGTCAGCAGGAGGTACTGGAGTACCCTCTTTGCCTGTTGTGAAAGTGAGGTCTCAAGGCGTGTCAGCACCAGAGGGTCATTGAGAAGAATCAATTACAGCTTAGCTCTGCTCCAAAGTCAACCTTAGGGACCTGCGCAGAGCCCTGCAGAAGAAAAAAAAAAAAAAAAAAAAAAAAAAAAAAAAAAAAAAAAAGAGGCCACGTAGGCTGATGACAAAAGAAAACAGGACCAGGTCTCATATTGGAGAATTCTGTGTTTGGGTTCCAGAGCTGTGGTGGCTCCTGGCCCTGGGGAGCAGATGGCATGTAGTAACCCAGCACCAGGGTAGCAGAGACCAGAGGCCTGGCCAAGGTGATTTGATTTAGTTAGCAGGGTTGGGTGGGTGCCAGTGAATAATTCCCACGTTAGTGTCAGCTCTGCATATTCTCTCTGCTCTTTCTCAATGAATATGCAAAGGCATTTGCAGTGGAAGTAGCTTTCTTAAGGTGTTTCTCTCCCTCTGTGTATGCAGGTGGCCAAAGCTGTGTCTCACTCACTGAATAACTGCGTGAATTGCCTCCCTGGACAGAAGGATGTGGATGTCGCCTTGAAGAGCATCGGGGAGGCCAGCAAGAAACTACTTGTAGATTCGGTGAGGTCCTTGTCTGGGAGCGGGTACCTCGTGTCTTCCTGCACCCCACCCCACCCCCAAGGAGAGACTATGACTTTCCTTCCTTGGAGTCTCTGGGTATCTAGACTTTCCCATAGGAGTTTTGTTTTCTACCATTTTCTGTTTCCTTTCTGGTTAACAAAGTTCATGAGTGAGGACTTGTCGGGAAGGAGTTTATGCTGGTATGGGTGCACATGTATGTGCAGATACATGCATGCATATGTGTGCACACATACCTCTGGAGGGCAGAGAGCAGCTTCAAATGTCCCAAGTTTCCTTTGAGGCAGAATCTCTCAGTGGCCCGTAACTTCATCAGGTAGGCAAGGCTAATTGCTCAGTGAGCTTCCCATCTTACCATCACCAGGGCTACCACCACACCCAATTTTTTTTTTTTTTTTTTTTTTTTTTTTGGTTTTTGGGGGACTCGAACTCCAGTCTTTATGCTTGTAAGGCAATTTTTCTTATCAACTGAACTATTTCCCAGTCTCCCAGGGTGGAGCTTTGAACATTGACTTTTTTTTTTTAAGTATGTGATTGTTCTTGAGTCTTCCGAATGGGACAGAAAAGAGACTTTGATCATCTAGCTCTTTCTTAGGACATGACAGATAGTAACAGGCAGTTTGAGGACAGAGGGGCATGTGTACAACACTAATTAAGAAAGCCAGGATCTTAAAGGTTTTTGCCTTGGGGTACTTTCCTATCCCACACTGAAGGAAGCCTAGCACTTATCTGTCTGCTTCTGGTTACAAATGTCCAGCAGTAACAGGAACCTGATATAGCTGTCTCCTGAGAGGCTCTGCCAGTGCCTGACAAATACAGAAGTGGATGCTCACAGCCATCCATTGGACTGAGTATAGGGACCCCAATGAAGGAGCTAGAGAAAGGACTTAAGAAACTGAAGGGCTTTGCAGCCTCATAGTGGGAACAACAGTATGAATTAACCAGTACCCTCAGAGCTCCCAGGAACTAAACCACCAACCAAAGAGTACACATGGTGGGACTCATGGCTCCAGCTACATATGTAGCAGAGGATGGCCTAGTCAGTCATCAATGGGAAGAGAGGCCCTTGGTCCTGTGAAGGCTCTATGCCCCAGTGTGGGGGAATGCCAAGGCCAGGAAGCGGGAGTGGGTGGGTTGGTAAGTGGGGGTAGGGGATAGGGGTAGGGTGTTTTTAGGAGGGGAAACCAGGAAAGGGGGTAACATTTGAAATGTAAATAAAGAAAATATTTAAAAAAAAAAAAAGAGGCCACGTAGGCTGATGACAAAAGAAAACAAAAACAAAAACAAAAAACAAAAAAAAACAAATGTTCTGCAGTATATGTGGGTCCTTAGTAAAACCTGCAACTTTGATGACTATAATTCTAAAATTGATACTGTACTTGGTGTGTGGATTTTTAAGTTATTTACAAGGACCACTAATAAAAAAAAAGTGACGGTCATTTGTTAAAAAGAATGTGATTTGAAGTTGGCCATCATCAACCTCTTAGTTCTAAAAAGCTTAAACTGAGAGTTTCCAACATGAGAGACACAAAATAGGGTGGAGACTGGATCCCAGAGTTGGGTTGCTTGGATATGAATCCTGGCCCTGCCATCTCAGTGAGTGTCAGTGACTTGAGAATAGCTGCTCTCCCTACCGGTAGCCCACAGAGTGGACACTCTGTAAGTATGGATGGATGGGTGAGTAGGCAGATGGATGGATAGAAGGATGGAGATGTGTGGAGGGTCCAGCTTAACACGGGCTCATACTAAGCAGAGCCATTTCTATGTACTGATGACATGACCGCTCTAAGGAATGGTTTCAGGGAAGGCTCTTAATGTAGATGTGAGGGAAATTACAAACTGGCATCTGAAGAGTCCAGAGCAGGGAGAGAAAGTAATACACTGAACATGGCCAGCAGATTTGACCCTGCCATGAGAGGAAGTAGGGGTGGGGAGGAAGAGAGGAAGATGAGAGTGAGGGTAAAGGATGAAGAGAGAGGGATGGAGGGAAGGAGAGAGAGAGGAGAGAGAGAGATGGAGGGAAGGAGAGAGAGAGAGAAAGAGAGAGAGAGAGACCTGGAGAGCACGTGGCTGAAGTGGCAGGGTTATATGTATGGTATGGGGAGGGTGGGTTGTAAGCTGGAGAAGTTTAGGGTAAGGGGAGGGATAAAAAGAGCTAAGAAGAGCCATGGGTACCTGTTATTCTGAGAGCCTATAAGCCAGCATGTCTTGGTATGTAATAGGCATCGCAAATAGCATTTGTTTCTTTTGGACCTGCCATCTTCTAGTTGAATGAGTCAGAAGCCCAGCCCTGGGCAGTCACTGTTCCTTCCACGGTACTCCGCTTCGCCGCCCCTTATGCAAGGTGAAACTTTCCATGGCATGTGCCTTTTGTCCTCCTAGCTACCTCCAAGCACAAAGCCCTTCCAGGAGGCCCAGAGTGAGCTGAACCAGGCTGCTGCTGATCTGAACCAGTCTGCTGGGGAAGTCGTCCATGCCACCAGGGGCCAGAGTGGAGAGCTGGCGGCCGCTTCTGGAAAATTCAGTGATGACTTTGACGAGTTCCTGGATGCCGGCATTGAGATGGCTGGCCAGGCACAGGTGGGTGGGAAAGTGGTTTGTGCTGCTCACCTGAGTCTCCCTGTTCTGGTAGACCACCCAGCTGAGGGCATCTGGGTGGATGGGGAACAGGATCCTGTAAACAACCTGCAACGCCTTCCTTGACCACCTTGGAAATTCTGTGACCTCATAGGCTTAGTATGCCCGGTGATGATGGTGACTTTTTCCCACAGTCCATCACCAAAGCCTATATCCTTTACTGGAGTTGGGGGAGGTTGGGAGCAGGGAAAATTTTTATCAAAAATGAGGTGGGTTAATTCATGAACATGCATGTGTATTTGTGGTTTAGTGAACTCAACTTGAATGAATTACACCTGGGACTTCCAAATGATTAAAAATGACCTCATTCAGATAGAGAGATGAGCTACTTGTTTATAGCTAGGGAACATGACTGGTCTGACATCAGATTGCAGGACTAGTTTTTTTGGTAGTTTGGGGGGGGGGGTTGTCTGTCTGTTTTCCTGTTGTTGTTACATTTTCTACAAAAGGTAATTTATTAGCAAGCAATCTGGGTGAGAATTATGTCCTCCCCCAGTCCAAAACTTCTGGGACACTGTCAGCTCTGAATATCTACATAGAGCTTGTCCTTTGTGCCAGGCCGGGATGTACAAGATGCTTGACAACTCCAGTATTGTTGAGCAAGATGCTCGAATCACTGTCCGGTCTGTGTTCTGGTGCGGCTCAGCTGTTCTCCCAGCCCTGGAACACTCCCATATAGTGAGAAAGCGGGACTCCTGGCTGATCCACTTGGATATGCACTTCTTTCTCTGCCTCATGCATCTCTGAGCATCCGTTTGAGGACGAGTGGACACTAGTCACATCTTCAGACTGACTGCCCCGATGGAGTCTCTGCCTCAACCTGGGGACTTGCTCCTAGCTCTCCGAAGGCTTCTTGGAAAGCTGTGGTCAGTCCCTCCCTGCTGACTGTCTCCTTTTGACTCTGCAGACAAAAGAAGACCAAATGCAAGTGATAGGGAACCTGAAGAGTATCTCCATGGCGTCCAGCAAGCTCCTGTTGGCCGCCAAGTCTCTCTCTGTAGATCCTGGGGCTCCCAATGCAAAAAATCTTCTGGCTGCAGCTGCAAGGTAAGAGTAGGACAAGGTGCGCCTTGTGGATGTGTAAGCGATTCTGGATTCTGTTGTGTTGAAGGGTGTGCCCGACATCCTACCAGTTTCTCACTGAGCAAAGACCTTGCTGCCTGTCTTGTTGTCGGAGGGTAGAGTAAACTGATGTGGATTCTGGCATTTTTGTAAAATTAACTCATTCCTGTGTCTTTGGCCCAGTAAGAATGTCTTCCATCTTTCCAGATGAACTCTTCAGTTCTTTCTTAGGCTGCACTGACCTGTAAACACGATGGCTTAAGCAGGTTATTTTCCCTTTTCCATTCTGATGTTTGTGTATAATATGGCATGTGTGGGTGTGTGTACACGCATGTACGTGCAGTCAGGTATGTATTCACATTTATGAAGATCTGAAGTTGATGCTGGGAATAGTCCATGAACACACTCTGTTGATCTTCCATCTTATTTATTGAGGCAGCGTCTCTTAGTCAAACCCAGAGTTGGCCAATAGGACTAGCCAGCTTGCTCTGAGAAGCCCCCCTGCCCCGCCCCCGTCTCCATCTGCCAAGGCTAGAATTACAGTTGGGCTACCACATTCCCTTGGCACTTTCCTTAGGTTCTAAGAATCTGAATACTGGTCCTTGGGCTTGCTCAGCAGCTTTTGAACCGCTGTGCCATTTCTCCAGTCTCTAAATAGGCTGTTTAAAGCAGATTTATGTTGTTCATATTTTGCAAGAAGTACATGCTC
Organism: Mus minutoides; assembly: GCA_902729485.2. Classification (NCBI taxonomy): domain Eukaryota; kingdom Metazoa; phylum Chordata; class Mammalia; order Rodentia; family Muridae; genus Mus; species Mus minutoides. The sequence goes on from LR750056.1 coordinate 86,052, forward strand.
ACTAAAATAGACATTGGGAAATATTTACAAATAGTGTTCAAGCCATTTTTGTAGACACTGGGGATACACTACATGCTGGCATCCATGATGGACTAGATTTTACATATTCATCCATCACTTGCTGAGGGCACTCTAGGGCCAGTGAGGTGACAGTGGGTGCACCCTGGTTTTGAACTATCTTAAAACACAAAGCCAAGTTTGGAGTAATTTTTTTTTGCACACTTCCCTCCAGTTGCACTCACTTCTGGGATCTAATATGGTTTCTGCTCCGTAGCCACCACTCTTGACTCATGAGCTCAGTAGGTAGGATTGACTGTTGGCTTGCAGGTCACTGGGCTGCAGTGATGGCCCAGGACCATCTGCACAAGCAGCATCTCATTCATTTTACCACACTTCCGAGCAAAAGCTACGTTGTGATTCCGTGGTGTCGTATACATCCTCAGTGTTGTTTTGTCACTTATGTATAACACTGCTGGGGCAGCGGGACGTTAATTGAGAGGTGACTGGAGGAACAGAATAGGACAGACTTCAAAATGTGCACACTGGTGATAAGCTTCAGTTCTGCCTACATTTTCATTCATTTCGATTTGTTATTTATCTATTTATTTTGAGACAGGCTCTCTCTGTGTAGCTGTGGATGGCCAGGAACTCCTTTCGTAGACTAGACTGGCCTAGAACTCCCTGAGGTCTGCTGGCCTGTGCCTCCCCACTGTTAGAATCAAAGGCATGCCCTTGACTTGCATTTGATTTTTAATTTGTTTTGGTGGTGTTTGCTTGTTTGTTTGTTTGTTTGTTTGTTGTTCCTGCCTTTAAGCTGTCAGAATTCAAAAATCTGAATTCTAATTGAAGGCACTTGAATAGTTTACCTGCTTGATCAGGTGTTCAGCTGGCTCAGCCTGCCCAAGCTTTGCTACCTATGAAACGGGACCTGAGTGCCAGCTACCTTCAACTGTTCTTAGCTTTCGTGGTACTAGTCTGTCTCTCTTCCTTTCTTGACTTTAGTAATTTTTAAAATCTGTCTTGTCTTTTTCGTGGAGGCTTAGACAATTCTCTTGCATGTCCTTGGTTTGGTCATTTAGCTTCTGTAGTAGCTGTCGTCTTTTTGCCATGACAGGGTATCCAACAGGAGCAACCCAAGGAAACAAGAATTTCCTTTGGCTCGCAGCTTGAGGGTGCAGTCTGTTATTGCAGTGTAGTCATGGAGGCAGGACTGTGAGGCGGCTGGTCACGTTGCCTCTGCTGTCAGAAAGCCAGTCAATGAATGCTGGTGTCCAGAAGCCCAGCCTATGGAATGGTGTTGCTCACAGCTAGGGTGGGTCCTCTCTCCTCTGTTAACCCAATCCAGAAACTTCCTCAAAGGCATGAGTGGTGCTGGATCTCCCAGGTGAATCTAAGATCCTGCCAAGGTGACAGTCAGTATGAACCTTTGGAGCAGTGGGTTCATTTGGTGGCAAGCGATAGCCAGAGCCACAGGAGACTGCTAAATTCTCCTCTCGTCAGTCTGCTCCAGAAAGTATTTCACTTGTGATTTCTCTGGTAAACAAATGCCCTCCCTTGACAGTAGGGATGGGGACAGGGTGGGTGTCTGTTCTACTTGGTCCCCATTCCTTGAAAGGATGCTTTTTTTATTTTTAATTTTTTTCCCCTGCCAAGAGGCTTTGGGGAAGACAACTGATGTTTCCAGGTGTCTGAACTCAAATGTTTTTTATTACCTTCATTTTTTGCATCATTTCCAAATTGTAGTTTCCAGCTTTAATGATCTGTTCACTCTCTTAAACTGTGGGAAGAAGGGGAGAATATAAATTGGCTTTTTAAAAGCCAGCTACAGAAGGCCATACAGACCAGAAAAGAATTATGGCTCCAGCTATCCACAGGCCCCCTGGTGGTGACACTGAGAACAGGAGCCCAGATGAAAAACTCCCAGTGTGTGACCCAGCTTTCAGCCTGACAGTGAAGCGGAGCTGGGGGGGTGGTTTAAAGCCCAGGAGGCACTCAGAACATCTCACATGGAAGTGCCGGTGTGGAGTGTCCTATGGATGTCAACCTTGCTGTACCCCTTGCTTTGGGGGGCTCTGCGATCCTTCATGCTCTGGGCACAGATGTTGCTCCTGAAGAAAACACTGAGGTTATCTCTTCCTCACCTCTGAACTCCACTTCAGCATCTTGGGGCTGATGATAATCTTTGGCTTATGGCACCTGTGGGAAGAAGTTGGATACCGTCTTGTGCCCATCTCTGTCATCTCCTGTGTGGCTAGCCAGGTTCTGGCCATGTCTTCAAAGTCGGGTGGAGCTGGAGGACCTTGGTGAACTATTCATCTGACTCCCCACCCACCCCCCACCCCACCCAGGGGTTGGTTTGTTAGTCTGAAGTGCCTTGAATTTGGGGCTGGAATGGAAATCCGGACTGCAGCTGCAGGAAGGGCTCGTTCCCTCTGAGCACTGTCCCTTCTGATTGGTGTCACTGTGCATCATCACCCTGACCGCAGGAACAGCTGGCCAGCTGTTTTCCTGTCTTCTGAGAGTCCTACCCTAGGAAGCAGAGGCTCCTTCTGTCCCCTTGATACTGCTAGACAGGTTTCTTCCCATCTCCTGAGACAGAGACTGTGACGGCAAAGGGAGGATGGTCTGTGCCAGATGAAGTAGAAAAGGGAAATGGTAGCTTTCCTTCCTCTTTTGGAAGCAACCAGAATGTTTTCAGTCTTTATCCAGGATCGAACTCAGCATGGACTCTTTGAACGTCCTCAGTCCTCATTCAGACCTTCCCGTTGTGCACAATCCCTGCCCCATGATGGCGAGGTGGATTTTTTTTCCTCACACTTTTATTTGCCTTTTTACTCGTCCTGCTCTCTCATGTCCGTCTGTCTTTGTGTCTTTGTTGTCTTGCTTCTCCAGCCCCATTGCCAGCCCTTCGCTGTCCTATTGAGGGAGATTTAAGCTACATCTTTTTTTTTTTTTTTTAACTTCCATTCTTTGCAAATAATAAGGCCTAAGGAAGGCTTACAGGGAAAATGACTGCCTCTCTCCTCCCTTCCTTGACTAGAAACTAGAAACTAGTCATGGTTTGTTTTCCCTCCAAGTTCCTTAACGGGTGACTTTTTACCTTGTGATGGCCCTGGGACTTAGGAGGCTGAGGAATGAGATTGTGTGTTTGAGGCCAGCCTGTACTACATAGTAAGACTCTGTCTCAAATAGCTGGGGAGAAAAATCACAGCCAGATCTGTCAAATTTGAGTTGAGTTAATTCAGTATCTCTGGACATAGGTGACTTTAGAAACCCCCTTCTAACCTCTGAGGTCGCAGATCTCCATTCTTTAAATATAGCTAGATATTTTTTTAAAAAAAGCTTAAGAATGTGAAGTATGACTGTTTCATTATTTTGTGTTGTGTATGTTTGTGTTTGTGTGGGCATGTACTTGTGTGTGTGTGTGGAGGCCAGTGGTCAATGTTAGGTGTCATACTCAGTCACTCTCTGTCTTACTTCTTGAGCCAGGATCTCACCTTGAGCATGGGGCTCACAGTCTCAGACTGAGTGCCGGCCACCCAGACCCAGGCACCCTCCTTGTCTCTGCCTCCCCAGCGCTGGGTTTACAGGTGCACACCACTGCACCATCCTTTTAAATGGGTTCTGGCATCCGATCTGAACTCAGTACCTCATGCCTAAACAGCAAGTGCTTTCCCAACTGAGCTGTCTCCCCAGCCCTAACCTTTTTATATTAAAAAATTAATTTATGTATCTTTGATCATTAAAAAGTTGTAATAGTAAGGGTAGCTATAATAGTAGATAAAAGTGATAGTAGCAGCCGGGTGTGGTGGCGCACGCCTTTAATCCCAGCACTCAGGAGGCAGAGGCAGGTGGATTTCTGAGTTTGAGGCCAGCCTGGTCTACCAAGTGAGTTCCAGGACAGCCAGAGCTACACAGAGAAACCCTGTCTCGAAAAACAAAACAAAAACAAACAAACAAACAAACAAACAAGTGATAGTAGCTATAGAAAAAAACACTTAGACTTACAGAGCCTAGATCCTGCTCATTTTGGTGACTTTTTATTATAAAAAATAACAATTTTTCCAGATTTGTCACAGTTTATCTTTTAAGACAACAGTATCAACTCACCTGTGATTAACCTTTTTATGTGGTTTCAGTCTATCAGTTCTCAGTGTGTCCACACATGCTTCTTTGTACAGGGGATGCTCTCACATTGTTTAGACCATTTACTCAGTTGTATTATATTTAGGCATATGTCATAAATATCCTATTACGTTAGCAACATGTCCTGCATTGTGACTTTTAATAAGCACCTTGAAATCCTGTTATACCCTGTCAACTTATTTAGCCATTCCTTTATTGTTGTATAGGCAGGGTCCCTGCTGACTCTTTGCTGGTTAAAAAAAATCACAGCTATTGCGTGAACCGTATAAACATTACTTCTTTTTTGTTGTTGTTTTGTTTTGTTTTGTTTTTTTCGAGACAGGGTTTCTCTGTATAGCCCTGGCTGTCCTGGAACTCACTTTGTAGACCAGGCTGGCCTCAAACTCAGAAATCTGCCTGCCTCTGCCTCCCGAGTGCTGGGATTAAAGGCGTGCGCCACCACGCCCGGCTCTAAACATTACTTCTTATTATCAATTATTCATTTGCCCCTAGAATTCGCACTGAGTTTATACAGCTCTGTAACTCAGATGCCAAGATGGCTTAATTAATCATACCTAAGTTATTCTATCCTGTCGTGGATCTGTTCTATAAGTGACTCGCCTAGATGTGTCGGGCCACACCTGCATTTTTGTAGTTTGTCCAATCACAAGCTACTACTGTGCCTAGTTCTGTTTTGCTCTTTTCCCCTTATCTTTTAATCTAATTTTTTTTCACAGCTACAAAAATAAAAGACTAGGGAAAGGAGCCTTTTTCTCAAGGCTCTGGATTCACAAACTGTAAACACTTCCTAATTGGAAATCTTCATGTAGAATTAGGACCACAGCACTTACAACACAGCAGCTGCGGTTGCCTGCACACCAGGTCAGACCAGCCAACATTCTAACATGTGGCAGGATAGGTTTGTGAGCCTGTCTCAAAAAATAAGGTGGGGGACAGGGAAGATACCCTGGCGTCCCACCCTCTCAGAGGAGAAGGGGGTGGAGGAAGGGACTCTGAGGGGAGACTGGAAAGGGGCAGCATTTGGGATATTAATAAATAAATAAGGTGGAGGGAGAATAATAGAGGTTGATCTCCAGTCTTACAGATACATGCCCACAACATAAATACCCACACAGACACCATGCATACCACACACATGTGCGCACACAAACACACACACTCCCCTGACCCTCAAACTCCTACACACACAGATAGCAACACATTTAGTAAGGAATAGATTTGATGAAAAAATTTGGTGATATGTGGAAATGAGCTCTAAGGATCATGTTTTTACAATTCAGGACACACCCTGAACCTTACTACAGTAAGACCTGTACCCGTGCCAGCCTGTCTCCTCAGAAGTAGGTCTCGAGAGCTGCCGTGCAAGGCATGTCATCCAGCTCTCTGTAGGACACTTCAAATGCACCCACTGTGAACTGTACCCTCCCAGGTCACCGGAGCCAGAGACTGCCCTGCCATTTTTCACTTCCCCTTGCATGGAGGAAAACATGGTACTTTCTAGTGACACCCTAATAAAGCACTTTTCAACAAGCCACAAGTATCCATCCTACAACTGCTATTTTGGGTTTCTCTCTTGAGTTTGAGAATGTTTCTCTTCTTCTCATCCTCCCTAGCTGCGCTTAAATGGAAAGCCCTGTTTGATCAAGTAGTTCAGCTAATTGCTTTTGTACGTTGGCAGCATTGTTTTCCATCTAATTTGATATTCTGTGGCAAGCTGAGAAACCTGTTGAACACAATGAGACTCTTTTTTATCAGATGGTGTTACTAACCGCACGGATCTTATTTTGGCCTTGCTTGCTCTGAGCTGTTCTTCAGCTGTGGCAGGTAGGACGTAAGAATAGAATTGTGAGCCAGGCCAGATGTCTGGACCTATCATAGCCCTGCAGAAGAGGGGGCTTTGGGTCAGCTTTAGAGTCACATAGGCAGGCATGGATTTAAGTCTTCTTCCTATACCTTATTTATAGCTTCCTCGTAGGAAGTCATCACCTCTTTCAGAATTTTCACTTATGAAACTTGGGAGATTTATTGCTTTTACTGACACATACTATTTTTATAAATTTATTTATACAGTATAATAATTCAGTATATATGTATAATGTACAATGATGATATCTATGATTAGCATTTCTAATGGCTCAGCATTTATCATTTCTATGTAATTCTAAGAATTATTTTTTAATTTTTTAAAACTTTATGGTGTGTGTGTGTGTGTGTGTGTGTGTGTGTGTGTGTGTGTGTGTATTTACATCTAAGTGTGGGTTCCAGTTGTGAGCTACCTGATATGGATACTAGAAACCAAGCTCAAGTTTTTTTAATGAGTAGTACCCTCTCTAAATCACTGAGCCATCTCCCCAGCCCCCTAAGACTTACTATAGAACTGTAGCACTGAGGACAGTGTGATATTAGAGACAGAATAGACCACTAGTCAGTGGAACAGACTAGAATACAGAAGCAGATTCCACAGACGTAGCCAGCATTGTAATTACAAAAGCAATTCAGTGGAGAAAAGATGGACTCTCAACAGATTCTGTTAAAACAGACTTCTGTTTATCCCTAAACTCAAAGCAAAAACTTGAGCTTCTCTTTCCCACCTGGTAGAAACTAACTCAGAATGGAACTTGAGTTTCTAAATTATTCCATAATCCAGGACATGGCAAGTCAGAGACTGCTCAGGAGAGTGGAATCTTTGCAGGGAAAAAAAAATGGGTTTACTTTATAGGTTCTGAAAATAGAAATACACGTAAAACAATATCAGGGGCTCTGATGTAATCCTATTGGTGTTAGTAAAACAAATAAAATATAGGTATTTCAAAGAATAGAACTTGGGAAAGCTACTCAGGCCTAATAGCTTTTTCATCCTTTACTGGAAAGTAGAGATTTTAAGTCCCAGGAACATTTTACTATCTGTAGAATTTGAAAATAATCAAAATATACCAAGGCTGACTGGGTAATCTTATTCCTTGAAGACTGCTAGAGAAGGGTCCTGAAAATAGTGTCAGTGTGCTCTTTTTGTCTGCAGCTTCATTGTCTCTCATGAATATATCAGAAGATGGTCTTAATTTCTTAAGGGAACTGTTAGGGCCTTTGAGAAATCAGACGAGTAATCAGAAGCATGGTGGGGAGTCCACCTTTCCTCGCTCTGGTGGTGCTTTATTCATGTTGTATAGAGAGAGCTTGTCCGGAGGCCTTGTGGGGATCACAGCCTAAATAGTCACTTGATCTCTGCTAGAGGTGTTTAACAGCTGTTGACAGAAATGGCTAAGATCAAAATCTCAGGTGACAGCAGATGCTAGCGAGGACGTGGAGAAAGAGGAACCCTCCTCCATTGCTGGTGGGACTGTAAGCTGGTACAACCACTCTGGAAATCAGTTTGGCGGTTCCTCAGAAAATTGGACATATTACTACCGGAAGATCTAACAATACCTCTCCTGGGCATATACCCAGAAGATGCTCTAACTTGTAATAAGGAAATATGCTCCACTATGTTCATAGCAGCCTTATTTATAATAGCCAGAAACTGGAAAGAACCCAGGTGTCCCTCAACAGAGGAATGGATAGAGAAAATGTGGTACGTTTACACAGTAGAGTTCTACACAGCTATTAAAAACAATGAATTTATGAAATTCTTAGACAAATGGATGGATCTGGAGGATATCATCCTAAGTGAGGTAACCCAATCACAAAAGAACACACATGATATGCACTCACTGATAGCGGATATTAGCCTAGAAGTTCAGAATACCCACAATACAATTTGCAAAACACATGAACTCAAGAAGAAGGAAGACCAAAGTGTGGATACTTCGATCCTTCTTAGAAGGGGGAACAAAATACCCATGGAAGGAGTTACAAAGTTCAGAGCAGAGACTGAAGGAATGACCGTCATGAGACTGCCCCACCTAGGGATGCATCCCATAAACAACCACCAAACCCAGACACTATTGTGGATGCCAACAAGAGATAGCTGACAGGAGACTGATATAGCTGTCTCCTGTGAGGCTCTGCCAGTGTCTGACAAATACAGAAGTGGGTGCTCACAGCCAAGCATTGGACAAAGCACAGAATCCCCAGTGAAGGAGCTAAAGAACGGTCCCAAGGAGCTGAAGGGGTTTTGCAGCCCCATAGGAGGAACAACAATATGAACTAACCAGTACCCCCAGAGCTCCCTGGGACTAAACCACCAATCAAAGAAAACACATGGTGGGGGGACTCATGGCTCTAGCTGTATATGTAGCTGAGGATGGCCTAGTTGGTCATCAGTGGGTCCTTCCTTGGTCCTGTGAAGGCTCTGTGCCCCAGTATAAGGGAATGCCAGGGCCAGGAAGCAGGAGTGGGTAGGTTGGGGAGCAGGAGGGGAGGGGATAGGGGACTTTCAGAGGGGAAACTAGGAAAGGGATAACATTTGAAATGTAAATAAAGAAAATGTCTAATTAAAAAACTGAATTTGCATTTAGTACATAAATAAAAAGCTTAATTTCAGATTAAAAAAAAAGAGAAGAAGAAATGGCTAACTTTCATACACGTAACCCCCAAGACTATGTCCCTCTCTGTCCTTCCTAGAGCTGTGACAGAGAGCATCAATCAGCTCATCATGCTGTGCACTCAGCAGGCTCCTGGGCAGAAGGAGTGTGACAATGCCCTGCGTGAGCTGGAGGTGAGTGTCCTGGAAGGCTGTGCGGATGGGATGGGAACTCTGAGTGGGCCGTGGGCCGCCTCTTCCCTGAATGGTGGGTGACATGTCTCTCTTCTATCTATGCTTGCCCTCTCCTAGGTGGAAGGAGCTAGAGAAAATGGCATTTTGCAGTAATTTCACCCAGATTTCTCCCTTTCCTTCGAAACCAATATGTATTTTGTTAATTAAAGGATTTTTCAATTCAAACAGGAAGTGGTATTGGGTATAGGCTGCCAGTGCACAGAGTTTGCCTACAAACTATTAAAGAGATTATTTTCGGATAACCGATAACCAGGAGAGACAATCCAGCTGGTAGAATACTTACCACAAAACAGGAGCACCTGAGTTCTAGCCCCAGACCACACATGCAGAAGTGTATCATGGTGGTGGAGGAAGTAGAAACAGGCAGATCCACGAGGCTTCCTTGCCAGACACCCTGACCTACTTGGTGAGCTCCAGGCCAGTGAGAGACCTTGTCTCACAAAACAAAGTCGATGGCCCCTGAGGAGTAACAGCACCTGAAGCTGACCTCTGGCTTCCACGCCCATGTGCACACGTCTTCACACAAGCAAACACACACAATGATTTCCACATACATTTTATTCTGCTACATGCAGGGGACACACTGGAGGAGGTCAAGGGGCGCATTTGCCTCTTCATAACTCCTATTGACCTTTTGACTTGCATTCAAGGTGTGTGTTTATAGCTGAAATTATATGTGTTCCTCATAGAAATTCCTTAGGCAAAGAAAGCCATTGTGCCTACTCCTATGTAAAGCAGTCCTTACCTACCCAGATCCGATTGGATGGGCCCAGGGTATCTCATTAGACATAGATTGTTTGTACCTCCCGTTTTTTCCAGCTATCCTTATGGCTGGCATGGGTCTGACTTGGGGGGATACCGTGGCAGCTTCTAAAGGCTTGATCAAGGCCATGATGGTAGTGACAGGTGGAGTTGAAGTCAAAGGGGGTTCGCCAGGGCAGGACTGGAGCAGCTGAACATTATTAGGAATGGTTCTTACGTGGGTTCTAGTATGCTTTCAGTTGCTGTGATAAACACCATAACCAAAAGGACGATCTTGGGGGAGGAAGAAGCTGATTTGGCTTATAGTAGCCCTACAGTTCATCCCTGAGGGAAGCCCAAGCAAGAACTCAAGGCAGGGACTTGAAGCAAAAACCACTGATGAATGCTGCATACTGGCTTCCTTCAGGCTCATGTTCCAGTCAGCTTTCCTGTACAGCTCAGCCCTCTATGCCTAGTAATGGTGCCATTCACGCTGGCCTGGGCCTTCCTACATCAACTAGCAATCAAGAAAATGCCTCATGACTTGCTCACAGTCCTGTCTCATGGAGGCAGTTCTTTAGATATGGGGTTCCTTCTTTCCACATGTGTTTAATTGACAACCAGTATCAGCCATCACACATGGGCCATTCACTGCCTTAGCCTGCTCATTAGCACATGTCACCTTTTTAACATGTATGACACATATGTAGTTGGTCTACATAAGATTTGTTAGCCTGGATACCCTGTGCTTTAAAGGCTTCTCGGGGTTACTGGTACTGAAAACGTTCTGGTTATCCAAGAAGAGGCTATCAATGAAATAAGCTCCTGCCGTGTGTAGCCCTCTTCCCTGTGTCTTCAGATGGATTCGTATCAGCAGCTCCCATTACCCCACGTGCACCCTTTGGTAGTGACCCAAGGTCATGGAGAAAGCTAGTGGTGATTTTTACTGACTTGGAGAGACAGAAAAACTGACCTCTACCTGCTTCCTGAATGGGTCCCTAAACAAGAGTAGACATTTTCTATACTTCTCAAATCAATAACAAATGAACCACCCTAGTGGTCCACCTTTAGGGATCACTTTCTTCCATGTGCTTCCGTTAGAGGGCCCCAGAACTGAGATATTGAGAGTCCTTTCTTAACCAGAATGAACGCACATTTGGAATGTAAGCTCGCCAGGGTTAGTTACCTAAATTGTGTTAGCCAACAATGAATATACTGCTTTGCATTAACTTCTAACTTTCTTCTAAAAGTCCTCCTGTAGCTCGGCGTGTAGCACATGAATCCTAGCATTCATGAGGCAGAGACTGGGCCAGCTTGGTCTATAAAGTGAGTTCCTGGATAGTCATGGCTTTTTTATACAAAGAAATTCTTGTCTTGAAAAATAAAATAATTAAAAAAAAAGCCCTCCTATAGATACCAGGCCCCTCCTAAACTGAACTGACACCCCACCCCACCCCCAGCCGTGGCAACAGTAACCCAAGGCCCCAGGCCCTGTCCCCACTGTTTTGTTGACAAGGAATCTGAAGTCTTGGTGCCCTGGTCTCAGTACCTCCTATGACTCTAAACGATTGATCAATTATGGCCCTAATCCTAGTCCAGCAATAGGTAGCAATGGTTGTACTTGGCAGTGCGTTTTCTTCTGTGCCTCTGACTCACTCGCTAAGCTGTGTTCTCCTTTGTAGACTGTCAAGGGGATGTTGGAAAACCCAAATGAGCCCGTGAGCGACCTCTCTTACTTTGACTGCATTGAGAGCGTGATGGAGAACTCCAAGGTAAGCCAGTCTGTTTTAGTTACTCTCCTCTCTGCTGAGATAACATACCTAACAAAGCAGCCTAAAGAAGGAAGACTTCCTTTTGGCTTAAATTTGACGGTCCAGCCTGATGGCAGGATTATGAGACAGTCAGTCACACTGCATCTACAGTCAGGAAGCAGAGACAGAGGACTGCAGGTGTTCAGTTCAATTTCACCTGTTTACAAAGTTTAGGACCCCAGCCTTGTGGATAGTGCCACCCACACTGGGTCATCTCCTTCATTAACCTAGACTGGAGACCCCATCACAGACATGCCCAGAACCTTATTTCCTCAGTGAGTATAGATCCTGTCAGGTTGACAATCAATAGTAACTGTCAACTGTCTATATCAAAAGACAGGCATCAGCACTGCTCCTCAGTGGGGAGAAACAGAAAGGGGAAAAGTGAACACCTGCCTCTCCCCCGGGTGGCCGATATGATGAAATCTTGTCATGCAGCATGCCCAAGTGTCCCCCACATTCGGGGTCTCACAGAACCTTGTGGAGAGTTGTGTAAATACCAGGTGACAGACCCCACCCCCAGGGTTTGAAGTCTGTGTGTTTCTGAGAGGTTCCCAGTCCTGCCTCTGTGGGCTTGGGACCCGTCTTTGAAAACCACTGCTTACATCATTGAAGATGGGTCTCACTGTGAATCCAGCCTGTGTTTTCATACAGAATACTGTGTTTCATACTTGTATACTGGAGGCTGAACTGCTGTTGAAAGTCCCTCTGTGACCTTGGCTTTCATGAAAGTCCCTTGTTTGTATTTTGTGATATCTAATCGTAGCATCCATTTTTTTTTTTTGAGGGGAGTAAATATTAGGAGTTTGGGGTGGTCAGGAAGAGAAGTATTTTAAAAACTACAATGGCTTCAAGGCCTTCCTTAGTAAGATTTGATTCCTTGCAGGTTAATTGGGTGACAATGGTAATTAAGTAAAAGCAATAGAGCAGTATTAGGGAGCAATAATGAAGGAGAATGCCTAAGAATCAGAAAGTGCCAGTGATACACCAGAGAGACAATTGGCGGTTAAACTTTTGCCACCGTGCACGCTGGTTTCCATCACTTCAGACTTAACATCTATATCGATGATGTCAGAAGGGCTCAGTTTATGTTGGGCTAAGACAAGAATTTCCTCTGTTCAGCAACTTCCATGGGATAGAGGGCTGTCTAAATGGAGGGTGCATATGACTTAAATACTTAAATTCAGAAATCTCCTTTTTTGTTGTTGTTTTCTTTTTGAGAAAGGGCCTCATGTAGCTCAGGCTGGCCTTGAACATGCTGTATAGTCAAGCATGACTCTGACTCCCCTGCTCTTACGGCCTAAAGTGCTGGAATTGCAGGTGTGCACACCATAGCTGGACGGTTGAGCCCAAGGTTTCATACATGCTAGGCTAACAGTCTCCCAACTGAGCTCCAGCTCCAGCTCCAGCCTAGGAAGGCTCTCTTCTTAAAGGAGTTAGGGGTGAGGGTGTTTCTGTGCTTAGAAACACTCCCTAGCTACTCTGCTCTACACATCTTTATGTAAACTCAATTATTTTAGATATAAAAATATTATAGTAATTTATTTTGTTTCCTCTTCAAAATAGCCTATTGTCTCAGAAAGAACTCTTATATCACAGAGACTTGACAATGTCATCTCTTGCCCGAGGGTGAATGAACATTTTCTACTTTATAATCTATGGGCCCTGGGAAGCACAAACTCCCCTTGTGGCTCAGGCCAAAGCCCAGAGAGGATAGGACACCAGATTTGGGATAGATGTCCTGCTCTGCCCATGTGATCTTCCGTATGATCTTTAGAAGACATTTGAGTTCCATAGGTTGCAGACTGACTGTGACAATCCCTATCAAGCCTTATTTGGGGACCATAAAAGGACTGTAGCAGTGCTTTTCAAAACTTAATAAATTAACCATGCAAGAAAGATTGTGTCTTCTTTTTCAGGTTAGAATTTCAAGTCCAGCTTCCAGAATGTGAGTCTATGCTGTTAGAAGTAAATAGATCTAAAACTGGGCCATGTGCCCATGAGAGGCCTTGTGTAGATTATACATGATGCTCTCTGTGTTGACTGAACTCTCAGGAGATTCTGATAACCCTTGGGTGCAAGGCTTGTGCTCCTCTTATGCATTTGTCTTCATCATAGAGAGGTGGTGTGATTCTCTCGAATCTCTCTTGGGTACAGTGAAGGCAAAGATGACAAATGTTTTAAATTAAGTTGCTCTAAGTAGTCAAGCAGCAGGGTAACTTCCTGCAGTCCTGGATTGGAATAAAAACTCAGTGACTTGGTTGCTGTTTTGCAGGTTCTGGGCGAGTCAATGGCAGGGATTTCACAGAATGCTAAGACTGGAGACCTCCCTGCCTTCGGAGAATGTGTGGGGATTGCATCTAAGGCTCTCTGTGGGCTGACAGAGGCAGCAGCCCAGGTGAGAGCCGTGTGCACGCCTTCTTTCCAACCCTAGGACATAGTACATACCCCTGTGGGAGACCTGCTTCAGCTCCTCCAAGCACTGAGATAGGAACCATTAGGGAAGCTGATGGCTTCTGGGTAGGAGGGGCATATGGGCAGAATACCAGCCAGTGCTTCCAGGCACACAGGGGGAGAAGAGAGAGACCACATAAATACTGCAGAACTGGCATCCAAAGGTCAGAACCAGCTTTTTAAAGCCAGTGTTCTAGATAAATTGTTCCATAGAGAAGAGTAAGTATTGAGGACTCTAAAGGCCTTCAGTCTTTAGAATTGCACATTAGCCACATTCTTTAGAATAAAAAGAAAGAAAAAAAGCCCTATCATGCAGAACTATGATATGATATGTACCACCTTTCCTTGGCTGACCCGTGTCTCTTTCCAGTCATGATTGAGACCATATAACAAAAACTTCAAAGATGGCAGCATTTAGTCTGAATGGTTTATCATTGATGGTTCAGCTTGAACTTAGGAGATTTCACTTGCTCAAAGACAAACATCTCTAGTTGAAAGAGAAGATTCCTAACCCTGAGCCTGCCCTTCAAACTACATGAGCTCATCCTCTGTCAGTTATTTCCTAGTGTGTCCAAAGGGAACCCAAAGAAACAGCCTTTTCTGCAGCCATCCTGGTGAGGAGCAAATGCTATCTTTTCCTCCCTCCCTTCCTCCCTCCCTCCCTCCCTCCCTCCCTCCCTCCCTCCTTTCTTTCTTTCTTTTCTTTCTTTCTCTCTCTCTCTTTCTTTCTCTCTCTCTCTTTCTTTCTCTTTCTTTCTTTCTTTCTTTCTTTCTTTCTTTCTTTCTTTCTTTCTTTCTTTCTTTCTTTCTTTCTCTGCTCCTCCCATTTGCTTACTTGATTGCCTAAGCCAAGATTCTAACTTTTAGAAACAGCGACCTAGGCAAGGACCCTCTGGGTTAGGAGACCTTTGGGCAGCAAAGGCCTTAAGATGAACTGACTCCAAAGCTCCCTATGTCAGTTTGCACTGGCTTTCTTCTGCCTCTTCTAACTATAAGCCACAGCCAGCTTCACACAGCCTCATGGTCAGATGATGGCTGCCAGCAGCGGTGCAAGCTGCTCCCTCAACGTCCGTGTCCCACAGAAGAGCGCCTCAAAGGCTTTCTCTTAAGAACAAGGAGGCTTTGTTCCCTGGTGCCTGCAGCAAACTCCTGATGGTATGTCAAGCTGGCATAGGCTTGTCTGTCACCATGTCTTCATTGGTGAGAGGGATGAGCTTTCTTTGGGTAGTTTGCCCTAAGGAACACCTGAGCTTGCCAGCTGCCGGGACACTGCGGACCATTGTCTCCCACAGCTCCTGGAGGAGCCTGGAGTCTGAGGTGTGACTTTGCCCTTCCTTTTCTAGGCTGCGTACCTGGTTGGCATCTCTGATCCAAACAGCCAGGCAGGCCACCAAGGCCTGGTGGACCCCATCCAGTTTGCCAGGGCTAACCAGGCGATCCAGATGGCATGTCAGAACTTGGTGGACCCTGGCAGCAGCCCATCACAGGTAACCAGGAAAGGATGTGGGGCATGTGATCTCTTAGGCTTCTCTTGGTGGGTGATGGGAGATGGGAAAATGACCAGAGAATCCTGTGTTCTCAGGCCTCACAAACTCAGATGCCTGCAGCTCTGCAGATAATAACTCTCCTCATTTCATGAAATGCCCTGACCAAAGCAACTTGGGGGAGAATGGGTTCTTTATCTTATAGTTCCAGGTTTCAGTCCATTGTTGTGGGGAAATCAAGGCAGGAGCTTCAAGGGGCTACTTATGTCACACTCAAGAGCAAAGAGAGAACATGCATGCCTCTGGTCAGCTTGCTTCCTCTGCTCTTATCCAGTTCAGCACACAGGAAATGGTGCCCCCTACTTTCAGGCATCAACTAAGGTCATCAAGACAGTCCCCACTGAGACAGTCCCCACTGGCATTTGTGTTGAGACCCCCCTTCCCCAGGTGGCTCTAGGCTATGTCGGGTTGACAAATGAACTAGCCATCACAATGACCAGGAAAGTATTGCAGATGTGATAAAGGCAGGAATATACTTACACATAGGTTCTGAGAAGCGACAGAATGAAGCAGTGTAGCAGAATTCATGAGGAGTTTCTTGGCTATTAATTGACAGTTTGTTCTCTGCTCAGCACTAAGTCAGCATAAGTAAGACCTGACCTTTGACCTTTGCCCCTTGGGTTCTTACTCCTTTGGGAGTTTGATTGGGATGTGTTGATAAGATAGAGTATTGTTCTAGTTGCTGTTGCTGTGATAAACGCTCTAAACAAAAACAACTGGGGGAAGAAAGGGTTTATTTCAGCTTCCATTTCCAGGTTATAGTCCATCCTTGAGGGAATGTCAGGGCTGGAACTCAAGTAGAAACCATGGAGGAATGCAGTTTACTGGCTCACTCACGGTCTGATGCTCAACTTGCTTTCTCATAGCTCAGGCCCACCTGCTTAGGGACTTGCTGCCCACAGGGTTGGCTGGACCCTCACACACCAATTATCAATCAAGACGGCCCGCTCAACAACACAGCCACAGGCCAGTCTGGTTTAGGAAATTCTTCAGTTGAGGTTCCCTTTTCCCGGATGACTTGTGTCAAGTTAACAATTAAAAACTAACCAGGACAGGGATGTAATAGGAGAAATGTGGCAAGTTTTCTCAGGTCACTTCAGAGATGATGGCACCGAGTCAAGCCTCAGAGTTGAGGTCAGAATCCACCACACTGAAAGGAGCCAGAGAGAGAGAGAGAGAGAGAGAGAGAGAGAGTTGAGGAACAGATGGTGTGTATCAGAGATCTTGGTGCCTCTGGTGTCGTGGGGACCTGGTTACACAGGAAAGCAGCACATACTAAAAAGAAAGAGAAGTGCCTACTATGGGGTACCAGAGATAGCCTTCAGAGTGGGGTAACCACTATGAACTTAGGCCACTGTTTTCACAGCAGTACAAAGATCTAAGAATATGGTACCAGGGCTATTTGGACCTGCTACAGCCCAGAGTATATACTCAGATGCACTTGAGCCTCTCTAACCTTCACAAAGGGAAGTTCATGGCTTCAAGAGAGTACCTGAGTTGAGAATGGGCAGTTGATAGATGTACACTGACTGCTAGTCACCAGCAGTCAGTCTCGTCTCCCTGCGGGGAGGAGGGAGTTGTCCATCTAGCCACTTATTGTACCCATTCAAACCTGTTCCAAGGAGTTGACCACTAGCAAAATGAAGCTACTAATCACTAGTAAAATAGTCCGAATAGCAATGGCCTGTGAGTGCCTGTGCATGCTGAATTTCAAAGAACCTAAATTACAATATCATATTGCTGTTTATAAATTGATTATGATGAACTATTTTGGATATACTGAGTTAAACTATATTATGTAAGTTAATTTCTCTTGTTTCTCTACTCATTTTAATGTGCCTACTGGAAAACTTTAAATAGAGTGTCTTCGGCCTTGTCCTGGGGCTGAGCTTTGGACTCTGGGGGTTCCAAGGACTAGCTGACCATATACCCTTTGAGAGTGGGGCCCCGTACCTCCTTCCCCTTTCTATTTTCATTCTCCTGCTTCATGCTTCTTGCTCTTTCCTTCCTCGGGGTGACTTTAGGCACAGCAGAGCTAGACAAACGAGACTGCCCAGATTCTGGACGTGTGGGCTGCAGAGAAAGGCAGGATCCTCTGCACTGGCATGTGCCATCTCCCCCCTAACCCAGCTCTGTGTTTTGTAGGTTCTGTCGGCTGCCACTATTGTTGCCAAGCACACATCAGCCTTATGCAATGCCTGCCGCATCGCCTCGTCCAAGACGGCCAACCCTGTTGCCAAGAGGCACTTCGTCCAGTCAGCTAAGGAGGTTGCCAACAGCACCGCCAACCTGGTCAAGACCATCAAGGTAGATGACTGAATTGCAGGCTTGGTTGGTCCCTGTACAGAGCTGAGAGAGGAGTGTGGCTAAAGCTCTATCTACTAAGATGTATGAGTGGTAAGCTCTTAAGTCATAGGTGAGGAGGGGTCACTTCTGCTTAACTAATCAGGAAATATTCACCAGGAAAACCCAATCAGCTATACCTCTACTAACCTCCATGGTGGTAAGTAGGGAATCACTCCCGATTCTGCAGCTAGGAGTTTAAGGCCTGAAATTGGGGCAGGGAGGTTAGGGCCCTTTCCTAGCGCTATGTGTGGGTATAGCCTGTGTGTACTTGGTATGGTTTTGAGAGGTCTGGTGGGGGCTTGTGCCACTGTGGCTGGAGACTTATAGCCAAGAGAGAATATGGAGGAGAAAGGAAATGGGAAGTTAAAAAACAACTTCATTTTTAAAAATCACTTTGGAGCTGGAGAGATGGCCCAGTGGGTGAAGTTTGCTTCAATGCAAACATGAAGACCTGAGTTCAAATCTCCACAACCCTTGTAAAAGTCTGACACATTAGTGTACATCTGTATTCTCGGCACAAGTTACAGTCCACGGGTAGATGGACTTTAGAGGTGTGTGTGGCGGGAGAAGCAGGCTCAGTTTTGAGGAAACTGAGTTGGCCAGACAGCAGTCTTTTGTAGGTGGGTGCTCTAAGAAACCTAGGGCTGTGCATAGATCAGGCAGCTGACCTTGTAGGAAAACAGCCAAAACCTGGACAGCAAACCGCAAGCCCGCACCCATGTGTCATCTGGGTCCCCACCCCAGCCTTCCAAGGATAATTGTTTGGGAAGGGCAGGATACCAGTTCTCTGTAAACCTTGTGGTGCTGAAGAGGAAAGGGATTGTTTACGATTTTGTGTGGTGCTAGGGATCAAACCAGGGGCTCTCTGTCTGCTGAAGTAAATGAAATGAGGACAGGACCACTCCCGGTGTGGCTGAGGAAAAAGGTTTTAGTGTAGATATGACGGGGAGTACAGCCAGAGACATTTGGAAGAGTCCAGACTGAACTGAGCCAGAAGAGGAGAGAGGGCAAGCTGACCAAGAGAGGAGCTGAGGACCAAGAGAACCAAGAGACAGTGTGGCCAAATGGGCAGGGATGTATGGGAGAGAAAAGCTTGGGGGAGGGAAAGCAATAATGTAGGGGGCGTGGTGAGAAGAGCTGAGAGGTGCCACAGGTACTAAGCGGCCTAGAGGCCTGTGTGTGCCTTGGTATGCTAGTGGGCACTGCCATTAGTCATTTGTCCTCGGTTTCTTTGGGACCTGACACTAGGTACTTTCTTAACCACTGAGCAACACCCCCACCCTGACTTCAGTAAAAGGGATTCCAACCTTAATGCAACTTGACTTTTCTCTTTTTTTTTTTTTTTTTCTGCAAAAATCTCTGAACAGCCCCCACCCAGAAATCAGTCAGAGTGAGCCTTGCAGAGGCCAAAGGAAAGAGCATCCATCCGGCCTGCGGCAGCTGGAAGCTGACTGCTGAAAGCAAGGCCGGTTAGCCCGGTCGGCAGTTCCTTAGCTGTTTCAACAGAGAGTCATTTTAAGAACTAACAAAAGGCCTCTGTGCTTGAAGGACACAAGAAACTAGATGGAAAATGAATAAACAATTTAAATCCAGTGTCGTCCTGCTCTAGGATCCTCGTGGCGGCTCCCTTGCCATCACAGTGTATGAGATTAGCAAATAAGGAGCTTATGGTTTGAAGTGTATATTTCATGCTTTGTGGATGTTACTCGGTTTCATGCTCACAGCTCTGCTGTGTTTATCATGCCCATTTTGCTGGTGGGAAACTGAGACACAAAGTTTAAGTAACCACTTAGATAAACCAGCCAATAAATGATAGATGAGAATTCAAGCCCAAGTCCCGGAGCCCCTGTTCTCAGTTCCAGCATGCTGTTTGTTGGGTCCTTGGAACAGAGGGCATGAGCTCATCCCCTCTGCCTGGGGAAAGAGCCCTGGCTGTGTTTACAGAGCCTGAGTGTAAAGTCTGGGAGTTGAGGGTGGAAAGGACAATGTAGTTAAAAGCTGTGATGTCATTGTTGCTTGCTGCATAATTAACTTTTCTCAGTTAAAAGTCAGTCACTTTCTGATCATTATAAAGCAGTGCAGGGGAGAGGAGACCTTAAAAACTCCTGCAGCCTCTCTCTCCTGCAGCCCCTGTCTCCTGCAGCCTCTCTCTCCTGCAGCCCATGTCTCCTGTAGCCTCTCTCTCCTCCAGCCTCTCTCTCCTCCAGCTTCTCTGTCCTGCAGCCAGTCTCCTGAAGCCTCTCTCCTGCAGCCTCTCTCTCCTGCAGCCCCTCTCTTTCCTGAAGCCCCTCTCTCCCGCAGCCCCTCTTTCCTGCAGCCTCTCTCCTGAAGCCCCTCTCTCCTGAAGCCTCTCTCTCCTGTTCCTTTTGCTTCTCTCTCCTGCTGCCTCCTCGCTTTTAAATTCTGCTCTGTCTGTTAAGATCTTAAGATCGAATCTTCTTTCACATTCTCCTCACAGTGTCAATCCCTCTGCAAATCCTTGCAGCAAATGAGCTCATGTGATGGTTTCCAAAAGATAGGCCTGTGAAAAGCATCAGAGGAGAGCTGGGTGATTGTAATATGAAGCACATAAAGCCTGTCTCCCGTGAGCATCTCTGCAAACCAGCATCAATACGAGGGGAACAGAAGTGAGCCTATTGCCTCAGCTTGTCAAAAGGTGTTCAGAGTGTTCAGTCTGCACGGCGTGGCAGGGTTTGTCGGTCCAGTCCATACTTGAAGGCTGCCTTCACTCACTAATAAGAAAATGGCAGAGGTTCCATCCTTGGTGCCCCCTGCTCTGTACTGAGTGGCTCTCCTCTTAAAGGAATGGTTAGGTATCATGCATCAGATAAACAGGTGGGTCCTTGATCTTCTGAATAGTTCAGGACCACAGCTGCTTCCTTCACCATCCTGTGCTCCTTAGTGTGTTTGCTTTGCACCATGAGGCTATGCCCAAACATCAGCCCAGCTGCCGCAGCCTTCTAGTCCTGAAGAAGGGAGAAGACAGGGTGCCAGGGATCTTAGCTCTTTCCTGATGGCATTTTCTAAACTTCCCAAGCATAGCCCAGCAAGAATGCATTTCAGACTCTCCTACCAGGGAGGGCTCTCAGTGAGTTACAAGGACTCTGCCCCTGGTCCACACAACGCCCTCTGCCTGTTTTCTCTCTCCATTATGCTCATTACCTAGCCTTGAATCAGATGTGTGGAATGGAATGTTATTTTAAATGTGCAGCCACTCAGGTTTGAGTGCCAAGTGGAAATTATGCAACCCCAGCTTTTGTTTTGCTGAGAAGTTGAAGTTTGGCCTTGTCGGTCACCGCAGAGCGA
The DNA here is from genome assembly GCA_902729485.2 of Mus minutoides. Taxonomy (NCBI): domain Eukaryota; kingdom Metazoa; phylum Chordata; class Mammalia; order Rodentia; family Muridae; genus Mus; species Mus minutoides. The sequence continues at coordinate 107,114 of LR750056.1, forward strand.
GTGCTCAGATTTTTGCAATTAGGCACTTCCAGTGAGTGCCGCAGACACCCGATCCAGCTCCCTCTGATTGAATTTGACTTGGCTGTAAGTATGTTTTCTTGGTCATCCTTATGTTTGGACTGATAAAGTAGAGTTCTTCAGACTGGGGCGGGGAACATTCTGGGACATCTTAGGCCTTGGGGCCTTTGATGGTGTCTAGGATTTGTAAGGAAGAAGAGAGCTGGGGTCTCAGGTGATGTTTTGACATGACAGCAAGTAATGGGGTGACCTGGGTAAATTTTGTCAGTATTTCCAGGTGCTCCTGTTATTGGAAAAATAAAGCTGGTATGCAGTGACCTTTAACCCCTTAAGTCCGTGGATGTTTTCACTGAATGCCTGTGAGATTAGAGGAGTATCAGGCTGGAGATGGGGGATAGGGGTGGGGTGGGGGTCCTGGAATGCTCTTGTCCCCGTGGGTGTGGCTTTAACCCTTCGGTGGCTAAAGAGACATTCTGCAATATGAAATGGGCACGAGGAAGCACTTGCGGCTGCTCAGCATTTCCCTGTGAGGCTGACCTGAGTGTCCATTTTACTTGGGTCACCTCTGTCATATCCAGTGGAGGCAAACTTTGGGAGTGAAGTAATAGCTTTCCAGGCCATCCTTTCTCATGCCAGGTGCATCCTTTTGAGGAAATAGCTTCTCCCTTTTGAAAACCAAAGCGGGTCGGTGATACAGGTTTTTGTTATAGCTCATGTTATTCAGTGCCCTGCCCTATGTGTAGCACGGGGTCTATTGAGATGGGCTGTTTATGATCCATGCCGGGCAGACGGAGCTGGTCCATGTCTTGAGCCTTGAGATGAATGTAAGGGACACGGGAGTCATCTTTTTGGTTTGTGTAAGTTCAAATGAGGGTTGGTCTCCTAGGCAGATGTTCTCCATCCTGGCAGACATAGAAGGGGGTAGGAAAGGAGCGTGTCTGCGTTTGGAAAGATGGCAGGAAGAAAAGAAGCCATGTCATTTTAGCACCCAGGCGATGTGACTTGTGGAGCTGGGGCCCAAGTTCCTCAGTCTCCAGAGTTCACTACGGCCAGCCCCTACTTGACTCATTGTCTTGTGCTGGGACCATCTGTATCAGGCACTTATCAGGGGACACCCACCGTACCACCCACTGGTGTCCCCAGCTTGCCCTGAGGCTTGCGTGGTAGCACCCAGCCTTGAGGAGGCTGTGATGCTAACGGCACAGTGAGGTCAGCGCTCTGAGGCAATCCTTTGCTGTGTTGCCAGGGCCAGCCCTGTAAATTCAACAACTATGAGTACCAGAGGGCAGTTAGAGGTAGGGCCATGCATGTGAGCAAGAAGTAGACAGGCAAGGTTAAGGTCTCCAGTGGGCCTAGAAAAAAGGCTGAATCCAGGTGGTTAGAGCGGGGTCAGAGCTTGTTGGGTGAGGGAAGGGTGGTAGCCAAAGCAAGCCAGGCACCATAATTACTGAGGATGGTAAGTGAGTGGCTCACAGGAATGACTCTGAAAATATTAGCATTGTGGCTATGTAATTATTATCCCAAGCCGCTGCCGAGACCTGGCTGGAATGCTGCTGTTATTCAGAAGTGCCCTTCAGACCTGTTTTGCCTGCCTCCTCTTGCCTTCCTGAGGAGCAGACCACTCCCACCTCAGACCCAGCTGGTCCAGTAATGCCAGTGCCTCTGGGTGGTTCGTTCACTAATTGTCTAAGTAGGTTTTTATATATTGCTCATAAGGATTACATTAAAAGTTTAATTGGTCATTTAACAAGGACATTTGCATTCTTCGGCAAGCATAGCTGCTTCTGCCTCGTCTCCCTCTGCTAGAAGACAGTGCAGCTGCCATGCTTCATGGGCTGTGTTGTTCCTGAAAGGCAGGGTTAGTGTCCGAGAGCCTTGCTTGGCACATATCCCAGGCCACATCCTAGATTCACCAAGCTGGCCTTTAATCAGCCACATGATTGATCACTGGGTACTCTCGTGTTGTCTGCCACTAATTAAAGATGAAGCATAAAATGTATGGAGGAAATCTATATCATGTGGAGAGCCCATGAATTGTCTCCAGCTAAACATATTAATCACACCCCTGCAGACTGCTACTCAGCTTCCAACACCTCCGTTAGTGTAACTTCTTTTTGTACTTCATGAGTGAAATTGTGCAATAGGTACCCTTTTATGTGTGACCTCCTTAGCAAGATAGACCTGTGTGTGTGTGTGTGTGTGTGTGTGTGTGTGTATTATGAGATGGCTGAACTGATCTGATCTGAATTGCCCAGTTGGTTGGGCAGGTCTAGTCTATTCGTTCCCATTGGATTCCACTGGATTCATTCTAAGATGCTGGTGGCTTGGGAATACCATTAGATGGGGAACTTAGATAAGTCGGAAGTGAGAGATTGGAGATTGAGCTCAGGGGTGGATTCTAGTTTTAATTCCAAGAAATAAAAAAAGGGAAGGGAGAAGGAGGAAAGGAAGGAAGATAAGCTGGTCAGAAGTGCCACACTATTTAAAGGATCTTTGACATTTGGGCAGAAACAGACTTACTCCATTTGGAAATAGAATATCCCATCTCAGACGTCGAAGAGAAAATGACCTGGCGGCCAGTCGTGACAGCATGGCTGGAGGGAGTGAGGAACGAGTCAGCTGACAGCAAGACAGCCGTCTTGTGAGCTGTACATCTGTATTATTCCTTAGGGATTATACCTGGGCCTCTCTGGGTGGCAGCAGGAATCTCTCCAGTTGCTCCTTACTTGTTGATGAGCAGTATTCCCAAGGAACCATCTTCCCTTGCTGGGAGGCGATTGCTGTGTCTTAGAAGATCTCCATTTCTTTCCCATCAGGCCCTGGATGGGGATTTCTCGGAAGACAACCGCAATAAGTGTCGAATTGCTACCACGCCCTTGATCGAGGCCGTGGAGAACCTGACAGCGTTTGCATCAAACCCCGAGTTTGCCAGCATTCCTGCACAGATCAGCTCTGAGGTAGGGAGGCTGCAGCAAGTGAAACTCAAGCGTCACTGGCTAATTATGTATGAAACAGAGTGAGCAGGGATAGTTAAAACTGCAAAAGACCTTTTGTCAGTGTGCACAGAATTTTGCAGTACTGAGTACTATGTTATGTACATATAACTCTGTTACTGTGGATGGTACTTGGTGCACAGTTACTTATGTTCAGTGAATACCTATCTTTTAAGAAATAATAGCTTGATATTGAGAATAATCTTTGTGCCTGGGATTAGAGCCGATTCTTTTGTGAAGTCTGTCAAACTCAAATATTCTATTTAAGAGAAAGTATATTTATTATTTAAGGAGCAAGCCTAGGCCCCTGCTTCCCCTGGACCCTTTTTGCTAGCTAGCTTCCCTCCTGCAATTTAGATAGAAATATCAGCTTAAAGAATAAGTCTTTCAAGGGCCCAGCTTTCCCATCTCTGTGTACTCACCCTTCACGTCTCTGTTGGTTCATCTTAGGGCTCCCAGGCACAGGAACCAATCTTGGTCTCAGCCAAGACCATGCTGGAGAGCTCATCGTACCTCATCCGCACCGCACGCTCTCTGGCCATCAACCCCAAAGATCCGCCCACCTGGTCCGTGTTGGCTGGACACTCTCACACTGTGTCTGACTCTATTAAGAGTCTCATCACATCTATCAGGTCAGTTTCTTATCTAAAGAGAGATAGCAGCCTGCATTTGAATAGATTAGGAAGGGACTATGTCCACTGATCATTATTGTGATGGCAAATCTTGGTCATTGACTTGGCACAAAGTGGAGTCACCTGAGAAGAGGGCACTTCAACTGAGAAATTGTCTCCATTCTGTTGGCTTGTGGGTATGTCTGTGGGGTGATTTTTCTATTGATTATGGGTATGAGAGAGTCCAGCCCATGCAGTTGTGCCAGCCCTGGGCAGATGGGTCTGGACTATAGAAGAAAGATAGCTGAACAAGCCAGTAAGCAGCATTAATCCTTGGTCTCTGCTTCAGTTCCTACCTCCAAGTTCCTATATTCAGCTTCTACTCTGACTTCCCTTAATGATGGACTGTGACCTGTAAGATAAAGTCAATTCTTTCCTCCCGGGTTGCTTTTGTGTTTATTGAAGTAACAGAAAAGAAAAAAAAAAAAAAAAAAAACCTAAGAACCTATTTCTTATTTCTTTGAGACCTATGACAGTACTGGTCATAATAATAGCACATCTAAGCACCTATCATAAGCCAGATATTATTCTAAATATTTTACCTACATTACCTTTTAAAGCAGGTATTGTCATGATTTCCATTTTCCTTCCATGAAGTTTCAGGCAGGAGAACTTAGGTCATATTCTCTTGGTCAACCAAAGGCTCCAGTCCAGCCCTTCTAACCATCACACTGAATTATCAGCTCTTAGCCCGAGAGCGCTACTGTTCAGATTTTTTTAGCCTGATAATAAGATGAAAGGAATTTTCTGCAGCTCACACTAACTCCAGGTATCCTGACCTTCTTGGTAATACCCAGAGGCTGAGAAAATGACACTTCTCAAGTTGGCCAAAATGAATATTCTACCTCATGGTGTGTTCGTTTCCTAAGTTACAGGATTTTGCTTCTTAATTGCTTCTGAAGTTCAAAGCCATAATTAAACATTTCCTTAATGTATTACAAAAAAAAAAAAAAAAACCCCTCTGAATGCTTTAGCTCTTCCTGTAGCCCATGAGCTTATGACTAGTATACACTAGTATCGTGTCAGCACTGTAAGTGGTGCTGCGCTTTTATTTTCATTGCCTGGAGAGATGGCTCAATGGAGATATTTGCTACAGAAGCACAGGGCCCTGAGTTTGAATACCTAGCTCCATATAAAAAGCCAGGGATGGGTGTGCGCTTGTGTCCTAGAATTGTGGGAGACAAATCCAGGAGGATTGCTGGGGCATGCTGGTTGCCACAGTAGCCCCAGGTTCTGAGAGAGAGACCCTGTCTTAAGGGACCAACAGAGACACTGGTGAAGTAGGACTTGACTTCCACTTATGATCTCCATGTGCTGTATGCATTTGTATTCAAATAGACGCACGTACACGCACACACATATACTTTTTTTAACTTTAAAATGAAGGCAAGCACCCAAGTGCAAATCGTTTCCTTTGCAATTGCCTATGATTAGCCTGAGCAGAAAGGCAGAGATTCCCCTCTTCCTGCTAGAAATAGAGGTACAAGTGTTAATTAAGAAATGCATGGCCCTGGGCCCATTTTGCTGAGCAAGCCTCAGAGATGCACTACTCAGTGACGGTGATCGTGTAGAAAAGAGATAGAGGCTCCTGGCCCACTTCTTGGCTTACTGTACAGAAACATGGTGCGACATATGTAAGCCTCATGGGCTTTTGTTTGATTTGTTCTGTCCGTTTAGGGACAAAGCCCCAGGGCAGAGGGAATGTGACTACTCCATTGATGGCATCAACCGGTGCATCAGGGACATCGAGCAGGCCTCCCTGGCCGCGGTCAGCCAGAGCCTGGCCACGAGGGATGACATCTCTGTGGAGGTAGGCTGGGGCTCTGTTGGAAACTCCAGAGGAAATGGAACTAAATGTCTAAGGCTGGAGAGTGATAATGGACATCTGTCCCTGTGGAACAGATAGGGAGGTTGTAGGGTTGGCAGGGCTTGTGTAGGACAAGTGCTAAGACGAGACAGATGGTGTGGAGAAAGACATCACCTGCTATAGAGGAGTGTTCACATGCAGCTGAAGCTCGCAGGAAAATGGTCAGTGTTGGGTAATTCTGTCCTAAGATGGACTGCTATGTTCAGTTGTACATCTAGAGGAGGCCTGGGCATTCAGAGCTCCACTGCTTCTCTCGTGGCCACGTTTTCTCTTTGCACTTTTTGAACAAGTTTAGCATTAAACACTAATGCATTTGATCCATCTAGAGGGGAAGACTTGTGCCCTGAGTTATTCTCTATCTTGTATGTGTGTGTTGGGGGGCTTAGCATCTTATTATTTGGGTTCACTGTATATTTAATTTTTTTATTTTATTTTTAATAACAGCTTTTAAACTCTTTAACCTTTTTTTTTTAGTCTACGACCCACCAGAGGTAGTGGAAAAGAAAGGTTATTAGAATATGGGGCAAGTAGACCTATTTAAAAATTATTTTTTCAGTAAATCTCATCTACGTTGTCAAAAAATCAATAGTTTAGTCTACAGAATTTAACAGTGACAGCTCAATCTACTTGTAAACACTTTATAAATATACCAACAGTCTAGTTTAATAGTGTCAAGATAACAAATACAAGTCAGCAGCATTGACACGGCCTAGCAAAAACAGCCTCTGCCAAGTCACAAGTCAGCAAAAACAACCAAGACCACTAGCGCTGTCAAAATAAGTTCTCAGCCATGTCCCTCTCAGCAAAGATCAACAAGGACACAAAACCAAGAAGTGTTATAAAGCTAACTGTATAAACAAGCCCCTCTTCACTGTCTGATGAGTCTTATTTATACTCCCTCTAAACATCAGGTATCCTCTGTGGGTCTTGTCTCGCTAGGTGTCTTAACACATGAGTTGAAACTCAACATGAGTCTATAGTAGCTGGCATCATTTTTGCCAGTCTGCCCAAGTCCACAAAAGAGGCAAAAAGCCACCAAAACATCATCAAAAGTCTTTTTTGGTACCTTTTTCTCTCTAGAGTCACACAAACAAAGCTCAACAGCATAACAGAAGGCCGACCTATATATGTGCATCATTAGCGAGAAATCCCTCATCACGGCTCTCTACATGTTTACTTTAACAGAACATCTCTTCACTTATGTGTCTGCTTTAGCAAAACATCCTTTCACTTATGTCCGCTTTAAGAAGACACTCTTTTTACCTGTCTACCCCAACAAAACGCCATCAGATACAACTGACTTTTCACAAAAACCTTAAGTTCTTACTTCAGGCTACTTTATCTTTTCTCGTGTGTGTGCTATACACATGTGCCCCTGTGTGGGGTGTGCACCACCATGTGCTCCTCCATCATTTTTTTTTTTTGAGTTAGGGTTGCTCCCTGAACCTGGAGTTCACCCTTAGCTAGGGTGCCTGGCCAATGAGTCCTCAGGACCCACCTGTCTCCATCCCTGCCCCACTTCCTGCACTGGGATTGTAGGTGCTCAAGCCCTCATGCTTGAAGAGCATCCCCTTGGGCATCTCCCCAGCCTCACTTAATCTGTGCTTGCCCCTGAGCTGCTTGCTACCCATCACAATTTACAATCCATACTTCTCTAGGAGGACAATGCCCAACAGTCAGGCATTTAGTTTGCATGAATGATATGTTTTCCTTACTGCATAGAATTTAGGCATAATGAGCCCTGTCCCCATTCTTCAAACCGTGGACCTAGATCTAAACATTGCTCCTTTGTTCTACTTTGGCTCCACACACACATACAGACACATGCACAGACACACACACAATTCCAGGAAATAAGCAGGACTGAGCACTGTAACCGTATAGAAAGCTAGCATTACTATTTTAAGCCCGTCTTAAAGTTGAACATACACACAGTAGGCACACATGAAGTATGTGTATGTTGATGACTTATCAGCAGACCACACCCTTATATAGCCCCCAGCTCAAGCAGCCAAGATAAAGCCAGGTTTGGTAGCTTCCCACACTTTTAATCTTAGCACCAGAGGCGGGGGCAGTTTGATCTCTGTGAGTTTGAGGATAGCTAGGGCTACTTATTGATACACTGCTTGTCACCCCAAAAAGGCCTGGGACCACCACCCCAGAAGTGTCCCCCTCTCACCATCCCTTCTAAACTGAACCCTCTGGCTTAGCTCCCCCAATAGAATAAATGTACCCCCTTTATACCCAAGATACTTCATTGTATAATATTGAATTTAACAAAGCATCTATCAAAAACACCAAAGGGATTCTCTGTCATTCTTACCCATAATCACACTGACTGCGTGAGGACAATAAATAATTTAGCTAAGTAAAGACTTATGGAAGCCTCTCTCTGCCTGCCATCTCTCTGGCTCTGTTGTTGTTTTGTTGTTTTGCTGTATTTTGAATCTTGTCTGTTAAGCTTTTTCTCTCCCAGAGTGAAATCTGCTTGAAGCCCTCATGTGCCAGTGCATAGTGGTTCTGTGGCAGACTGATAAATGCAGAAAGGATATTGTCACTCTTCAGATTGACACGTCAGGGCATACATCTTTATGATGTTCATGCTTTGATCTGTTAACCTGAACCTATCCAGTACAGTTCCTAAGATGATTTAGAGGAAGGGAGGAGATTCCCTGCTTCCAGTTCCTCTCCAGCCTCAGGTTCCCCTTCCCCCACCTGCCCCCTCCCAACACAGTCTGGCTTTCTTTCCCTGTCTCTTAACAGCCTAAACACATTTATTTGGAACAGAGAGTTTAAACCATTTCAGACCTGATTTAAAAAAAAAAAAATACCTCAAGTGTCATTTCCCATATGTGCCTGCAAGTCACCAAGGACAATGAGCAAAGTCTGGCTAAGCTCTGCATGTAGCCCATCTGGTTCCTTCGTGGGAGGCCATCAGTGAAGCCTTCGGAGATCTGATCTCATTTTTACATTACCCTTTGCCCCTCCTCTTTAAGTTCTGAGAACACCAAGACCAGTATGTTCCCTTAGTCCCCAATTAGCTGCCTCCATTCGGACCATGTTGTGTCTTCTTGGAAAGTAGAGTTAGCCCTCATTCCCCATAATCAGGGTATGTAACCAACCTTGAAGATCCCACCAGCATCAGTTGTTGGGGCTGCTAAGAATGAAGCCAGTGAGAAACACACCTCGCATACCTGCTTCATCTGAGGAAGGATAGTGAATCTCACCCCGGGGAGCAAGGCAGGTCAGGGAATGGAAGCTGAGGGGAGCATCCAAGCATTCAGATATCATACAGGTCCTGTTGGCCTTCATAAAGGGCTTTTCAGAATGACATAGCCTTGTAAGGACCCGTTGTCAAATGATGACTCTCCCTCTCTCAGGCCCTACAGGAGCAGCTGACCTCGGTGGTCCAGGAAATCGGGCATCTTATTGATCCCATTGCCACAGCAGCCCGAGGAGAAGCAGCCCAACTTGGACATAAGGTACTGTGCAAGCAGGCGATGCTGCTGAGAGAGAGGTGGTGCCTGTGTATAGGGGGGTGGGGAGTTATCATTATTCCCAAAAGCCCGTGCTCAGTGTTCTCCTGTGCTTTGAGTCCGTTTCCCTCACAGTGCCATGAGCCTAGCACTGTCACGAATCCCACTTCACAGATGAGCAACCTAGAACATGGTCTGTGAGGAAATCTGTGTAAAGGACGCAAGGCTAGGCTTATCATTCTTCAGATACTGCTCACCTAGTTGGGATCTTTCACTTTTCCCACCACTTAACTCTCGACTTGTTACATCTGCATTAGGGAAGTTAATGACAAATCAGATAAACCTAGAGAACAGGTAGGACTCTGATGCATTAAACATTTTGGCTATACATTTTGATTCCTGAGAGACCCATCGATCCTTATATTAGTTTCTTTTCCGATGCTATGATAAAAACCTGACCAAAAGCAACTTGGGAAAGGAAGGTTTATTTTGGCTGACAGTTCTAAAGGGATAAGAGTCCATCATAGTAACAAAGGTCTGATGATGGCATGAGCAGGAGGCTAGCCTAGCAATCAAGGAGCAGAGAGAACAAAAGAGTGGGGCCAGTCCGTGAGACCCCCAAAGCCAGCCCCAGTGACTCCCTTCCTCTAGCAAGACCCTATCTTCTAAAAGCTTCATAACCTTACCAGAGAGCCACCGACTGGGGACCGAGTGTTCAAACACAGGAGTCTATGAGAGCCATTTCTCATTCTAACCACCACTGCAGTGCCCTGTTGCCTTTGGTGATGAAGCCAGTGTCATTCCTGGGGAAGGGATAAGTCCTGCGCCTTTGCTTGCTCAGGCTGGGACCTCCACATCTGGACAAAGAAGACAGCAGAGAGCAAGCCCTGCTTGCAGGCTGCCCACCTGGCCTTCAAGGGGCTCCTTTAAGATGCACACAGAGGGCTTTGGGGAAGTATCAGGTAAAGCTTTCGCTTTGCAAGCAGGAGAACCCAAGTTCAGACCCTTAGTATCTGTATAACTAGAGGCAGCGGCACACACCTATAACCCCAGCACAAAGGAGGCAGAAACAGGACTATCTCTGGGACTCACAGGCCGTCTCATAGAAGTTCCCTCTGCCCCTGGTTAGCTGTCTTCATTTGGACCATGTGGTCTCTCCTTCTTGTAAAGTAGAGCTAGCTAGTCCTCCTCCCAGTAATCGGGCTATACCTGACCATGAAGACATGCAGTCAAATCTGCAAGCTCTAAGCTCAGTGAGAGACCACAAATTCATATCAAAGATCTGAGAAGATGGCTCAGTAAGAGTGCTTACTGTACAGGCATGAAGATTGACTCTCCATCACCCACGTAGAAAGCCGAACATTGTTGTATGTGCCTGCAACCCTAGTGTTAGATGAGGAGAGACAAGTGAATCCTGGGAGTTTGCCTAGCCAAAATGGTGATCTGCAGATTCAGTGAGAGACCCTGTCTCAAGGGAATAAGGCAGAGACTGATCCAGGAAGACGCTAACCATCTTCTGACTGCCACATCTGGACAGGGCCATACAGACCCAACCGTACATGGGCACACATATCCCCCACACAAAATAAGGAGGAGAGCAATTAAGGAAAACACCAGATATCAGTCTCTGGCCTCCACATGCACCCGCACGTATGTGTACAAACACATACAGATGCCCGTAGAAGCACAAGAGGTCAGCAGCAGCGCTACTCAGATGTCTCTGTAAGATAACCTAATGAGAATAATAGAGCTGGATTCTCACCGCTGGCCGGTGGTCCTGTCTCACCGTTAGCGCTAACGATTATTATTGTTCTTTTTTTGGACTCTGCTACTCACTACTGGGCTGGTCCTCATAACCTCCCAACCCTTGCTTTGTGTGTGACGCAGTGCCTGCTTGTATGAAGTGGCCTCTTCCTCCTTTATCCCCACAACATTATCCTTTCACGTGATGGGATGAAGCCTTAGGGGAGCCACAGGCCAAAGATTTGCATAAAATGCCCTCAGCGGGAAGCTTAGCAATTAGTCATGGTGCACAAAAATGAGGAATTAGAATAGCCAGTGGTGATGGCGTGTTTTTATCAGCATGGAAATGAATGGAGCCAAACTGAAAATATGGTCCTCTCTCACTGTTAAATGGGGGTGTCGCTCTATCACCCCCCCCACACACACACCCTCCCCAGATATGTTATAAATTGAGAAACAGACAGTGAGTGATGGACTTCTCAAGTGTGACTGCAGCTGACCTAGAATAAACACTAAAGCAGGAGGATGCCATTGAGAAGAGAGAGGGAGGGAGCTAAGAGCCCAACTGTGACGTGAGCCCTGCCCAGCCTCAGCTCCACCTTGTAGCTGTGTAACATCAGCATACAACCCACAACTGTGCCTCAGTTTCTCTCCGTCCGGATCTGCTTCTTAAAACTGGAACTGTGATTAACTGAGGAATTGGGTGAGAAACATTTACCAAAGAACTAAAAACACAGGAGATGGGCCTGATAAATATTTGTGACATTTGACCCTGGGGCACCCAAGAGTGTGTGTGTGTGTGTGTGTGTGTGTGTGTGTGTGTGTTCGTGGGTGTATGCATGTGTGCATACATGTGTACTATATACGGAATGTATGTGGCATGGTCTGCTGTCTGCTGGAAGGAAGTCTATCCTGGGGCGGTAGGTAGTTGTCTTAATTAGTTTGGTTTTGCTTGCTTGGTTGGTTGATTGTGGAGTTTGGCTTGGTTTGGGTTGAACGCTGGCGATCATAGCCAGGATCCCTCACACACTAGACAAGTCATTTACCCCTGAGCTACATTCTAAGCCCCTTGACAAGCTTTTTATTTCTTCAGGTTGAGCCAAACACAGAAGTTTGACAACGGTGAAATCATTTTGCTTTTATTCTGTTCTCAAGGCTTGGCCCAGTGCTTACTGAGGACGCCAGTCAGACTGTCTAGGGAAAAGCCCTGCAGATTATCTTCATCTGTCTCCACCTCATTACTCTCCTCTCTTCTCTCTTCCTTCTGGGATGTCTCTTATTCTTAACAGTTCTAACTTATAAAACTGACAATTTATAAAACTGGGTATAAGTCTAGTGTCTACCTCTAAATTCCAGAATGGGTTTCTTACTGTATATGGAAAGGAGATGGAGAATTCCCCCAGGGAGAAAAGCCAAGCAGTAAATTGTTAACTAGCAAGTATTTAAAAAGTTGTAGCCAAACACGCCTTTTCCGATGAGTCATCTCATCCTTGCTCCGAATCCCCTTCTCACCAAGGGGGCCCCCCTAGAGGAGACCCAAACTTACATGACACATCTGGGGGTTTTCTTTCTTGAAAGGTGACACAGCTGGCGAGCTACTTTGAGCCCTTGATCTTAGCTGCAGTTGGTGTCGCCTCCAAGATGTTGGACCATCAACAACAGATGACAGTGCTGGACCAGACCAAGACTCTTGCAGAGTCTGCCCTGCAGATGCTATATGCAGCCAAGGAAGGTGGAGGAAATCCCAAGGTATGCTTTAAGCCATTGGGGCGGGGAGGCTAGCTTGGGAGTCCAGGTCCCTCCTGTGTCGTCTTCTTCCTCAAAACATACCTCCAAGTTGATTTCCCAATCTAAAAGAGAAATAATCTGGCAGCTTTCCAAACAGATATAGGTAAAGGTTATTCACAAGATTCTCTTCCATGATAGGGTGTGTGGGCAGAAGAGTACATGGTATGTTCATGGTAGAAATGAAGCTGAAATTCTTACTGGGTGCCTACTAGGTGTTGACATCTAACTTGCTTGAAGGAATGCCATTTGTTTTCAGTGAATGTGATTTCTCTTCTCCTTAAGGGATGGTGATGTAGTTTACTTATTTTTTTCAGTGTTGGAGGGCCTCACACATGCTAGGCAAACATTCTTACCACTGAGCTACCTCCCCAGCCCAAAAGATGCTAATGTACTATAACAGCTTTCACACACACACACACACCTGTCAGTTTGTAAGGAGGACATTCCTTCAGTGAGTTGCTTTTAAGAGCCAGACATGGCAGCAGTCTGTCATGGATGACTGACCTTGTACTGCATTTTGCTTAGAATGTAAGAGGTAACAGGACCTGAAGAGATGGCTTAAAAGGTAAGAGTGCTTACTGTTCTGGCCAAGGGCTTGGCTTCCATTCCAGGTACAGATCAAGTAGTTCACAGTGCCCTCTTCTGGTCTCCACATACAGGGTACACATGCATACACTCAGGCACACACATATACAGATAAATAAACAACCAACGTAGCAGCAGCATGGACATAATATAGAATTACAAAAGGAACGTGGAGCCTTCGGAAAATTGTCATCAGTCTGGTGGGTCTGGAATGTGCAGAAGAGCACAGTTTGACAAGAAGTTAGACAAAGATGTACTGATACATCTCATCTTCTTTGCTAAGGAGTATGGCGTTTATGTAAGGCATGGGAACTAGTGGTGGCCTTAAACAGGGAAACGGCGCCACCTGTTCTAGTTTCTTTGTTACTGTCACCCAAAGCAACTTAGAGGAGTAAAGAGCTTATTGTCTTACACTGCCAAGTCAGTCCATCATGGAGGGAAATCAAGGCAAAACTCAAGGCAGGAACCTGAAAGTAGCAGGAACCTTGGAGGAATGCTGCTTGCCTGCTGAGTTATTTCTGGTCTAATGCTCGGCCAGCTTTTTTATATACCCCAAACCACCTGTCCACAGATAGTGTGAACCAAAATGGACTGGGTCCTCAAATTAAGAAAATCCCTCACAGACATATCCACAGACCAATCTGGTAAAGGCAATCAATCCCTGGACTGAGATCTTGAAGTGGGTCTAGGCTGTGTCAAGTTGACAGTTAGTACTAAGACAGATCCATATTGTATGTGTATGTGTGGCTATATGTATGTGCGCATGCCTAATGGAGGTATTCTTATAGATCCTATGGCGCTGGAGTTACATGCAGTTGTGAGCCCCCCTGACATGGGTTCTGGGAACCAAATGTCAGCCCACTGCAGAAGCGCAAACCCTCTTAACCACTGAGCCCTTCCTCCAGCCCCCTTTTAATCTATATTTTTTTAAATATCCAACTATAAACAGTGAATTTGACTTACTGGCAGGACTCAGGGCAGAGACGCTTGGCCCTTTCTATATCCCATCTTTCACATAACTAGCAATTATTTAGAGTATAATTTGGATACTAAAATAATTAAGAGCCAGCATCAACCCTCAGATGTTCAAAGTCTTTTGGAAATAATAACTCTAGCTACCAAAAGGGTGGGCAGGACCAAAAGCATGGTAGACACAGCTCTGACTCTGACGGTCAGCAGTGGAAGTCCAGAGCTTGGGCCCACCCCTCTGCAGCACCCTCTCAGACTGGAGCAGGCTTGACTCTGGGGCTTTCTTCCTGCCACGTGTCGCCAACTTCCACGTGAAACTTTCAGTGCCAATAGAATATCAAGTAGGAGTCTGGACTTTGAAGATGATGGTGTACCTGCTTAGACTGTGAGCTCAAAGCTCCCTAAGCCCCCTCATGGCTGAGCACATTTATAGTCAGTTCTGGCTCCATAGTGACATTCCCCATATGGAAGTAGTAGCTAGAACTGGTTTCCATTAGAACTGGTTTCCATCGGTAAGACTAGCTCTTACATCAGACGGTGTGATGGGACTGATAACAAGACCTCTGCCCCATCCCAATGTTCAACCTGTGGTTTGTCTGGAGACTGTAACAGGCTGGCTTCAAAGGACATTTGGTTATTAAGTTTGTTGCTGATACTGTCCCCCCACTCCTCATTTTTCCCCTTTCCTCCCTTCCTCTCCCCTCCCCTTTTAGAAACAGGGAATGTAGCCCATACTGACCTAACACTGGCTGTGTAACCCAGGGAGGTCTCAAATTTGTGATCCTCCTCCCGAAGCCTCCTGAGAACTGAGATAACAGGCTTCACCTTATCAAGTTTGCTTCTTTAGACCCTTGGCTAAGAGGCCACATAATTAATCAACCCGGATGTTATCATTTGGGGGAATGTTTATTAAGCTCTGTTTGCTGTTAATTTAGTGTTGTAATCTTATTTGCAGAAGAAGCAAAGTTACCGCATTGTTAAGTGGCATGGCTGGTTGGCTCCACTGGTGGTTCATTGCCACCAAGCCTATTGATCTGAGTTCAATTCCCAGGACCCACGTGGACAAAAGAAAATCCAGTTCCCTCAGTTATATTCTGACCTATACACATGTGCTATGACACGCAGTGTTCCACACACATGCACAAACATACATGCATATTCTGAATAAATGTTAAATTTCATTTTAAATAAATAGGTAATAAAGTACAATGAAATGTTAACTAATTAGCAGTAGTTCTGATTTGGTTAAACAAACACTCAGAGTCAAATGTACAAGCAGCCAAATCCCCAGACCGCCTCTTGCTAGCAAGTTTATCTGTTTCTTTGTCTCCTCGACTAAGCAGTGAGGTTAAATCTGAATGAGGATAATGTTTAACAAAGGAATATGGAATGTGGGATGTAGCTCAGTTGGTAGAGCACTAGCTGAGCATCCACCAAGCCCTGGATTCTATTCCAGCACTGTATAAGCCGGGAGTGGTGACATACACCTCTAATCCCTGCTCTTGGGAGGAGGCAAGAGGCTCAGAAGTCCAAGGTCTCCAGCTACATGGGACGTGTGAGGCCAGCATGGGCTGATACCCTTGTGTCTATCAGGCAGGTAGTCAATAAATCAAGACAGTACAGAGGCACATGCTCATGACCTCTCTCACAGCCCTTTGAGCTCCTGAAGCATCATCTCTCCCCCCTTCTCTTCTATAGAATTCCCTTCAAGTTTGCTTAAAGCAACACTCCAGCCAAGCCACATCCTCATCCCCTCCAGAGAACTCTAATAATCAGTTGCCTGCCCCAACCCCCAAAGTCTGAGACCCACTCCTGTCTTCTCCCGCTTTCCGAGCCACTCTGATGTCTTTGCCTGCTGTCCCGGGCTTGATAGTGGAAGTCCCATCTGGAAGGAAGAGGCTCCTTGGAAGCTGTCTTTAGACATGTGTCCAAAAAAGAACAGATGTGATTTTCCCGTGTGTGAGGAACAGTAATAAGGGAATCGCTCCAGACCCTAAAATAATGACCTCATTATTGCCCTGCTCGCTCTGCCTCCCAGAGGGCTGCTGGTTGTTAAGCGTGTTGTTGTTTGAGATCCTGCTATGTCTTTGGATGGCTAACGCTGTCGTGCTTGGCCAGCCCACAGTGTATGGATGAGGGCCAGGCTGTTCAATGAAGATGAAGCCTGACCCCGAGCTTCAGAGGACAAGAGGAGGCACAGTGAGGGAGGCACACCTAGGGCTGTCAGGGAGGAGGTGAACTCTGGGCTGACACTCTAAAAACCTGTGATGCTCAAAACTGAAGAGCACTGGCTGAGGAGATGGCTCAGTCAAGAGAGTGCTCACCGCCAAGGAATAAAGACCTCAGGTCAGATCCCTGCTTCTACATACAAAACGGTGCCCCACAGTACACACAGGGAAGGAGACCTTAGGCTCACTGGCCAGCTCCAGGTTCAGTGAGAGACCCTTCCTCAACAAACGAGGTGGAAAGTGATTTTGGGGGGGGGGGACATCTGTCACTACATATATGTACACATGCATTCACACACATGTGAGCATGGACACACACAGAGAGGAGGGGAATATAAAAGAGAGCAAGCCTAGAGGATTTATCAGCTTATCTCCAGTCCGACAGTCAGGTAGTTTATTTCTGGGCTATCCAAGAGCAAAGATGTTTACTGAGGGGTTCAAAGATCATTCTGTAATTTACTGATGCCTTCCCTAGATTACGTCCTCGTTCCCAGAGTTGTTAAGATCAGACCCTGGATCTGTTCCCTTCTGTGGCATCCTCGGTACCTGTCCCCAAGTTGCTGTATGCCCACAAGCTCAGTTTGTCTACCCTCCCTCAGTGGGCCAATTAAAGAGACAAGAAATAGTGAACAGCGGGTGATAATTCATTCATTGCAGCCACATTGGGAAGAAGAACAAATAAAGGGGTCCTGTAACCCCCAAGTCCATTTTTAAAGATTAGGTTTATATAGAGGGTAAGAAGTATGTATAGCTAAGGCATCTGAGCCATCATCTGGGCTCTGGGCTCTCGTGGTCTAGTTGTCAAAACTGTGTGAACCCTCTTTTTAGAAGACAGTTCCCTCTCTGACTGGCACCAAGACTCAGCCTTCTCCTTCTCTCAGCATGAAATCCCTGGAGAGATTGCAGTTTCTCCGGAACATTGTTTTAATGGTCTATCAGCCAGGAGCATAAGCATCTCTCTTCAGAATTGCTCCACTCCTGTTAAGAGTTTGCACTCCTAAGTCCCTTGAAGATGAAAGCAAGCCTCTGACTAGCAGCTCTTCTCCTCTCTCTTAAAGCATGTGTTTCACTTTAGTGTGGTTCTGTAGAATTGTGTCAATAGTGTTCTCATCGTAGCTATGACACAGAAGAAAATCACTCCTTCTGTTTGAGCTTGTGCAATTGGAGTCTGCGGTTTTAGAAGCTTTCTCTAGAGAGTTCTGCGAGGGAATGCTACCTTTAAGACTTGTAGCAGAATAAAGCAGTTTGCACAGAATGTTTTACTCTATGCTGTAAAGTTGGCTATGAGCCTAGATCAGAAGCTTACTAACTTCTGTCCCAAAGTCAGAATTAGCCTAAATCAGAAGCTTACTAACTTCTGTCCCAAAGTCAGAATTCTGTCCGTCTATACAGCATTAATCCCACAGATGGGAGGGGAAAAACTCCTGACCCAAATTGTCATGGCTGAAACAATGCAATCAAAGCTTTTTTGTTCATGTACATGGGCTAAGATGAGTCTCCCTAAGATGGGTTCAAGAGGTCAGCATTGGATATGAGGAAGGCAAGGCAGGCAAAATAGGCAGTTACAGGAGCAGAGCACCATAACAAGGTAGTCCTTACTGAAACAAGATGACAAGATGGTCATAACAATAGGTATTCATAACCAGAAAGTTATAGCAACAAGTATTCATAACCAGGTAGTCATAGACAGCCATATAATAAAAGTAGGGTTGCAAGATAAACAACTTTTTGAAACAAAGACAGGATTGCCATTCCTGAACAGGACGTACATAACCATTTGTAGTTAAGGTTGGAGGCAGAGTATAGCCCAATCCTTGAGAAAAATATTTAATCAAAACAAAAGTGAACTTAGGAACAGAACACCAATAGCTTATGCTATAAGATCAAGAATGAGACCTCATAAAGTTGAAAAGCTTCTATAAGGCAATAGGACAAAAGAGCAACCAACAGATTGGAGAAAGATCCTTACCAATCCTACATCTAATAGAAGACTAATATCCAGTGTATACAAAGAACTCAAGAAGTTAGACTCCAGAGAACCAAATAACCCTATTAAAAAATGGGGAGTGGAGCTAAACAGAGAATTCTCAATGGAGGAAACTCAAGTGGCTGAGAAGCACATAAAGAAATGTTTAACATCCTTAGTCATCAGGGAAATGCAAATCAAAACAACCCTGAGAGTCCAGCTCACATCAGTCAGATTGGCTAAGATCAAAAACTCAGGTGACAGCAGATGCTGGCGAGGATGTGGAGAAATAGGAACACTCCTCCATCACTGGTGGGATTGCAAGTCTGGTACAACCACTCTAGAAATCAGTCTGGGTTCCTCAGAAAATTGGACATAGTATTACCTGAGGACCTAGCTATACCACTCCAGGGCATATACCCAGAAGATGCTCCAACATAAACAAGGACACATGCTCCACTATGTTCATAGCAGCCTTATTTATAGTAGCCAGAAGCTGGAAAGAACCCAGATATGTTCCTCAACAGAGGAATAGATACAGAAAATGTGGTACATTTACGCAATGGGATATTACTCAGCTACTAAAACAAAGACTTCATGGAATTCACAGGCAAATGGATGAAATTTGAAAATATCCTTCTCAGTGAGGTAACTCAGTTACAAAAGAACATACACGATATGCACTCACTGATAAATGGATATTAGCCCAAATGGTCGGAATACCCAAGATTCAATTTACAGAGCATATGAAGCCCAAGGAGAAGGAAGACCAAATGTGGATGCTTCAGTGCTTCTTAGAAGGGGGAACAAAATACTCACAGGAGGAAATATGGAGACAAAGTGTGGAGCAGAGACTGAAGGAATGACCATCAAGAGACTGCCCCACCTGGGAATCCATCCCATATACAGCCACCAAACCCAGACACTATGTGGATGCCAGGAAGTGCTTGCTGGCAGAAGCCTGATATGGCTGTCACCTGATAGGCTCTGCCAGAGCCTGGCAAATACAGAGACAGAGGCTCACAGCCAACAATTGGACTGAGTGTGAGGAGTTGGAAAAGAAACTGAAGGAGCTGAGGGGGTTTGCAGCCCCATGGAGGGAGCAACAGTGTCAACAGGCCAGACCCCCCAGAGCTCCTGGGGACTAGACCACCAACCAAAGAAAACACATGGAGGGACCCATGGCTCCGGCCACATATGTGGCAGAGGATGGCCTTGTTGGACATCAGTGGGAGGAGAGACCCTTGGGCCTGAGGGTGTTCGATGCCTCAGTGTAGGGGAATGCCAGGGAGGGAAGATGGGAGTGGGTGGGTGGGTTGGGGAGCACCCTCATAGAGGCAGGGGCAGTGGGGGTGGGTGGGATGGGGGTTCTGAAGGAGAGATCTGGAAAGGGGAAAACATTTGAAATGTAAATAAAGAAAATATCCAATAAAAAATATATATATTAAAAATAATAAAACAAAGGTGAACTTAGTTTGTCTTTATTATAAAATGCTTTTGAGCCTAAGATGGCGTCAGGCTGATCCCTCAACAGGTATCAAGAGGAGAGCTGTGAGCAGCATATTTGACATCTTGTCAGAGTCCATATTTGATGAACTCGTCTTGCTTACCTGGGCCTTTTAGTTCAGACAGGGCCCATGGCTCACACTGACTGCTTCTTCATGACATTCTTTATTTTTTTTAGTTTGATATTTTCTTTATTTGCATTTCAAATGTTAACCCCTTTCCTAGTTTCCCCTCTGAAAACCCCCTATCCCCTTCCCCTGCTCACCAACCCGTCCACTCCCACTTCCTGGCCCTGGCATTCCCCTATACTGGGGCATAGAACCTTCACAGGACCAAGGGCCTCTCCTCTCATTGATGACCGACTAGGCCATCCTTAGCTACATATGCAGCTAGAGCCGTGAGTCCCACCATGTGTTTTCTTTGGTTGGTGGTTTAGTCCCAGGGAGCTTTGGGGGGAACTGGTTAGTTCTTGTTCCTCCTATGGGGCTGCAAGCTCCTTCAGCTCCAAGTCCCACTGGCTTCCCTTCCTTCATACCCACCAAGGTAACAACGCAGTATCTTGGACCTTTGGAGAGGTTTGCAGCCCTGAGTTGGGCCAGGATAACCACAGCTGTTGTATGGATCCGTGCTTGAGGACAGTGAAGTTCTGATGTTTAAGTCACTGGCACTCTGTTACATTGCACAGCGTAAGGACAGAGTTCCCGCTAGCCTGCACCTTCCTGGTTCATTATGCATTTAGAACATGGACTTTTTACAGTCCTCCCCATCTCACTGAAAAGGAGGCTGGGCTCTGTCATGTGGCTAGTCAGTGGTAGAGCACAAACTAGAACCTAGGTTTCCTGCACCCATAGTGTAACACTCTCCTGAGCCTCTTCCTGCCGTGTGAGGTATCTGTACTGACATGGTTTCATATCCGTTCACCCTTTCCCTTCAAGCCCCCAATCTCACCCTTAACATCATCGAGTGTCCAGGATGCTGTCTAAGGAACATGTGGGTACTTGGGTATTAACTGCAGGGCTTCGGCCCTTGGCGGACTGTCCTCATCCACTCTGCCAACATAGCAATATAAAGGCTTACAGCCTGGTTCTAAAGCCTACCAGGCTCTCTGCCAATTTATCTCTCTTCCATGCACTGACATTTCCATAATCCAACTTCTTTATAGAAAGAGAATGCTGTTGTGCTGGGCATTGTTGAGAAGTACATTTGTTAGGAAAAAATATTTTCTTCTTTGTATTACCAAATTTTTAAAATAAATGTGTCAATCTGTGTTTAGGAACCTGTGGCACTCTACCACCCTGAACACAGCAGCATAGAAAGCCAGTCTTGACCGTTTGGTGTTACATTTCTCTTTTCTCTTATTATTGTAAAAAAGGGTCGCTTTGGATTCTACAAGTAAATGTATGGAGTGGGGGGGGGGCATTTTGAATGCATTGTGTGGCTGTTTCCCTGGGTGTGGTTTCTCCTGAGGCCTGCTTCTTTGTTTTCAAGTTTCGTTTCGCCATTCTGCTTAAGCTAGCCTTAAAGGTGAGGAGGACCTCCCGAGTGCTGGGATCCTAGGCAGGCAATATCATCCCTAGCCTTGTCTTCTGATTTTTTTTAAGGTTATTCTTAGCACATCAAGTGATTCTTAAAGGTGAACAACGTCTCCCGCTACTTAAGACATTTTTAATTTCCTTCTCAGGCACAGCACACCCACGATGCCATCACTGAGGCTGCACAGCTGATGAAGGAAGCTGTGGATGACATCATGGTGACACTGAATGAAGCGGCCAGTGAGGTGGGGCTGGTGGGAGGCATGGTGGATGCCATCGCAGAGGCTATGAGCAAGGTAGGCTCACACCAGCCCCTGAACCTTTCCAGTCCCATCTCTCTCACAAACCATCCCTACACGCTCTTCTCTGGGAAACTGTCAGTCAAGGCCGAGACCCACAAGCCAGCAGTTGGCCAGTCATATCTCCAACATAGCATTTTTTCTTAACTATCAGTTCATTAGCTTTGTAAGCTACTACACAGTTCTTCCCAGTTGTGGTTAAAAACAGACATTGTGAAAGCTTGTTTGTAAAATGGAAATAATTATTTACACCCCGTGTCTTCTTTATAAGGTGGGATAGGGAGGAGACTCCAGGAGGAGTTAGGAAATGATTTCCAAGCGTTAGCCCTTGGAATGGCTGCCTACTTTGGAGTTGAGGAGCTTTCTAGAATTCAGGATCCTGGATCTGCTGTCTAGCTCTATCACAGTCTCAGTTGAGTAGACCCTATGAATCTCTAATGGGACTTCCAAAAATCTTACATTTTGATATCTACTTAAATGTATAAACCATTGAATAGTATGTATGAAAGGTCTTGGTGAGCTCTCAAAAGCAATAGGCATAGGAGACAACATAGGTCATTTTCTGGCACGGCAGCCAATTGACAGTGCTTCAGACCAAAGAGAATTTCAACTCCATGGTTTCTACTTTCCTCCAAGGATTTTGTCTTTAATAATAACCTTTTGATACTGTCAGGTTAAACAGTTGTTCATCAGCATCTAATTGTCAGCTTTGCCTTAGAGAATATCACAGATGATATTGCTGTGGTATCTGTGTTGGGAAATACGTACAGTTGGATTATGTATGCATTAGTATAGTATTTTAAGATAATACAAGGTCTTAAACTGCTGATCTAGGCATTAGTTGTCTCGGTCTCTATAAAGGAATAAAGTCATTAGAGAAATGGCTCCACAACCCTCATCCATCATCTTCACACTAATGAAGTAGCAAGCTGGGTTAGACTGTATCTCCCTTCTCAAAGTCTCTATCAGTGTTCACTATGTTTTGCTTATGCTTCAAATACGGATGGTCCAGCAGACAATGAGTAAATTTCTCCTCCTCCTCAAGGCCACTGGGTGAGGTGCAGGAGGGTTTGTGTGACTTTCAAAACAGCAGAGCACCAGAACTTTGGAAACAAACCACATGTCCACAGGGGATGTTAAATCGTAAAATCCATGGTTTCTTAGTAGCAGTTAAACGCCAAATGATCCTCCTTTTCTTTTTCTCAATATTAATATAAAGATAGGAAATATCCTATAAGTCCCCAGAGAATGGAAGTCAGGCCCTGAGTCGTCCTTTCTAGCCTACCAACCTCACTCACGGCGATGCCTTATGCTGTGATAGCGGCACCCACACAGCTGCCGTCACTGGTCCAGCTGACTCTTGAGAAGTAAGCCTGGATTCTCTTGATGGCGACAGGAGCTGCTGGCCCTCGGCTCACTCTCCTTTTTATTTATTCTGGCACCACCCAGCCCATGGGATGGCCCACATTCAGTTCTTCCTGGTTTCTTCCTACCTCAGTTAACTCATTTTAGAAACCCCCCCAGAGACGTGTTCAGGTCTTTCTCTGAGGTGATTCTACTATCCAGTTGGCTGTCAATATCACCCATCACATTTACCTACCCTGATCTAACATCCAGGGGACCACACTTCACCTGGATCAGTATGCCCTTGACCTTCCAGGGGACTGTTGAATCCCATTCTTTCACAGTGATCTTGCCCTTTTCTTAATTGCTGTTGCACTTGGAGGCAGGCAGTCAAAAGATTGCTCTTAGCTCCTCCAATTCTTTCTGTTGACTTAGATCATCATTAGGCATCCCTGGGCACAGATACTGGTGGACTGTAGTGTTGTTATGGAAGTCCTCAGTGATGGAGATTCTGCCTCCTCCCTCCTCATCTTCCACTACTCTCTGTATTTCCCTGGAAGCACCAGACGCACTCTTACCATCAAGTGCTTGAATCCTGTTCCCTCTTTCTGGGATTCCTTCCCTACTGTTTTTGTGGGCAGCCTTCTCCTTATCTGGTGAGACTTAGCTAAATAGTCCTTCCTCTGAAATACTTTCCACTCCTGTAAGATAAAACTGGGACTCCATCTTGCCTGTGTCCCCTGAATGCCTTAATCTCCCAAATCTCCATTGTGATTGTGATTGGAGAAGTTAGAGCAGAGTCTGAACCAGAGAAACCCCTGAGGGGCTCTCTCCTTTTCCTAAGTTTCTAATTCTTACAAGTACAGCCTATCCTTGGCCAGGCTCCTTGTGACTCTTCTCTTATCCACAGCTGGATGAAGGCACACCTCCAGAACCAAAGGGAACATTTGTTGACTACCAGACGACTGTGGTTAAATACTCCAAAGCCATTGCCGTCACAGCTCAGGAAATGGTAAGAAGGAACGGCCCCACCCACTGTGGGTTCCCCCTCTACCCACAGCCCTCTGAGTCTTCATGCCCTGCTACCCACTGTGGGTTGCCATTGTGCCCACCACCATCTGAGTCTTCAAATCTAGGATGTGTGTCAGAGAGACTGACCAGCCTGTGATGCTGGTTCCCTGTAATGCCAGTTTCTCCAGGGACCCTCCTGTCTGTAGTCCCTCTGGTTGCCTGTGGTATGGAAGCCGCAGGAAGAAGGAATTAAAGTTGACTAAGACCTGGGAATGAACACAGGGAACAAGGGGAGAAGAGAACTTTCAAGAAAGCAGGAAATGAGAAACAAGGTCTCATTAAAAAGGAGCAAATCCTATTCATCTCTGGAAGGACTTGAGATGTTTTAATAGGTTTAAGTTCTAGTATAAGAGAAGATATTTGGGAGTAAAATAGTAAAAACATGAAGCTATCTGGCAAAATCATATTATAACATTTGAGCAATCAGTCCTTTAGGCAAAATTAGTGTGGTTTATTTATTTATTTTCCTAATTCCTGACAGCAGAAGTAATGGTTTTTGGTGTTTTTTTTTTTTTTTCCACTGAAACATAATGCAAACAACACTGTTCCAGATGATTCTTCCTTCATAAATGGCTCTGGGAGTCAGTATGTGCCCTTGGCACTACAGAGTTACATGGAGAGTGACAAATGTGATCTTCAGAGAGTGCATAAACAGAAAACATTCCTCTCCACTTGGAGCCCCAAGTGCGAGAGGATTGCCAAGCCTGAGGTGGCCATTGCAGTGGCCTAGCTGTCTACTGTCATGTAACTGTGTGTCCACTAGAGGTTGAGCTTGGACTACAAAGGCTTCCCTGCCTGCTCTACTCATGCATGGGAACTCTGTACCAGGCCTACTGTTTAAATGAACGTGGCCTGAAGAAGGAGGGGAATAGTCACAGTCACTTCTAAGTGTCCTGACAGGCTGGAGGTCACCCCAGGACCATCCTTTCAGGGGAGTAGAGGGAACAAATCAAAGTCCCCTTACTGCGCAGTCTGGCAGTGGGATCTTTGAAAGGCATTTGTGAGTATCTTCATAAAGTCACTGGAGAGTCTCCTGGGCCAGGCTTTGAACCAGGCTGTCTCATCCCTTGGCACCTACAACAAGCCTACCCTCCAGTATATGCCATCCTGAGGTGGCTAACCTGGCACTTCTGGTCAGAGCTGATAGGTGAAGAGTCCTTGTGTTCCTGTTAACGAGGCACAAGTGGTACAACTTCATTTTTGGGGGATGCCAGTTGTATTCCTTGGAACCTACCTCAGTAGATAAGGAGTCCTGTAAAGGGCCTTTTTAAAAGCCCTTTAAGCTGTTTGTGGTGGGTGGCACATGCTTGTAATCCCAGCACCTGGGAAGTAGAGGGGGAATTAGGTCATCCTTAGCTACAAACCGAGTTCAAGGACAGCTTGAGCTACCTGAGACCTTGTCTAAATATTAAAAAGAATAGCCCTTTAAAATTAAGGTGTTAAAAGATCACAGAGGGGGCCAGCAAGGGGGTATAGCAGGTAAAGATACTGTAAGCAAGGCTGAATGACGTGCATTCAGTCCCTGGAATCCTAACAATGGAAAGAACCAACCAAGTCTAAGGTGTTCTCTGGCTTCCACACGTGCATTGAGGTGTGGACACACACACCTACAAATAAAAATAACTTTTTAAAAGATTTATTCATGTATATGAATATACTGCAGCTGTCTTCAGACACACCAGAAGAGGTCATCATATCCTATTACAGATGGTTGTGAGTCACCATGTGGTTACTGGGAATTGGACTCAGGACATCTGAAAGAGCAGTCAGTGCTCTTAACCACTGAGCCATCTCTCCAGTCCCAAATTATTTTTTTAAAGAGTAAGAAAAGAGATAGGGCAGGAGTGAGATTCCTGGAAAAGAGACAGAGACTATCTTTTAGGTGACATTTTTGTTCATGGCAAAGAGCTGAGGTGAAGGCTAGACACTAAACTGAGGCATGCTATTCTGAGGTGGGGGTAGACGGGATGCATGGACTGTGTGAGTCGTGGTGGGCCACCGTGTTTCTGGAAGAACCTTGTGGTACTTTGTTACAAAGTTACCCAAGCCCTTCAATCCCTGATGTTGGCTTCTTCACTGGGTCTGTTCATGACTTTGTAACAGCCCTATCGCAGATCCTCTCTTGCCTAGATCCTCATAGAAGCCGGGATCAGGATCTACCACTCACAAGGATCGTGAGTGGTAGATTGGTCCCTTGTGGGAATTTCTCTGGTGACCCCATATCCATTCTCCCTGAGGTTGGGCCCTGAGGACTTGGCTCCACGCTGCACCACCTTGCACGCTGAGCATGTGCCCATCCATCCAGTCTGTGCTGCAGGGCAGTCACAGCCCTGGCCTGTTGTGTGCAATGCAGCATGGGCTTTGCTTGAATTGCCCTCCCCAGTGTCCAGCCATTATGCTAGGCCTGGCCTTCACCTTCCCCAGGGGCTAAAAGGGAATGAAACCCTTTGGCTTCCCAGGGTATTAACACATGGTTCTGATGCTTCTCTCTGTGTATGTATTTGTGTCTTGCTTGTTTTCTTTTTCCAGATGACTAAGTCGGTTACTAACCCGGAGGAATTGGGAGGCCTGGCTTCACAAATGACCACTGACTATGGGCACCTGGCTCTCCAGGGCCAGATGGCAGCAGCCACCGCCGAACCAGAGGAGGTCTGCCACCTTAAGGCCCCTATCTTAAGAAGCAAGCGCATGGTGCCCGTTCCTGGGGATGGGAGAGGGGAGGACCCTGTAGCCTAGTTCTAGAAGACCCCAACCCAAGTGCCAGGAGCAGGTTTCATTTCCCATTACTGTGCAACTGACGCCCCAGATTCACTTGGCCCCAAATTGTGCCCAGAACTTGGACCCTTGCTGGGGCCAGTTGGCCAAGAACTAGGGTGCCCTGGAGAGTGGCTCTCAGATGGAAGGGTTTGTTTACAGTGTTCTGCCAGGCCCATAGCTGCCTATCTCCCTCTTCAAATGCCCAAACTTGGGGCTACCACCCTTCCTGCTTCCTGTTCTCCCTTAGTACATCCTATCAGTCATGTTTATGTTTTCCAAAGGCTCCCCAAAACACTAGAGGACCCACATGTGGGATTTCATATCTCCTCTCTTGACAACAGTCTGCTTGCATGACACAAAGCCCCACCTGTGGGTTCAAGACCCACCTGCTTTCCTTATTCCTTTCCACAGAGGCTAATGTAGGCACGGCCTTGGCAAATCCGTACCCTTAAGAGTCTTAGAATGGCAAGTTTGCACACAGTCAGAGAGCAGTCGTCTCTGGAAGCTCTTAGTGGGACCACACAGCACAGCTGGGAACCCAGAGGACCCGGAGGAAGCTTTGTCAGTGTGAGCATCTAGAAAGGGTGTCTAGGGCCCGAGATACCATGTGGCTCCTTAGAGAAAGGAAGTCCACTCTGGGCTACAGAATGATGGAGGGACTACGGGAACACAGGAAGATACAGGTAACCACATTCGGTGAGATGCAAGCTGTTTATTGAATGGTAACTTTGTTCAGTATATTCTTAAACACTAGAGAATGGGGAAGCCACAGGTTTATAACTGGTCTGCTCATTTCCATGAAATAACAGACCCGCCCTCACTTACCCAGTACTTTGGATTGGGACCTGGCGTGTCTAACAAAGGCTTTTAGAAGCAACCATAGAAACAGAGATCCAAAACACATCACTTTCTAACATATGTCATAACCATGCATGTAAGCAGGTATATCATATATATATATGTACTGAGGTACATATATATTTTTAGCATGGAGTTCCTTCAGTTTCTAACCATGCTCCTGTTTTTACATTCCAGAGTAGTCAGTTAGGCCTCAGCATGAATAATTGTTTCTAATAATTATGTTACGTCAACAAGAAAAATACCGAATCTTGATTCCTTTTACAGTTTCCCCCTCTTCCTCTTTCTCATCCTCATCTTCCTTCTCCTTCTCCTCTTTTTCTTTTTTAATAGTCTTTCTGTTTCAGTAAGACTAGACTATAGTTCTGCACTGTAATTTATCTAGACGTATAATTCATTTGGTCAACATGTAATTTTGAATTTCATAAACAAGTAAAAGAAAACTTGTGCTACCGTCAGGAAGCATTTGAACAATGGGAAGAAGTAGTTGACTCTGAGTGGAGATTGCCAGGGAGGTTTGGGCCCCTCTCCACAGGAAGCTTTGCAGCTTGATCTAGCCTCATCTGTTTGGATTTGGAACACTAGCCTGCCTTTCCCTTATGGGCAGAGCTCTCCTGAGCTGCTCACCCCAACGCGGAAGCAGGCAGAGCCCTGCTGTGACAAAGAATCACCAAGCCAACAAAGAAAAGAATGTGTCGCCAGCCACACAGCACATCACCTTGCATGCTGGTGCCTCTGACACTGTCAGTAACGCTTGCTGTTTTCGGCAGGGCATCTTGAGATGTACTTTATATTCCAAGACACAGAGCAGCATAACCCGAAGCCAAAAATGGCAGGGAGAATATAAGATTACCAGTGGCCTGGGCGGGAAAGTTCTCTGTGTGCATTTGCCAGACAGATGCTTGAGGGGGAAACTGAGAAGGTTAGGAGGTCCTTGAAGGGATATAGGGTGTTGTTTTGTTTTGTTTTGTTTTGTTTTGTTTTGTTTTAACATACCAAAATTGTGGGAGTTATTTGTATACCCAAGAGGGCCCCACATCCCAGAATGTAAAAATATTTACATGCATGGCAATTGGGAAACCTTTCCTTCAGAGTCCTGCAGTGTACCCCCAACGATTCCACACTCTGGTCTTTTCCACAATGTGACAATTGCAGGAAAAGCTGGACCTCTGTCCTCAAACATCAAACAGGATCTTTCTCTGTTTATTTTTCCACAGAAAACTCAAGGCTTTGTTAGTAGCACTGTGGAAATTCTTCAGAAAAGTGAAAACTCTCCTGGCAGCTTTGCAAGTTAAGATTAGTTTCTCTCTGAACACAGAGAAACCAGGGAGATGGCTCAGTCATATATAAACAGGACCATCTGAGATCAGAGCCCAGCACCCATGTAAAAAGCTACTCATGGCTGCACGTGCCTATAATCTTAGTCCTGGGGAGGAAGAAACAAGAGGGTGTCTTAGGCCTGCTGGTAAGCAAGTCTAGCCAAATCATTGATCTCCAGGTTCAGAGAGAGATGCTGTCTCAAAGAATAAGGTAAAGAGAATTGAGGAAGATACCTGACCTTGACCCATGGCCTCTATATGTGGATATATGAAGACATGTAGCAGCACACATACATACAGAGAGGGGAGGGGGTGGAAATGGGGAGAAGGGAAGGAGGAAGAGAGGAAAGGATGGAGGGAAGGAGGAAGGGGTTGAGATCCTAGGAGCTACAGCTCCAAAATGTAAGTCCTGGGGAAAGATTTAGTGACTGTAGCTCTATCTCTGGGGAAAATCACGTCACCACTTTGAAGCCAGAGAGAGCATTGGTTATATGACTGGTCCTACAGCCTGCATTCCCAGGTGGAATGGATGTACATGCTGGCGTTTTATTTTTAAAATCCCACCCCAAAACTAGCTGTCGGGTAGAGAGAGAGTGGTGCCGGGTTCCGTTGTTCACACTGTTTTCACTGATATTTTCTAAGTGGATCCGACAAGTTCCAATGTCACCCTGGTCTAACTCTCTTAAGGTCCCCCAGCCAAGCAACTCTAGACCCAGTTGCTTTTAAAGTCTTCAAAAAGTCATTTCATTTTTGTTTTGATTTGGCCAGTAAAGGGAAAGTGATTGGGGATGGAGAGTGCTCCCTCCTCTCCATTGTAATCGGATCTAAACCAGGACTTTTTTCTTTTTTTCTTTTTTTTTTTTTTTAATTTCCTTTAAGGCACAAAAGCAGATGGTTTTCTCTGCACTATTTTTCTTTGATCGAGAAATGAACTGAGAATCTCGAGGCTCAAGCAATGTTTCTCTAAAGTTGCCAATTTAAAACCCCAAGTTGTGTGTCTCTGAGCAGCATTCCTTTATAATAAACACTGGTCGTGCATTCAATCCACCCTGTGGGTCTTGCAAAATCGGGCCAGACTTGCTGAGGAGTTTAGTGTTGCTCTGGGACTAGGGCATTTCTTAGTGCTTATCAGTTGAAACACGATCTTAAAAGTGGGCTCCCTTTCTAGGAAGCTCCTCCAGCTGTAAAAATTTCCAGTGAAATTGCCAGTAGACCGTGTTGATTCTGCGGTCCTCTTGTATTTAAGTGTTCCCTCAGCTCGCCGTAACCTGGAAAGTAATGAGTGGTAGGTGCCAAGCCCAGATGCTGAGGTGGGCGCTGTCCCTTTGTCCTCAACAAAAGTATGTGAGACAAGGATCATTTGTTCCCCTCATCTCAGATATAATCAAACTGAAGCTCAGAAAGCTGAACAAAATTCTGTTTTTTTAAGACCACTTTTAGAAGCATGAATCAGAGTGTTCTGTATGCTGATTACACTGCCTCCTTTCCCCTGATGTCACCAGCAGTCCCCTGTCACTTGGGGATCTGTGGTCATCCTTTACCACTTCTCAGATAATGCTGACCCTTGAATACTTGGCATTAAACTTTGTAGAAGCATTTAAGGACCAAGTTGAGTTTGAAACTAACATCACATTCCCATTAACATATCTTGTAAAATAGATTTGTGTGATAGTCTCAGTACTTAGAAGGCTGTGAAGCAAGGGGAATCCAAGAGTTCCTGGCAGCCTGGGCCACACAGCATGGCTCTGTCTTGAACGATGACTATTTGAATGACATCACTCCTGCATGGGCAAACACCTTCCTCCCTGGTGGCATGTCCTGGCTGCAGCAGTCCAGACGTGTACAGAGATAGTGTGTTGCTGAAGGCTATCCCTCCTGTTGTACATCACACAGAGTCAGTGGGACAGCCTGAGCGATGGAGAACCTCTGCAGGACCCAGTGCCCACACACTAGAAGGCATCCGGCATCAGAAGCCCACCTTTCTGCATCTTATGAGCTCTCTGCTAAATGTCCCTTTCCATCCTAGAAACAGTCTGTATTTCTATAAGAGGAAAGTGAGCATGCATAGTCCTTCCCACTCTCAGCTCGCTCTTCCCTAAGCTTGGCTGATGAGACAAAAGCAGGAGACAGCATCTCCTGGGCCAGAATCTCCCCAGGATTATTTACAGTGTCTGAGACCTTTTGGTAAATATTCCTGATAGATGCTAGAAGCAGCAGCCCTGGCTTCTAGTTGTTGTTGATTCTTGACGGCAACATAGGCTCATGCTTCAAGTTTTTGCTTTTCTTCTAGCTGCTTACTTACCTGGCCTGGAAGGCAGTTCATTTGTGGCTGTATTTATCAAACTCACAGTAAAACCTGGCACAGAACAGAACCGGAGGAATGCATGCTTTGGGAAGGTGGAGGGGGAAGTTAATACAGCTTAAAGGAGACAGCCTAGCTATAGTGAAGTTTACTCTGCTTCTCTTAGGCAAAACTGCCCCTTCTAGTCCCTCAGTACAGCAACCGCAAGAGAATGCAGGCCTGGACTGGGGCTGGGGCCTGGGCTGGGGCTGGGGCTCTTCTGGTAGATGCTCATCCAGCGTGTTGTAAGACCCTGGGTCCCATCCCTAGCCCCACAAAAACTGGATGTGGTTTAGCACACGTCTGTAGTCCCAGCACTTGAGAGGTGGAGGCAGGTAGGTCAGAAGTTCAGACTCACTCTCAGTTACAGTCAGCTTGAGGCCAACCTCAACTCTGAGATCCTGACTTAATTTTTTAAATCAAGTAGATAAATAAAACAGTACATATCTGCTGAGCCTTTAGAAATAGGGAAGTCAAACCTGGCTCAGCAGACAGGAAGCCTGGGCTCAATGTGACTGCTGTCACCGTACAATACAGCTCAGGAGTGGGGTGTTTGGTAAATATACCAGTTTTATAAAATCCGATTGCTCTAAAATATGCTCAATTCTAATGGTGTACTTTGCACTCATGAATAGGGATGTATCAAAGAGGCCTGGGCACACTGTGGGATCAGTAAATGCCTGTTGAATGAATAACACAGCTGTCCCACAGAGTTCAATCTGAGGACAATCTATTCCTATAAGGTAGCTTGGGATGCAGATGAGCTAGACCCTCAGAAAAGATAAACATATCAGAAAGGCATTATGCTATCCTAGTGAGCCACAGGCTCGCTTAATGAGGCTGTGGGCATTTTTACAGTCATTTTACAGGAAGGTAAATCAACTAAATTCCGGACTTCACTGGACAGGGGTTCCAAATAGAAGTGGAATTTTCCTAGCTGGGCTCCCAAAGGGCACAAGAGAAATTTTCCACTTAGGGCAGGCTTCAATGGCAGGGTCCCTCATAGACCTTCCCTCTCCTGGCTTTGCCTCTGTAGATTGGATTCCAGATTCGCACACGTGTGCAGGACCTTGGCCATGGCTGTATCTTCCTGGTGCAGAAGGCAGGGGCCCTCCAAGTGTGCCCCACAGACAGCTACACCAAGAGGGAGCTGATCGAGTGTGCCCGCTCTGTTACTGAGAAGGTAAGGGGGTCCCCTCTGGGTAAGATGGATATAACCATTGTGCCGAGCACTGACATTGAATGTGACCAGCTATGGTGGGGACAAAACCAAAATTGATGCAGCTAAGACAGCTGTCTCCCTCACCACCTTGGCCCTTCTCAGCGAGGATGGTATCCCAGACTCTGTTGTGATCCACAGGATTTGAGAAATCCAGGGCAAAGCAGGCAGCCTCAGGAAGGTCAAGGGCCCCCTTGCAGGTGACCCTACAACATCAGAAGCCAACCAGAGGAAGGCAGATGCCACAGTCTACCCTGTAACAGTTGGTCTCCTCTCCTGGAGAGTTTCTAAGTGCTGCTGTGAGCTGGGACCAAAACACTGAAAGAGCAAGATAGAGCCATGTGGACTGAAATCCCAGCATAGGGAAGGCTGAAGCTGGAGAGCCAGGCTGGGCTATAAAGTGAGACGCTGACGCCAAAGGCAAAAACAAACAAAAAAAGACTGAAATCTGCTTGGTGTATAACCTCTTTATTACTATAGCATGAAGCAGAGTGGGAGCCGTGCCTTTAGACAGTAACCTGATGTATCCTAGTGGAGGAGAAGCCCGCCCTGAGGTTCTGAGTCTCAGGGCTGCTGCTGTTCAGAAAGGGGTGTGGCCAGCAAGACTGGAAGATCTTATCAGTTACATCACCTTCCCAAGCCTTGATTTCCTCATCCATAAAATGAGCACACGAATTTATAATCTGTGACTCTCCGATCAAGGTGTGTAAAAGTGTCTGGCGCTCTGCCAGGTATGTAATTAAACATTTAACGGATACTAGTCACTGTATTCTTTCCTCAAAGTTCCTTCCTCCCAGGATGTTGGTTTCCCTAGCTAACAAGGACCCCATTGGACCCACACTTCATGGTCACGCTTTCTTCTGCCCCTGTCTGTAAGCCCCTGGCTTTGTTTCTGTATTGGAGTCCTTCCGCAGCAGCTGTTGGGGCTGCGGCTGCGAGTAGCGCGGACTGGAGCATCCTCGCTCTGCAGTTCCTCTTCACGTCTGTATGCATAGAGCTCTGTATTGTTCAGGAACTTGGCCACAAGGCTGGAGGGCTGGGCAGAGGAAGCCCTCAATGGGAAGCTGTGTACAGAGGCTGCTCTGTCAGCCAGTCCTGGACAAGGCTGAGCCGCCATCTGGCTACCTCCCCCAGCCCACAGGACTGGGCAGCTTCTGGCCTCTACAGTAAGAATTAAATCTCTCACTGGAGGAAGGCACCTCTCCTCCCTTCAGAGGCCTTACCCAGTTCCCAGAGGCCCCAAGCTGCATTCAGCATCACTTTAAGTCAGCCTTGCTCTCATTGCCTCTCTCAGCGGAGCAGCCTGACTGGGGAATGCATGCAGGAGGACAGAGGTGGGGAGGTGGCCAGTTTCTAGCAACCAGCCTTTTGGCTGTGTCTTGCTACGGGTCACTGTACCTGTGTATCTTATCATAACTACATATCTTGGGTTGTAAATAGTGTATCCTCCATCCATGTCTACCTTTGTGTCAGACCCAGTGACTAATAGATGCCCAGTCAGTAAATACCTGTTGTTTATACACCTTCCACAGTGGGTGGGGGAAGTGTTCCCCTCTCTGTCTCTCTCTGTCTCTGTCTCTGTCTCTCTCTCTCTCTCTCTCTCTCTCTCTCACACACACACACACACACACACACACACACAACCCTCATAACTTCCAGGCCCTTGTCACCCAACCTTAGAGTTCTTTCCTGAAGCTGTTGGCTCCATTCCCAGACCAGTTCTGTGCCAGCCTTAACTCTTCTTTTCCTGGTGAGACCTCATGGCGTTTAAGAAAGGGTCGGACAGATGAGGAGCTGTCCTAGTTTAATTTCTTGCTGTTATAAAATACCCTGACAAAAGGCAACTCAGGAGAGGAGGCTCAGAATTCGGGTTACCATCCATTTGTGGGGGTAACACGGCCACTGGAACTTAGAGCAACTGGTCGTATCACATCCAGTGTGAAGGTGAGGAGCGAATGCCTGCCTGCTTAGCGCTCAGCTTGCTTTCTTATACTACCCAGGGCCCAAAACCACCGTGGGCTCACCTCAGTTAACCCACTTAGGGAAAAATCCAGAGCTGGAGAGTTGGCTCCATGGCGAAGACATCAGTTACCCTTGCAGAGGACCTAGGTTTGAGTCCCAGCTCCCACATGATGGCTCATAGCCATCTGTCGCTCCAGTCCTGGGCGGGTACAGCATCCTCTTCTGGCCCTTTTGAATACAAATGAAATTAAAAAGAAGTCCCTCCCAGTAGGTCCTCGAGCCAACCTGATCTGGACTTTCCCACGCTGAGACTCTCTTCCCAGGTGACTCTGTCCCGGCAAGTTGGCAGTTCAAATCAACCATCCCAGGGGAAGACGCAGTTCTTTGTGGGCTTGGAGAAAATGGTCCCTGTGTCCATCCTGCCAAACTACACCCACAAGTCTCCTGAGACCTGAGGGGCACAAGAAAGAGCATCCCAGACTGCGCCTCTTAGTCATGCCATGGCTCTGTGCTTCTTCATCGTGCTTCAGAAAGCACATTTACCTCCTAATCGCAGCACAGAGGAAGCAGGTCCATGTGGCCTGGCAGCATCTGTGAGCTTTTAGAGAGGGAGCCTAGCCCATCCAGTGCATCCTACCCTACCACACACCAGAGGTGGGGGGTGGGGGGGGAACACATGTTTACAAAGCATTCTTGTGGGTCAGACATGATTGAAAATACTGGCCATATTTAGGCAAAGATTAAAGAGCCTTCAGCTGCTATGTGACTCACTGCTTTTAATCTGTAGGACAATAGGCTGTCTTGAAGACGGGAATGGTGTACTTAGAGATGCCTCTCTGCAAAGAGAGTAGAGAGCCATCCTAGAGGGGACCTGAGCTGTATCTCACAGGAAGAGTTCATCAGTGCTGGAGGAAGAGAGCAGAGCAGAGCACTGACCTGGAGTAGGAAAGCAGATAGATGTGTGGGGACCAAAGTCGCTGGCAGACATGGCGAATGGTGGACCAATGGGCATGTGGTTTGATTGTGAAGAGAGTGTGGGGGCTCTGGCTTTAGAAATTGTCTCTGGGAACAGGAAGGGCTGACAGTAGAATGTGCTGGGATGAAGCCCTTAGCCGACTAGCTGGACTGTCAGGACCACATTACTTCTTGGAGATAGGTGATGGATAACGTGCCAAGGCTCCAAAGGGATCAACTCTGGAAAGTGGCCTGTCCTGCATGGCCAGGTGATTGATGAGTCTTAGCAGAAGTTGTTCCTTCCAGACCTAACTAAAAGGGTGGGAACTGCCACCCACATCTCAGGAGCCTACACTTGGTCCCTCAGCACAGGGTCAGAAACATCACAGTGACTTGGTGAACACTGCCAGCTAGGGGCTAGTCATAGCCTTCAAACACTGTACTGGGCACTTCGCACATGCTATGTTTTAATTAACTGTCTCACAGTCAAGGAAACTGAGGCTCAGGGCAGTGAAGTGTGCTGCCTACAGCCAAGTGGCCTGTGAATGCCAAAGGGATTCAGACCCAGGTTCTTTGTTCTAACCTTATGCGGTTAACCTCTGGGCTGCGTCAGCTAAGAGAGAGGATTGTGTATTTTCAATGGTGGTACACTTTTCTGTCTTATTCTGTCCATTCCCTGACTCTCCTTTATGTCACCTTTTCTACCGTGCAGGTGTCCTTGGTGCTGTCTGCTCTCCAGGCTGGAAATAAGGGGACCCAGGCATGCATCACGGCTGCAACTGCGGTTTCTGGGATCATTGCCGATCTCGACACCACCATTATGTTTGCAACAGCTGGGACACTGAATGCAGAAAACGGCGAGACCTTTGCCGATCACAGGTACTGGGGGAGACTCTACCCTGCATATCTAAAACAGGTGGTCACATTTGGTCACTCTGCCCAGGACTCAGAAATGTGGGTATCTACTTTGATATCAACAAGATTCTCTGTGGGGAATGTGAACTACCGGATCAGAACAAGCTCCTTCTCCATCAAAGGCTAGCTTTGTACCAGAGAGTTGCCCCTCTAACTGCCCACAGACCCAGCAGGACCAGGACGGGCAGGGGCAGGCATATTTAGCAGTCACTTCCCAAAGCCTGGTACCTCCCTGAAGCCTTCATTAAATATACTGGTGCTGGCAGCTCTATATATTTACTTATGGTGACCCCTAAACCTTCATCATGTATCCAGGCCCTTTCATGTCTCTCCAACCCAAGGGCCTGTGATAGAATGAAGATTCTCTGTGCACTGCTGTCTGTTCTGGAGCCTGTCCCCACCAGCTCTGACTGCCAGACAGGATGTCCAATCTATAAGAGATTGCAGGTCCTAGGAAGATGCTAAGCTCCTACCTTCTAGGTTGAGCTCTTCTCTGAAGCTCTGTTCCCAATCCCCAGGCTCTACCTACTGTTTGAGCTTCCAACCTCGCATGCATGGAACACTCCCCTCCCCTCAAGAAGGGAGTGGATCACTTGGGCCTCTCTTCCCAAAGCCCCCCTGAAGGAATTTCCTTCCTTCCCAACTGCAAGTGAATAAGTTGTGTTCTGTTTCTCCTGTCTCTCTGGCCTCCCTGCTCTCTAAGGGAGAACATTCTGAAGACAGCCAAGGCCTTGGTGGAAGACACAAAGCTGCTTGTGTCTGGGGCTGCGTCCACTCCAGACAAGCTGGCCCAAGCCGCTCAGTCCTCAGCGGCGACCATCACCCAGCTGGCAGAGGTGGTCAAGCTAGGGGCTGCCAGCCTGGGCTCCAATGACCCCGAGACCCAGGTATGAATGGGGCCTGAGGATGGCCTTTTCCTATAGACACTGCTTCAGGCTTCAGAACAGGGTAAAAGCAAATATCCTTAAAAGTAAACTCTGTGTGTGTGTGTGTGTGTGTGTGTGTGTGTGTGTGTGTGTGTGTGTGTGTGTGTGTGTTGAGGAAGCTGATAGGAAGCAATTGAAATTGACATGGACTGTGGTGACAGTTCAGGGGACAAGCCCATGGATTTGCTAGGAACCTAGTCAGCCAGGCCTAGTGAATAATTGGTTGCAGAAGATGTTGGCGGGAAGGAGTGACAGGTGTCCCATGTCCAGGCAGGAACAGTGTGCAGTTTCATGAAGCAAGAGAGCTTCATGTTAAGGGGATAAAGGAGTGGGGAGGAGGGCTCTTAAGGAGAGAGGAACTGGAAGGGTGACCAGACTCTGTTCTGTGAATTCTGTTTGAGAGGTGGCAGTTTTGCTGAAATAACCCACCTGAGCCTTAGAGCCCTCCAGATGACAGTCACTGCAGTTTTTCGTGTCTGAAACCAGCACACAGTATATAGCAGCACCTGGTGCATGCCAGATATGCAGCAAGTTGATGCTCCAGTGGTCTTGCGCTCAGTCTCCAGGAGCTCACAGTAGAGCATCTTACTCCCACCCCCACCCCCCGTACTTCTGTTCTCAGTAACAGAACAGTAAACGCCCTCATTGCCAACGCCTGCAATCTAGTCTACTGAGCTTGGCCATGCTAGATAATGCTTGCCCTTCTGGATCCAGGAGGACCCAATGACTGTACTAATTAACTCGGGGCTACCAGCCTTGTTCTCGAATACCCTCCCCCTTCCCTTACCACTGTCCTCTAAGACAATGGAGCCACGTGAGGAACCTTTCTTGGGTTTTCTATCCCTGCTTGGTTTCCTCTGACAGCACTGGGATTCAGAGGTGCAGTCTGCACAGGGCTTCTGCAGGAACCTGAGCTGGCCGTCCCACTCCACTGGGCAGGAAGGAAGGAAAGGCTGGAATCCCTGTTGCTGACTTTGAAAGGCAAACTCCAAGCTCTTCTCACTCCGCTGATTGTGAGGAGAAAGAGCGTGGATCTTTCCACACAGGAAAATGGATTGAATTGCCATGGGTTGGTTTGTTTTGTTTTCTTCTTTTGAGAACATTTTATTTTAAAAGTTGTATTAGGCACAAAAAGGAGAGACTCCCAAAGTGAGTTTTTAGAAAAACCATCTCGAATCTTCAGTGAGCCCTGGCGTTTCCTTCTGCCTTCCCCTTCTGTGCAGCCTCATCTCCCCACCCCCAACCCCTGCCCCCATTCTTACTTGTATTTGTTGGGGGTGAAACACTTAGCTTGCTCTTTGCTTCCACATACCTGTAACTGTGACTTATAATGAGGACTCGCTTATAAAAAAAAAAAAAAAATGTGGCCAGTGAGATACCTCAGCTGGTAAAATGCTCGCTTTATGCCTAACAACCTGAGTTCTACTCCCAGAACCCACAGAGAGGTGAGAGAAGAATCCAGCTCCACAGGGCTGTTAGGGTTAGGGTCACTGCCACACCTGCATGGTAGGTTAGGGTTTGAGTTAGGGTGACTGCCACACCTGCATGCTGGGTTAGGGTTTGAGTTAGGGTGACTGCCATACCTGCATGGTGGGTTAGGATTAGGGTTATGGTTAAGGTGACTGCCACACCTGCATGATGGCACACACACTGTTAGTAATAATAAATTAAAAAGTTTAATAAA
The DNA here is from genome assembly GCA_902729485.2 of Mus minutoides. NCBI lineage: Eukaryota > Metazoa > Chordata > Mammalia > Rodentia > Muridae > Mus > Mus minutoides. The sequence continues at coordinate 146,105 of LR750056.1, forward strand.
TAAGCATTTTTTAAAATCTGCTCAGAAAACAGTGTCCCCTCTGCATGTCAGTTACCTGTCGGGTAACAGGTACAGGACAGGCCTTCCTGGATCCTAATGTGAACAGCAGCCCTGGCTTGCAATGCCTCTCTCTCCTGCTGCACCTCTTCACTGTTGCAGGCTCAGGAGAGAGGCAATCCTTCACGAGGCCCAGCCTGTGGGTGCAGGAGGTTGCCTGGGGTCCCGTGCCCTGTGTGTGAGGTGACAACAGAGGGTATGGAGGATGGCAGAGAGCTGTAAAGCCACAGTTTTTCTCTGTCAACTGCTGTCTAGAGCTCTGGAGTCTCCAAAGGCTTTTGTATTCATTATCCCGGTTGGTCCTCACAGCCATGGGATGAGCTAGGGGAGGCTGGAACTGCTAATTCTGCTTGTAGATGAGCCAACCCAAGAACGTAGAGGTGAAAATTGGGGTAACTTAAGCATCACGCTGAGCAGAGTCCATTCCAGAGCCACCACTCCTGGCTCTAGTGCGATGACCCAGTTCATATCAGTGCTCCCTTTGACTGGTACTTCAGATTCCAACCCCAGCAGTAGAGATAGTGCCCTATCCAGGATGGACCAGCCACCTATGTCTTTATCTGTTCCTCAAGATTCACTGAGTGCCAGCTATGTGCCAGACCATACTCTGAGGATGAAACAAAATAGTCCCTGTCCTAGCCTCACCAGGTCAGTGGAGGACATATATTGTGGATAAGTGAATAAATCAAACGGTGCCATGGACTAAATGCTGCTGTAGGATAAAACGGGGCCATCGGACAGTGATTTGGTGTTCAGGAGTTAGGCCCTTTGCTGGAGTAGTCAAGATAGATCTTTGGGGACATACACTCAAGCTAAACCCAGAGGATGGAAAGAGCCACGTTCCAGGTAAAGGAGAGCAGAAGTGAAGACCTGAAGCAGAGATGAGGTGAGACTTCCCAGTAGGAAGAAAGACCCATGTGTCTGAACCCGTGGTGGGGCAGAGAGAATCGCAGGAACCAAAGCTAGAGAGGCAGGCAGAGTGCCGTGGAGGCCTTATCACCTAGCCAGGCACTGACTTTCTGTGCTTTGGGGTGAGCGATGGTGCCTGTCTTATCTGCTTTAGCATTCTTCATCCACACAGAGGCAGCTTGTTGGCAGAATTGGCCTCGAGGAAGCTGTGTATTCAGATCCCAGCCTCAGCATCAGCATCCATCTCCACTTCAGTGTCAGGGTATACATTTAGTTTCCAACCTCAGCCTTAGCATGAGTCTCAGCAGCCTCTCTATTAGATTTATCATCATCATTAGCAGCAACAGCAGCAAGATCAGACTCCCTGAGTCTCCAAGGGTGGCTTCCTGGGTGGTGTTGTCATGGTGAAGGATAGGAAGCTGCTGATGCAGAGACTCCTCCTTCCCGCATCCTTGCACCCTGGCAGCAGTCAGCAGTGAAGGTCATCTCCACTCACCAGACTCCTGCTCTTTCAGGTGGTACTGATAAATGCCATCAAAGACGTGGCTAAGGCCCTCTCCGATCTCATTGGTGCTACCAAGGGAGCTGCCAGCAAGCCGGCTGACGACCCCTCCATGTACCAGCTCAAAGGAGCCGCCAAGGTAGAGTGGGTCTCCAGCTGGGGCTGAGGATGAGGGACATCTGAGCTGCGTCCCTGTGTGAAGGAAGGAGATATCTTTTATGCTATTTGGTCTGGAAATGGAAAGGGTCAGAAACTGCACCTCAGACGGCATACTCTCTGCTTATCTCTTCCATGCAGGTGATGGTGACCAATGTCACCTCCCTTCTTAAGACTGTGAAGGCTGTGGAAGATGAGGCCACCCGGGGCACGAGGGCACTTGAGGCCACCATCGAATACATAAAACAGGAGCTCACAGTGAGTACCCAGCAGCTGCCACCCTTAGCTAGCTGGCCCTGTCCAACATGTGACTGCCACAGAGGCGTCTCTCTGTAACTTCAAGAGCTTTTACCTAGAACTCCTGGACGGGGAAGGCTTACTCATCTGCCTTACGGGTGGCATTTGTAGTTGGTTACTTGTATGTCACCGAGTGTGGCTAGGATCTATTGGGACTGTTTGTTTGTTTGTTTGTGAATCAAGATTTCACATAGTCTAGGATGACCTCAAACTTTTATGTAGCTGAGGATAACCTTGAACTTCTCTGATCCTCCTGCCTTTATCTCTTACATGCTGGGAGAACAGGTATTCACCACCACGCCTGGTTTTGTGAAGGTGCTGAGGACTGAATCCTGGGCTCCATGTATGCTAGGCAAACACTCTATATTATCTGTATCGTAGCCATGATGAGCCCTACATCCCTAGTATTAATTTGTATCACTTAGAACAGTCCAGGTTTCATAACATCAAAATGACAGCATGGCACTGACATATTACAGATTTTTGGCCAAGAGGAGAGTCAATTTGCACCAGCCTTGTGTTTGGGTGATGGAGACCACATGCGTTCCTTCTTGACGTGTTGCTCTTGCCCACATGTGGAATGGCAGTTTGAGGTTCACTGTTTGGGAAAGGCCTAGATGCCGTTAAGCATCTGGGCTCTTTTCTGTTTGAGGCATCTGTCCTTAGAGGCACTAGCTTCACTCTTGCCTTGTTCTAGCCCTGTAGAGTTACAGGCTCCTGGGTCTGCTACAGTAGAGATGTTCTCTGTTTCCTCTGTGCTCAGCACAGTTGTACACCAACTCCTCCTAATGCCCACAAGTAGAAATGCACAAGTATTGAGTGGTTTTGCCCCAGCATTTCTTTGTAGTAGGTATGCCCACAGGTATGCTTTTTAGGGGGTATGCAAGCAGTTGTGGCATCTGCCTCTGCAGGGTCATCTGTGAAGGCAACGTGAAAGGCAGCACTAGAAATGAGTAACTCCACTGGCATTAGGGTAAGTCTTGGCTTCTCTCACCCTGCCTTGAATGGAGCCAGCTTAGGAGATACAATTAGTCCACAGTTTTAAAGAAGAAACTAAAGAACACATAAGCAACTCAAAAACAGATGATGCCTTAAGGCATACTGCATGGTTGCCATGGGATGAGTATGTCGTATCTGGCGTCCAGATACAGGTTCAGACAGCTGTAGATCCACCATGGTGGCACTGCAAGGGAAGGTTTGGAATTTAGACTAGCCTGGGAAATTATAGATACTTGGTCATTGTGAGTATATCGTAGTGGCTTAGAAATCATCCACATTGTGAAGTTGGAAGGATGGGAGATAGCTCAGCAGTTAGAACACTTGAATACAAGCATGAGGACAGGAGTTCAGATTCCCCAGAAACCCACAAATACCAGCACAGCAGCTCACCTGCAATTCCAGCCTTGAAAAGTAGATACAGGGCATTCCCAAAGCAAGCAGACTAGCAAAACTAGCCACATCAGTGAGCTCTGGGCTTGATTGAGAGACCTGCCTCAGTGAATAAAGTGGAAGAGCAGATGATTCCTGACAGCAACCTCAGGCAAACACATACATGTTCACATGTGTGTGCACACACAGGCAAAAAACAAGCTACACACAAACATGCATACTGCCCCCCCACACACACATGTGAAAGATGGAAAATAAAATAAGTAAATAGAAGTGAGTGAATTCATGCAGAGTGTTTCCACAGAGCCTATGTGTGGCGACCACAGTGGCATGGAGGACTCTGCGTCGCTTCATCCTACTCTGTCCTCAGGCCTACACAAGGGACTTAGAACCCTGAGGAACTTAATTGCCACTGTCCTCTTTGAGGAGCAGTGATGTTTGACTGGTTGTCACATGGCAAGAATGTCCCCCTTCATACTCAGGAGAGTCTCCCATGCCGATAATTGATTATTTAGGTCTGAAAGCAGGCTGTCCCCTCCCGTGTAGGGATTGATACACATGCAGCATACAGTCACAGGGCTAGCCTGTTTAAATCAGAGTCACTGACCCACATGCCTCTGCAGCACCCTGTGGCTATATTTTTAAGACAAACTAAGGACCAAACGCTTCCACACTCTCACATCTATAGAAGGTGACTGAAGAAGGCGGCATATGAATATTAGGTGGTAGCATATGCAAATAGATAAGCTAGCACTTTAGAAGCCAGGCAGTGGTGGTACACACCTTAAATCCCAGCACTCAGGAGGCAGAGGCAGGCAGATCACTGAGTTTGAGGCCAGCCTACACTCTATAGAGTAAGTTTTAAGACCAGCAGGGCTACATAGTGAAACCCTATCTTAACAAAACAAAACAAAACAACCTCCTCCTTGCCATACTGTTTCCATGAAAGTCAAATGTCAGTGTAAGAGGCTTGTCCGTATTAGCATCTTGAATACAGGACCCACTTTACTGCCCTCAAATTAGGTGGCTAATTTCCTGCCATGTGACAGTCTCCACCTTGCTAGCTTGGTTCCCAGACACTAATGGCAGCCTGGTTGGAAAAGAGTAAAGTATTTTTGTCCTTTCTTTTTTGACTTTCGCCTTTTCTGTCTCCGACTTCAAGGTGTTCCAGTCAAAAGACATACCTGAGAAGACATCATCACCCGAGGAATCAATAAGAATGACGAAAGGTATCACCATGGCAACAGCCAAAGCGGTGGCAGCTGGGAACTCATGTAGACAAGAGGATGTAATTGCAACCGCCAATCTGAGCAGGAAGGCTGTCTCAGATATGTTGATGGCTTGCAAGGTAAAGACCCAGGCATTGCTGTGGATAGATGGATAGATGGATAGATAGCTCTCTGTTGAAAATGACTCATTCAGTGCCCTGGAAAAGGAGGTAAACTGGAATATGAGCAGGGACCGTCCTCACACCTAAAACGTTACTGTAGACAAACATGCAGAAAGCCCAGTTTACAGCAGCCTGGGGAAAGGTCTCCCTCAAAACAAGGAAGGGGGGGGGAGGAAGGGTTGCTTTGACTCAGGCACTGTTCAAAGGCACAGTTGTGGCAGCAGGAACATGAGGCAGTTGGTCACACCTTGTCCACAGTCAAGAGGAGAGAGATGAACTCTGGTGTGTGGCTCGTGTTCTCTTTCCTCGGTCCAGCACCCCAGCCCACAGAATGATGCCCACGCTCATTCTGAGTGGGTCTTCCCACCTCAGATGTGCCCAGAGAGTCTCCTAGGCGATTCTAAATCTTGGCAATCAAGATTACCCTATGTCACGGGTATTTCGGTGCTTGCACAGGCAGGTTTGGAGGGGCTGTGATGTGGGTTCTCTAGTTCGGCTCTAAATGAGAAGATCAAGAATGGTGACTCCAGTCTGACAGGTGATGTAACAGGGGCCTAGGCAGACTCAGGGCCAAGGTCAGGACTAAAACCAGAACTTACAGAACCAGAGCTCAGCCAGCTTTGTGACTCTGTGGCCAGCTTGCCTGCCCGTGGCCTTCCAGGCATGGTGGTCAAGGTTGCTATGGTTAGTGACAGATCGATAGACACTTGTGTCCGTGCATTAATTACTTTTTCTCATTGCTGTAACACCCCTTTCTCCCCACACACCAGCAACTAAATAAAAGAGATGTTTGTTTGGGTTCCCAGTTTTAGAGGTATCAGCTGACTGTAGCTGGGCAGCTGTCCATGACAAAGGGGGCCGTGGCATGACTTGTTATCTCTTGAAGGATCAGAATGGAAGTAGATTCAAGGACCATACCATAGTGACATAAATCTACCACCTAGCCCTGTATCCCAGGGGATCTAAAACCTCCCCCAAACAGCAGTTGGGGAACTAGGGTTGAAGCCTGTTGGTGGCACAAAGTATTCAAACTGTAACAGTCCTCCTATCGTCAGAAACATGGTTAAAGCAGAAATGGAACTTAGCTCAGGTTTTGGAGTCTCTCTCAGAGGGGTTCCCCTGTTTACAGGCAGGAGGTTGGGTAGAAATGTAAGGCCACCCTGGCTCATCCTGGATCTTGGCTTTGCAGAGTTATAATAGAGTTCTGATGCACTTGTTTCACACCAGCCCTACTTGACAGCAAGTGTCACTGCTGATGCCCGAGACACTTACAAGGACGGCATTTATTTAGCAAATGACTGTTGTCAGTGCTGGCATGGTAACCTACACCTCACCTCTGATCCTAGGGCATGGAGGAGGAGGCAGGAGGATTGTCGTGAGTTAGAAGTCAGACTAGGCTACATAGCAAGATCCTATCTGACCTCCACAGATACTACATACATGTGGTGCACAGACATACAAAACTACATACATGTGGTGTACACACAGACAAAACACCCATAGTAACAATAAGATCATGGTGGCACTTGATAGTTCCTTTGGGAGAAGCTCTCCCCTTTCCAGAAATGGAGCTTCATGCAATAAGGCAAATACAGAAAACCAAGCTCATTTAGAGTGGGTCGAGAAAAGTCTCTCAGCTGGGGAGCAAGCTCAGGAAGTAGCGTGCTTGCCTTGTAAGCATAAAAGCCTGAGTTTCATCCCCAGAACCCACATAGCATTCTTTACAGCCTCGGCAGCAAGTGTGAACTGACATGATTCATAAATCTAATCATATTAGAGTTATCAGTTGTTAAAGAGAAGCCCCTCACTCCTGATTCCTGTGGTGATTATAAAGCCCATTTCACTAAGGACATATAAATGCTTCAGTGTTTGTGAGGTTGAGTAGAGGGGACCCTGCTGCCAGCCAGTGGCGATTTGCCTTAGTGCCTCAGGAGGCCGCCCACGTGTGCATGCGCAGGATATCAGGGCGCGCTGGAAATGGCAGGGATCACAAAACCAGCAACGACAGCGAGGCTACAAGGTTTTCTTACACAGTTGAGGTGCTTCTGTGGATATTCAACCCCATCGTGGGTGGTAAGGAAAGGGGCTCCACCAACAGAGATAGCCAAGGTGGGTTGTCAGGTAACATGATACAGTGATGTATATGTGACTCTGGACTGTACGAGGAAGTGATCTCTGAGTTAAGGTCGTTTTTTTGAATGTTTCACATACATAGAGCATTAAAGTAATTTAAGTTTTTAAAGCCAAGCAGCTGCTTATATTCCCAGCACTGAGAAGGCAGGTGAGTCCTTGGGGCTCCTTGGCTAAAGTGGGCCTAGGCATGGTAGCTCATACCTTTAATTCCACCACTCAGGAGATAGAGGCAGGTAGACAGTGGATAGCATTTGAAGAATGACACCCAAGGTTGTCTTTTGACCTTCATGCACACACAATTTTTTTATTAATTATTTTTATATGTATGAATGTCTTTGCTTGAATGTATGTCTGTGCACCACATTGTACCGGTTGAGACCAGCAAGAGGGTGTTGAATCCCCAGGGTGTTACACAATTACGAGTTGCCGTGTGAGTACTGGGAATTGAACCCCAGTCCTCTGGAAGAGCAGCCAGTGCGCTTAACGGCTGAGCCATCTCTCCAGCCCCAACACAAAGGATTTTTGAAGTAACACCAAAGATCCTCTTTGCCCTCTTCGAACATGGCATCTGGGGCTGAGTGGGGAGCCAGGGCAAATGTAGAGGTGACGCGTAGCCCACGCTGCCTGATCTTAAGAGAATGGCAGGACTCACCAGTCCCCAGGGGACTTCACCTATGTCTGTGTTTCTGTGTGTTCTGCTCTCGTGTACCTGCATTTTTCTTAGACTTAATTCTGTACTTCTTGTTATAGTTCATGTAAGGTAGCTGCTATTCCTGTGTTGCTCTGGTCATTCTGACTAATTTTTCATGATCACAGATATTCTATTAGCCCGTACTTCCCTTCCTCTCTTATCTGATAGATAGGTTATCTACAGTGTTCATTGTAGTGAGCTTTACTGTTTTGTTTTGTTTTGTTTTTTTGAGATAGGGTCTCCTATATCCCAGACTGGTCACCATGCAGATAAAGATGACCTTGAACTTATGATCTTCCTGCCTCTCCACCCTGACTGAGCTCTAGGCTTTCAGGGAAATACCACTATGCCTGGTTTATAGGGTGCTAGCTGTCAAACCCCTGAGCCTCCTGCATGCATGGGCGGCACCTGCCGGCTCCCTGACGGCTTTACTGTAAGGAATATCCTTGGGCTTGTGTGATTTATCTGTGCTTCGGATTCTTTGCTTAGGAAGAATCCCAGAAGTGGAATTAGGAAGTCAAACTGTATAACCTTTCCATTATTGCCAGATTGCCCTCTGCCAAGTGACAGAGCCACCCCAGTTAGCAAGAGTGCCCTTCCCCTCCAACCTTTCTTGGTAACCTGCTCTAGTGAGGCCACTGGATAGCACCCTGGCCCATTTCACCGTACACTGCATAGCACCCTGGCCCATTTCACCCACCGTGGTGCCTGACTCTGTGACTCACATTTGGAGGCTCAGAGATGTGGAGATAAGGAAATGGGAATTTTAAGAGCCAGCTCTGGACACCCTCCCCCCCCCATATCCTCCACCCCCTAACGTTCCCCCCCCCATATCCTCCACCCCCTAACGTCTGCCTCTGAGGTTTGTTCGTTCTCAGGATAATCTAACCGACTCCTCAATGACAGCTGCTGGCCATGTCCACCGAGGCAAGGGAGGGTACACAGGTGTTACAACCCACACTGCCATCCTTCCCTCGGAGAGGGGCTGGACTGTAAAACCAGGCTGGTCAGCTCCCCCTGACATCTTCTCTTATTATATGGCTTAGGATTTTGTGTGCCTGTTGCCTCTTGAGGCCAGGAGAGGGTGCCAAATCCCCTGGGAGTTAGACAGTTGTGAGCTGCCCTGTGAGTGCTAGGAATTGAACCCCAGTCCTCTGTAAGAGCAACCAGTGTTCCTGTCTCCAACATGGGACTTTTTTTTTTTTTTTTAAAGCAGAAAGCTTTTGAAGTCACACCAAAGAACCAAGTTGGCATACGTGAGCGTGACTTCTGGGGCTGAATTGGGGAGACAGGGCAAATATTTTGAAACAGAAACTTACTCAGTTGCCCAGGCAGGCCATAAACGTGGGGTACTCAGCTTCCCCAAGTGGCTGAAATTACAGGCCTGCCACACTGAGACTGGCTCTGCCAGGCTTTAAGCCTTTGCCGTGACTGACGATTTATTGAGAGCGTTGCGTTAGGCATCCCTGTAAGCTTCCTGAGCTCTTTCCAGAGTGAAAACTATAGAAGAATCTCTAGAGAGATACGGTGTCCTTTTGTAGCAAATAAAAGATGGTGTCCCACACTTACACTTTTCCTTGTTTATCAACTCTCTGTGCGTTGTCACTGAGAGTCAGAATGCCATCTCAAACAATTTGTTGTGGATGACTAGAGGTGGCAGGTCACGGTACAGGGAAAAGGCCTGAAACCACTGTTACCCAGAGCTCTGGCTTGTTTATGTCTGCATGGGTATGCTGCGTGGTGGATTATTACAGGGCCTGGGGGTAGTGAAGAGCTGCTAGCTGAAGCTTCCCAGGAACCTAAGGGATCTGGTCACAGAGACTGCCCTGTGACTGCCACTAGGGAGGTTGAATGGGCTTCATTAGCCTGAGGACATAGAGATGCTGTAACAGAGCCTCTGTTGCTGCTGACAGGAAGCCAGGTAGAGCCTCCCTGTACCCTCCTGTGGGAAGCCTTAATTGTGACTCTTCCTGGATGTTTGAGTGCATGGAGAAGGAAGGCGAGAAAGGGCAAGAGATACCAGATTCCAGATGTTTCTGTCATTGTCCCCAGGATGCAGCCTGCAGATTGTCAAAGGACCTGCTACAGAGGCATGAGGACAGACTCATCTCCCACCCAGAGAATGGGAGTGAAGGCCTTCACAGAGGGCACAGAGGTAGTCTCCTACCTCCGAGACCAGAGTATCCAGCACTGAGCTGGGAACTTACAAGTGACTCTTCTTGATTTAATATGTCAACATTTTCTTCTTCTTCCTCCTCCTCCTCCCCCTCCCTCTCCCCTCCTCCTCCTCCTCCTCTTCCTTCCCACTCAATCTGTCTCCAGCAAGCATCCTTCTACCCTGATGTCAGTGAAGAGGTACGAACCAGAGCCTTGCGGTACGGCACAGAATGCACCTTGGGCTACCTGGACCTACTAGAACACGTCTTGGTGGTAAGGAGGGGTGTGGGCAGGGTGGGGTGGAGCTGTGTATCTTTGTCCCTTCCTGGTTGATATAGGAGAAGATCTCCTTTCCCTGGGGACTCCCCTCTTAGAGCATTCTGCTGGCATCTCTCATGAGGCTAGGACTATGCTGAGCAGACTGGTCTGATCCAGCACATAGGGCAGAAAGTGCAGCCTTCAGGAAGACTCAGAGTTCAAAGGATCTGATTTCACTCTGCCACCAAAGAGGCAGAAAGAACATGCCTGGGGGAGGAGGAGGAGGAGGAGGAGGAGGAGGAGGAGGCGGCAGGGGGAGGGGTAAGTTGAAGGTCAAAGCCAACCTTAAAAGGTATTGAAAGGTCTCTCAAGCTGGGGAGATAGCTCAGTTTGCTTACCTTGCAAAGAGAATCATTGCTAGTGACCTGCTGTCCTCTGGTGGCTTCCTGCCATCCTTGAGTGAGTGGTGTAGGTCACTTCAAGAGAGCCCAGCCTGCTGTGCCCACTGTGGAGCTAGGATTAGAAAGCAAAGACAGAAAATTCTGGGCAGCAGATGTCATAGTTATGGTTGGTACATAAACCTTAGGTTTGTGTAGACCCTGTCTTCTAGCCATCTTTAGAACCTTGTATGGGCTGGAGTAGAGCCTAGGAGAGTTTGTTCAAGAGCAGGATATATTATATATATATATATATATATATATATATATATATATATATATATATATAATTTGTCGCCTCCCATCTCTGCTCCACCCTTCCCAAACCTAGAAATAAAATGGGAGTCCCAGGTCATCTCAGGTACACAATTGTCTTTAGAAGACAACTGCCAAGCATTGGGTTTCTTTGTTTTTCTTTCTACTGCCACACCAAATGAATGATCAGAAACCCACAAAAATCTTTCCCTTGTTAAGGTCATCCCACAGTTCAGCAACAGACTAGGAGCAGGTCCTCGCTCCTGTTATCCCTGGCTCTGTTCTGGTTCTAGCAGTCACTGCTTTCCTCTTAAATTGTTTTCTTGTGTTAACTATTTCAGGTTCTTAAGGACTCATGTTCATCCAGAGAACTGCAGTCATTGCTAAAGTATTGTTTGTTGGTACTGGTTTTGTTTGGAAAAAAAATAGTCTGGCAGTGGTGGCACGCATCTTTAATCCCAGCAGTCAGGAGGCAGAGGGGCAGGTGGATTTCCAGTGAGTTTGAGGCCAACTTGGTCTACAGACACCTTTGCCTGAAGGGGGCATAAGGGGTCCAGAGTCTCTGAGAACATTAGAGAAGGTCCAGGAAGCATCCTCAGGCTACACATCCAGGCACCTTACTTAAGGGCTATCTAGGCGCTGTGTCCAGTTCCAACCATAAGGATCATCAGCAGGGGGAAGATCAGCATCATAGGGGATGGTTTCATGTGTCAAGGAGGAAGCTTCATCAGGCAAGTGCTAGTGTGGGCTGGAGGCCAGGATGAGGAGGGAGTGCCAGTACTTGCTGTTCTAGGACCCTAGGAAGAATGCTATAGCTCCTCACATGGCACAAACACAAGACTCTTCTTGAATCTCCCATAGAGTTGAGACTCAGCCTTCCATGTTGCTGACCGACCTAGATTTTTGGAGACTCTTCTTGACATTGGGCCATGATTCTTCCCATCACTCTGTATAGCTGTTGTCCTTGCCATCCATACTTAATGCTACACATAGGAAATGTGCTGTTTCTCTGAGACTCTTTAGAGAGCACACACACACACACATACACACAAAGAAACACAGCACCTAGAACGTCTTTCAAACTGTTCAAAAGGAAATACCAAATTGAGAACACCTGCCTAGAGAACCCCACTTCTGCCTTTTTATAAGAATCTATTTAGCATTCAGCATACACAGGGTCCCGTTTAGGCAGAGCCACCATGGCTGCCCTAGGCAGCACCTCGGTGCTCATGGGAAGGCATTGGCCTCCTGCACTTGTGATCTGCTTCATCCTGGAAGATTCGCTCCACAAGGCATGATGCAGACACCAGCTTCCCAGCCCCGAGTTGTTCTTATGCTGGAGATCTGGGTCAGGGTTACCATTCACATCCGTGGCAGAACTTTAATCTGGGTCTGTGTCCTGATATCAGAAATCATATTGACTTAATCACAGAATTAAAAATAGAACAGCTCTCCTCCTGGTTGTCTAGAGCTAAGACACTTTACCTCAGGGCTGCTCTCTGCCTTAAAGGGCCATCTGTTCCCAGAAGTGGCACTCTGTGACTACCTCAAGGGCTCTTCTCCTGGCCACAGACATCTTCAGTCATGGCAGTTTGATGATTCAAGTGCTTCAAGTTCCCACACCTGTAACCCCCCTCAGCATTAATGAGACTCAAGTAGTAGAAAAAAGCAGCACGTATTTCTGGGTCTCTGAAAGAGCTGCTGTAATTGAAATAATGAATATACTTCTCACCTGAAGATTTTCCAGGCAGCTGATGACCTGCTTTTCATTATTACAGATTTGTTTGAATTTTCTACACTTTGCCTAAAACTCATTGTACAAGATTCACTAAGAACTAATACATTTTTTTTTATTAAAAAGATTCTTAAACATGACAGGGCAGCAGATCCATATTTTGTAAATAGAATTGAAGTGTTTTCAATTCTATGTATATTGGCATAAAGATTTCTGTTATTTGAGTCTTGTTACATACCCCAGGCTGGCACTTGCTATCCTCCTGCATCAGCCTCCCAAGTGCTGGGATTACAGACATGTGTCACTATGGCTTCTCTTTGTGATATTAATTTACATTATCTTTTTTTTTTTAGTGTTTGAGAATTTCATACCTGCATACAGTGTCTTTTGGTCAAGACCAACCCCAGTTCCTCCCTTACTTCCCCTTCTAGCATTTGCCTCCAAGTTTATGTGCCTTTCTCTCTCTCTCTCTCTCTCTCTCTCTCTCTCTCTCTCTCTCTCTCTCTCTCTCTCTCTCTCTTAGTGGATAAAGTGCTACCATTGTGTGCGTGGGAATAGGGCCATCTACTGGAGCACGGGCATCATCCCTGAAAACTGACTTCCTTACGGCAGCCACCAGCTGCCATAGCTCCTCAGCATGGGCTGGGATCCTGTATGACCCCCTCCCCGCCATGATTAGAGTTTGGCTAGCTTGAT
>LR750056.1:159266-216302 GCA_902729485.2 Mus minutoides
CCTCTCCCCATTCTCTTCTCCTTTCCCTCCCCCTCACCTCCTCTTCCCTGTCCTCTTTGGCTTTCCCCCCCCCTCACTTATTCAGTCCAAACCTAGTTATCTTTTTTCTGCCCCTTTACCTTCTATACATCTTTACTACAGTATGTTGAGATCTTCTCCCTTTTGGTGGACTTTTCTTTCTCAGATTTTAGAGTTCTTCATATTTCCTTGAAGCATAATGTCTGTCAGGTACAATGTTCCATGGTTCCTCCAGGATGTGGCTGTCTTTTCATTCTTACGGCCTACGGATAGAGCGAGGGAGATGAGATTGTGTATTACATGAAAGAAAATGCCAGCACTGCGAAGTTCAATGAGACTTGAATAAAATAAAAGTAAAAACACACCTTTCACACCTTAGACAGTGAGCTTTGAGGATGAGCTGGCAGTAAAGGGCGAGGATGACTGGATGCTTCTGCTTTCCCAAGTCCTACATCACTTTGGGAGTATATCTTACTTCCAGTTAACCTCTCACTCTGAATACCATGATCACTCTCTGGCTTACGAAGGGTCCCATTCCTAATACCATCACACACACACAAAACAGTCCTATTAAGATATAATTTACATACAATAAAATTCATCTATTTACAATACATAATTGGTATACTTAGAGTTTAGAATATTTTTATTATTCATATTCCTGCTCTCCATTGTCAGTGTGTAGAAATATAATTATTGTATTTATGTTGATTTTATGTTCTGTCTTCCTTTGCTCACTTACCAGTTATGGAAGGGTTTTGGTTTTGTGGCTGTTTTACAGATGTCTTAGAGCTTTCTATATTAATGGTCATCTGATGATAAAAACAACTTTCTCTTTCTGTACAGATCATTAATTTATTTTTCTTGCCTTATTATACTAGCTAAGAATCCTAGTTCAGTGTTGATGGAAGAGTAAGAAAAAGCCTCCTTACCTTATTCTTTAAAATGTATATTTAGTTTTAATTTTATGTGTTTGTCTGCACTGTGTGCATGCAATGCCTGTGGGGGCCAGAAGAGGGCATCAGATCCCCTGGAAATGGAGTTGCAGATGGTTATGAGTCAGGATGTGAATACTGGGAAACACACCCCCCAGGTCCTCTGCAAGAGCACTAAATCCTCTTAACCACTGAGCCATCACTCCAGCCCCCTTACTGTATTCATTATCTTAGGGGGAAAACAGTCTTTCACCACTAAGTATAAATAACCCTACTGTACTTTTAATACACATTAGTGAACTTTTGCTCACAACAGAGAAATAATTGAACAATGTCTGTGGGTTGGTTAGCAGGTCACAGCCTCATCTATAACTGTTATTTAACTAGTGGCCTTAGAGACAAATTAGACAAAAATGGTACTTAAGAACCACTTGGGAAAAAAAATTTTTTAATCCCAATATCAAGACTGCACCCAAGCAGTGCTATTAGGGTCCTTTATATGATTCATTTCTATGACATCACCACAACTCTGTAGGGAAAGGATTTTTATACTCATTTAATAGGTAAGTAAACCGAGGCAAGGCTTAGAGGGCAGATAAGGACTTGGTTTCAGAGTTACAGAAGTCCATCAGTTCCAGAAGATACACTTGGTGAAGTGCCTGCCCCCAGCCGTGTTAGAAAGCAAAAGATAGCTCTTCCCTTAACCTTCTCAGGACTCTAGGAAGCTGTCCCATTAGGACTGTCTGGCTCGTGTGTTGATCTTTTTCATTCATTGCTTCATTTTTCCTATACTGGTATCTCACTATGTTTGCATATATACATGTACACACATTTGTACATATAAATATACAGGTAAATAAATATATGTGTGCGTTTCCAGCGCATTACACAGTCTCTACCAAGCTCAAGGTGCCTTAGTACTTCTGTTAGAAATCGCTTGCTATGTAAATCTAGTTACAGGTTATTCAACATTATTCTAGTGTTTATAACTGATACGTCATTTTGACTTAACCTTTTGGTCTTTGACAGAGAGAATGAGGATAAGCAAGCAATTAAAACCATAGATCACTATTAGGAAATGTAAAACAAATTTAAAAGGTGACCAGAGGAGCTAGAAAGGCGGTCAGCAGTTAGAAGTATGCACTGCTCTTGCAGAGAACCTGAATTCAGTTCCCAGCATCCACACCGAGCAGCTCACAACTGCATGTAACTCCAGCTTCAGGATATCTAACACCCTCCTGTGGTCTCCATTGGTACCTGCACTTGCATTCACATTACACCCCCCCACACACACACAACACACACACTTACACATATAATAACTTAAAAGAAAGAAGTTTAATTATTGCAGAGATGAAAGAAGATGGGGGGAGCTGTATACAAAATAATACTCAAAATGGCTGGTCCATGGTTTGAACATGTAATGTCTGTACACTGGTATGTGTGAGCCTGGTCATAGTGTAACTTACTGCCTCCTCCAACCTAGCTCTTTACTGCCTTTCCTTTAGGAACATAATCAAAGACGTTAGGCCTAAGGCCAACAACCATCTTTTCTTTACTTCTGAGAAATAGCATGTTACCTGACCATATTTTCCTAGGTGGTGTAGGACACCAAGAACAGAATTGGCATTAAATGAATGCCTGTTTCCTTCTGGGCCTTGATGGAAGGGTTTTTGTGTGTTTTCCATTTGGTCTGTGTGTCAGCCTCGGAGACTTCATCCCAGGTGTTAGCCCAGCTTTACAGAGGAGAGACAAGGTTCTGATGGTTGTGCAAAATCACACCAGTAACCGGTGAGGCCAGGTGTGAGCACAGGCCTGTGCACCTGAAAGCCCATGCTTGTACCTCGGTTCTGAGGCTCCACGATGCCCACAGATGGCTGCAGGTGTGACCTCCTAACCATCTTAAAGTGTCTGAAGGTTTCCATTGTGGAGCATGGGGAGGAAAAACAGAAGACTGTGTTAGAAGAGAATTTCAAGATGAGAAAGGGACAGAATGGTAGACCTCCGAATCTAAGTCCTTAAGGGAAGGTGCTAAGAAGTCCTTGCCTCATTTCTTAATTCCAGTTTTGAAGGAGTGCAAGGCGAGATCATCTGACTTTGAATTGCATTGCTGGTTGGCAGTTGTGGTACCGTTCTAAAATACCCACTTTAAAAACAAAAAAAAATCTTGAAACCCTTGGGGTTGGTGAGAGGGCACAGCATATAAAGGTGCTTGTCACCAAGCCTGACAACCTGAGTTCAATCCCTGCATGTGCATAAACTCAAGAGCATGTACACAGTCAACTCAGTGAGGCCAGGTGTGGTAGGATACCCCTTTAATCCCAGCACTTGGGAGATAGAGGCAGGTGAGTTCAAAGCCTGCAATACCTTCTTCATGGGATAAGCAAAGGCTACATAGAGATGCCCTGTCTCAAAAAAGTAAATCAATAAAATAGGGTTTTTGTTTGTTCTGTCTTTTAACTTCAAACTAGATCACAGAAAGCATATGGAGACAATATCTTCCAGGACAGATTGTGGTCAGAATCTTAGAACTGGGTTGTTGCTCTGCAATGACTTTTCTGGACGATCAGCTGTTACTCCCGTGGGGATTTTGCCTGAGACCCTGCCTCCATCCCAGTTTTCTCTGGTTCCAAGTTTGCTTTGTCTCAAGTCCAAGATGACCCTTATAGCCTGAGACGTCTGTTCTCACACACAGTGTTCTTACATGCAGTTTTTACCTTTGTGTATTTATTTTGCCTAAAAACAAAGGAACTGAAGGCCAGGTAAGGCTCAGCCTTCTGATCGTTGCTAACTGTGTCAAAGGGACCCCTGATTCCCAACCCTGGTGAGTCTGTTGTCTCTCGAGAGCTTGAAGTCCCTCACAGAGATGTCCCTTTGCACCAATAAGAGTGTACCCCCATCAAACAGCACCCCCTTCTCATGCACCTGATGTGTTTTCCACCCACAGATCCTTCAAAAGCCAACCCCGGAACTCAAGCATCAGCTGGCTGCTTTCTCCAAGAGAGTTGCTGGAGCTGTGACGGAGCTCATCCAGGCAGCGGAAGCCATGAAAGGTGGGTCAGGGCCTCACGGCCTCCTGGAGCACTAAGCCAGCTCAGAGGAGCAGGCGGGAGCCTGCAGGGATATAGTGGGAATGAAAGGCAGGAGCTTGCAGGGATATAGTGGAAATGAAAGGCAGGAGCCTGCAGGGATATAGTGGGAATGAAAGGCACAGAGTTTTGGGGTTTTGGTTTTGTTTTGTTTCTTGTTTTTTGTTTTTTTATTTTGTTTTTAATGTTTAACATGATTTTGCCCTGGTCTTCATATGGAATGCCTCTACCTGAGTGGAATAATCCATCTAAACTCTCCACTTCTCTCGGGAGTCTCACAGTGCATCTATAGCTGTATTAGAATTCATCAAGCTACTGTTATTTTTTGT
The DNA here is from genome assembly GCA_902729485.2 of Mus minutoides. Classification (NCBI taxonomy): domain Eukaryota; kingdom Metazoa; phylum Chordata; class Mammalia; order Rodentia; family Muridae; genus Mus; species Mus minutoides. The sequence goes on from LR750056.1 coordinate 163,638, forward strand.
CATTTGGACAATAAGCTCCTGAGTCAGGCCTCAAAACCACAGGCCTGTACTCCGAGAGGCTCAGAGACTCGGGCAAGATGATGGCAAGTCTGAGGCCTGAGTAGGCTACAGAGCAAATTGAAGGCCACACTGGGCAGCTTTCCAAGACCCTAACTCAAAACACAAAGGGAGGAGAGGGGAGCTAGGGATGTAGGTAGGAGAATGCTTGCCTAGCACGTGTTAGGCCCTAGTTTCAATCTCTAGTCATACCTCCCCCAAAAGTAACTGGGGGCTGGAATGATGTCTCAGAGGTTAAGAGCACTTGTTGCTCTTGCAGATGACCTGGGTTTGATTCTCAGCACCCACGTGATAGCTCACTACTGTAACTCCAGTTCCAGGGGATCCAGTGTTGTCTTCTAGCCTCTACAGGCATCAGGCATGCATATGGTACACAAACATATGTGCAAGCAAAACCCCTATATATATAAAACAAGTACTTTATAAGTAATTGATGATAGTAACAGTACTATTCTTATGTATAGGGAACAGCACTGAGTATACCATTTGCCCATCCTTACTTGCTTACACAGATGCTTTATCCACCACGGGAATCAATCAATCTCTTCTCTCCTCTCTCCTCTCTCTCCTCCACATGTTCCCTGTAGAGACTGTCAAAGCTCTATGGCCTAGAGTCTCCCAGGGATAGCCATGTACTCAAGAGTGTACATCAGAAGGCAGAGTGAAGCCGGGCGTGGTGGTGCACGCCTTTAATCCCAGCACTCGGGAGGCAGAGGCAGGCAGATTTCTGAGTTCGAGGCCAGCCTGGTCTACAGAGTGAGTTCCAGGACAGCCAGGGCTATACAGAGAAACTCTGTCTCGAAAAACCATTAAAAAAAAAAAAAGAAGAAGAAGGCAAGACTCAAGCCTCAACCCATGGGATCTTGAAGCTTGTGCTACTGGCCATTCCTATGGATGGGGCTATACACATGTAGCTGGTTTAGAAAAACATATTAGCACCCCTTATCCCTCCATCCAGATGGTAGAGCTCTAGATAGGGCTGAGAGAATAGGCCCATAGGGCCATCCTAGCCAGAATGCCTATTTAGCTTGTGTTTGTGATTACGCCAGTACCCTCGTGTCTGCATCTACCAAGAATGACTCTCCCGGAACTGATTTTAGGAACAGAGTGGGTGGATCCAGAAGACCCAACCGTCATTGCAGAAACTGAGTTACTGGGAGCTGCAGCGTCCATTGAAGCCGCTGCCAAGAAGTTAGAGCAACTGAAGCCAAGAGCAAAGCCAAAGGTCAGTGCCCACTGGCAGCCGCTCGTCCCCTGGTCCTGTCTCCAGCGGTGACTGTGCAGTGGAGCTAAGCATGGTACAGAGTTTTTCCTTCCTCCCCATCATTATGCCAGGGAGCAGCAAACCCGTTCTGCCTGCCCAGCCCCATTTTACATAGTGGGGGGGGGGTGAGAAAAACAGTGAGTGGGTCAAGTTAACTGCCAAGAAGAATACCTCTGGTTATTCCGAGGAGAAATGGGACATCCACATGGCATTCCACCATGGAAAGCAGGTTGTGGATGGTTTCTGTCAAAAGTTCCTGTTAGTAGATAGGAGACTGACAGCCTTCAGTTCACCAGATTCTGATACAGAAAGAATACTGAGTATCTTGTTTTCTTAGAAACAACAGGCCTGGACAAATGGCTCAGTCAGTAAAGTGCTTACTGGGCAGAGCATAAAGACCCAAGTATGGATTTCCCAGCACCCACATAAAAAGACCCAGGGTAGTGTTGAGGAGATGTATGCAGCAGACAGGAGGCTAATGAATCTGTTAAGGCTGGAGGCTTCTTGAAGCCATCAAGGCTTCAGACCTATCTCCTAAGCACTGGCCTCGATGGCAGGCGCATTTCAGATTTTCCTCATCAAGGCGTAATTTGAGATTTTTGACCTCTGACTTTTGTGTTTGCTGGGGTTTCGGTCCTGGCACCCTGGGGCTCTTGGATCATCTGATACTGGCAGAGTATAGGATCTGAGAGTCCGGTCAGGGACAACTGCATTTTCAGGTTAGGATTTTTTTATGTCTGCTTTGCAAGACAAGTTAATAGAACTTGAGAAGTATACTTTAAAGCTGAATCTTAAAAATAAGGTGGTAAGGTTTGCAGCTTAATCTGCAGATCTTATGCTTGTCTAGTCTATCCCAAGAGGCTCTTTCACAGGGGACAACTCCGGGTATTGGTCAGGTGGCACCTGCAGTCTGTGAATGGGTCTGCTGCTCGTGTATCACCCACAGTCCACCATCTTCCAGCACCCTCTGGCCCCCACCCCGTCCTCCTCTAGGGTCCTCCTCAGCTCTCGTCTGTTTTTTTCTCTGTCTGGCTGCTCATTTGCATCGATATTCTTGATTTGGAAAACAGACTTACTGGGATCTCCTTCACCCTGCAGGATTGTTATTATAACCTAAGTCGATAACGTAAGAACATGGTGCCTGACTAGTACATGGTAATACTGTGACCAGACATATGCTTTCTGACACCTTCATCTTTGGAACATGTGTGGAAGATAAGGTCTATCATAGATCCCTAGTGGGGTAAGAGAGTGGGCGACAGGGCCACCGTAAATACAAGACACGGCCCAGACCAGTCTCCTAAGTACTTTATCTGGTCCTCACGACAGTCAAACCGTGTGATTGAGTGGGGAGGGAACATAGAGCTGGGGGCCAGTTTCTGAACACTACACTCCCTCTGCTACTCCACTGGCAGAGAATTATTCTCGTCCCTCAGGACCACTGCACTTTATAGTGTCTTATGCTGTTAGATTTGTCTCCAGTTCCTTTCCTCAGGGGAACGGGGTGGGTGGGACCCAGACTTGTGTGAGGGGGTGTTCCTGGAAGCTTGGTTGGTAGCAGTAAGAAGTTGGGATCTTCTAGAAGGGAAGTGATGAGGCTGTCTCAGTGATAAAGAGTAATGGTTGCCGGACTGTTCAGTGTGGAGCCGCTGATGGAATGAGCAAAATGGGGAGAAATGATAACACGTAGGCATCCGTGGTTACTGCTACATGCTACAAAGCTTGGAACTAAAGGAGATGATTGGCAAACAGCATCTAAGACTTGAAATGGGACCAGGGAATGACAGGCTCTGTATTTTTTACAGTTCTGGAAAACAATGTTTGAAAACCACACACATTGAAAATGAGGGATGGTTGCTGGAGGAGGGCCTCTGCGGACCCCTTATGCATACACTACTATTAGGCATTATCCATGAAAGTGTCTCGAAGAATCTTATCATCCCAAAGCATGCAGTCCTGGCTTTGCAAAGGAGGGCCATCCACTGTGGGAAACTTCTTGCACAATGCATAACATCCTCCCGACTGTTACAAAAGAACTTTTCCTCAGCTTAAAAGAAAAAATTACCGAAACAGCAAAAAAAACCAAAACAAAACAATATTTGAGGTTACTTTTCTCCATTCTCTCCTGTAACCTTAAAGACAAAAGTCCTCAGGGTGTCATAAATGGCAGCTGCTCCTGCATTCCTGCCATAGTAACTGTGGCCAGCCCACCCCCACACCACATGAATGAGGTCATCCTCCACCCAGGCAGAGCACCTGTGCTGCTCTGAGGACTAGTTTGGAGAGGGAGGGTGATGACTCCAGCTGTTTTGATTACCTGGTTCTCAGGTTACCTGTTTTAAAAGGAGACTAGTCTGTGGCATCTGAAGACGGTTCTGGTGTAGTTCCACAGTTGGGCCTTGACCATGGAAGCATCTCCCTTTCCCTGTAATCTCTCAGATGTGAGTGACAGACAGATGCACAGACTCCCCTTTCATTTGGGGAAAGGAGCCCAGGCTCAGAGCGTGTGCCAGCATTGTTGCTAATGGCATCCCTGCCACACCTACAGACACGCCTGTGCTCCAAGGCAGGCTGGGAGATACAGCAGAGGTGACTGACTCCCGCAGCCATATTCTCAAGCTCAGTCAAACCTGGATGCCTTTTCTGCAGGCCTCTGTGTGATATGTTTGATATATTAGGTTGTTATTTAATCCAACTATATATCAAGCATATTCCTACAGTGTCTTGCCCTGTCTCCGGGGGTCCTAACAAAGTTTAGAGGGCAACAGTAAAGAATATATTAAAAATTACAAATAGGTTTAGATGACAGAGTGCATATGTTTTATAACATTTCTTCATGTAGCCTTTAAGACCTTTGTCTCAGTTACTTTTCTGTTGCTATGACAGGGGGCCCCAACCAAAAGCAACAAGGCAAAAGGGTGGATTTTGGCTTAGTTTAGCAGGGGGCAGACCATCATGGAGGGAAGGCCTTGCAGTCAGGAAGGAGAGAGAGAGGACAGCAGATGGAGCCAGACCATAAAACCTCAAAGGCCAGTATGTCCTTCAGCAAGGCCTTGTGAATTCCTAAAGCTTCCATAGCCAAATGGCACTGCCAGCTGAAGACCAAATGCTCATACACACTAACTTATTGTGGAGGGGGGTGCTTTGTTTCAAACCACAACAGACTGTATTAATACATTATCTGTTTGTTGTGGAAAGGGATTATATTTCCTGAAGGCTTACGATATTTTCTATAGTTTAGTTGTATGCAATTAGGAGTCCTTAAGAAAAGTATTCAGTGGGGAAAAAAAATGGAAGATTCTAACCCGCATCTTTGATATAGGACAAAGGTTAGGATTGTAACTGGCAAACACGTTGATCTAGATATTTCTTCCTGACGACTCTCAACACACTCTCACAGATTAAATTTTATAATTGTTTTCAATGCAAAAAAAAATCAAGACATTTATTATCTATAACTTTCCACTTCTGGTAACAAATCTAAAACCATGGTGACTGTGCTCACTTTACGGATGGTGAGTCCATAAACCTTAATTGCAAACCTTAATTTGGATCAAATATGTCTGATGAAGAGAATGTGCTCAGGGCTGTGCTCTGTCAGTTGAGCTTTCTGGAATAGGTGAACTTCTGCACAGAGGTTGATAATATTTAGAAGAACCCAGCAGTCAGAAAGTAAACATATACTCTAATTGGCTGCCGCAGGAAGTTGGGCTATGACCCAGAAAGCATTCTTTCGGGTATATCTCAGCCTCTCTGGCTGCTTTGACTCCTTCCCATAAATGAGTCTGTGAACTATATGTGAGTTCACTCTGAGCTCTCTAGCACAGAGACTTTATAAGTACTTTTCCTGGAAATAGCACGGCTATGCTCCCAGCCGTTGTTGGGTTTACCTTAGGAGGAAACAACTCTTAATGGCACTCCTAACTGTGGATGAGCAAGACCTCTCACCCTACAGGGGCAGGAGAGTAGTTTAACCGGGGTCGTCAGAAAGGGACCTTGGGAGTATGTATGGTGAACGAGTAGTTTTTTTAAGCATAGTTCTAAAAGGTCTTTCAGATGAAGACACTTGCTGGAAGTGATGAGATTTGAGATGGGGGGGAGGAGATAACTCTGCTGTTGTCTGGCATTCCCATGTGGCTGATTCATAGTCTGAGTGGGAGAGGGCACCACAGGTGTTCTGTGAAGTGGGAAAGCAAACTTGATGTTTTCTGCATGTCCAAGCTACAGGCTTGGAGCTCACATGCCAGACCTTGGTCCCAGACCAGGAGATGAGCAGACTGTGTTGCCAGGTGGTTCCTATCAGGATCTTCTTAGGTCCTTAGATGCATAGAAGGCTCCTACCAGAGATTCCTAAGATGAACCAAAATGTTCATTATTTCATTGAATAATGGAAAGGCTTCTATTGTCCAAACTTCCTATATCAAGGTCCAAGTACCTCCTTCTTCTCCTTTTTGAGAGTATGACAGAATTCTAAAGAATTTTTTTCATCACTCAGAGACTATAAGATCAACTCAGTGGTATTACTTTTAATATTGAATATAAGTTACAAAAACTGTGATAAAGCAATTGTATTATGTGGGCAAAACTATTCCCAAGATACTAACTGTGCAGGCTTGGGACTTTTCCAATGGATGCTACATGAACCTATTCCTTTATTATCTATCTGGATGTGGAGGTGGGTGCCTATCCAGTTACTAACATGACCTGTACAGCTGTGGTTTCTCTATGTCACCCTGAGTGTCCCCTGAGACCAGGCCTCTGTGCAGGGTACCAGTTGTTCTGGGAGATTTGCCTTTTGCTAGATTTATTAAGGGTGAAGGAGGTCTCAGAGCCAGCCAACCCACAGGTCCTTCAGAGCACAAGTTGATGTAGCCATGGTATGCTTTGGCCAAGACTTTCTCCCCAAAGCATCTCTCAAGTCAAAACCAGAAGCAAGCCAGGAGCAGCCAGGTTCTGCACAAGAAAGGAAAACATGGTCGCCTGTTCCACTCAAGCATCCAGGAAAAGACCTCCTGCGTGTTGTGGGAGTCCTAGGTATCAGCTTCCTTTTTTCCCTTGAGGACATTTAAATTATATATAACACATTTACACTTAAAAAAAAATCCACTGAACTCTTCTGACTTATTAATGTGACCTTCTTGTAGTAGTGGCCATTCTATAAGAGACTAACACAGAAGAGGGCAAGATGCAAAATGATGGAAGAGCAATAAATAGCTTGAGTAGCTCTTTGGTACATGTAGCTGCTTGCGTGGAGAAGGGTCATGGTACTTTTTAGCTCTCAAAAAGTCTTGTCTGGGCTGGTGAGGTGGCTCAGTGGGTAAAAGTGTTTGCTTTGCAAGCCTAGCAAGTTGAATTCAATCCCCAGATCCCACAGTGGAAGGAGAGAAAACTGGCCTCCAACCTCTATATGTATACCATGACATGTGGATTCACACACTTGTACACATACACAGTAATAATAATAATAATCACTTGTAAAAGTCTGGTCTGTATGGACTGGAGATATAGTTGCTCACTTGATAGAATATTTGCCTAACATACATGAGGTCCTGGTTTCAGTCTCCAGCACCCATACACCAGGCATGGTAGTACATGCCTCTGATCCAGGAGACAAGAGGATCAGAAGTACAAGGCCATCTTATACATGCATAATTAGAGGCCAGTCTGAGATACATTAGATTCTGTCTCAAGAAAAATTAGGGGTGCGGGGAGGAAGAAGATAAGTCTTTTACGGACACTTTCTAAGACTGAGGCAGAAGTTGGGACTATTCCTGGGTAAAAAGTCTCAGGGACATAATTCACAAAGTGGATGAGAAGAAGGATTATGGAACCAAATGCTCTTCCAGTCCATACTTGCCCAGGGTACATCAAAGAAAGGTCGGTAGGTCACTAAAGACATCAGGAAGGAGACAGGACTCCTGAGGGTAGAAAAGAAAATGCACTTCCTGCTTATTTCAGTAAACGTCTTAGAAAATTTTAATATGAAATGGAGACATGTCTAAGCAAGAGACCAAAGAAAACTGATGAACTGATACCCGGGGAAGGGTGGTGCAGGCCTGGAAGCGACGTGCAAGGCAGTATGGGACAGTGACAGTATCTGAGTTATCCACTGCCTAGCCCAGTGCTGAGGGACAAGCCAAAAACAGTGCCTGTCCATATTGCGTGTCCCTTGAAGCCTGCTTTGTTCTTTGCATGTAACATGGGATCCGTGTGTACATGCTCTGTGTAAAGAACCTAAAATGCAATTTTTAAAATATGAGGAACCTGAAAGTGTAGCTCAGTGGTAGAGTTTGCCTCACATGTGCGAGACTTTGGATTCAGTCCCCAGTACAAGGGGCAGGGGTGAGTAGAAATGATAGGGAACGTAGTTGTTACTCATTCTTGTCTCCTGTGAGCTGGTCATGTTTTACATAGAAGGATTACTTCCAGCATCCTGCCCGCTGGAATGAATGAGACACAGGGAAGAAAAAAAAAAAGTTCTTAAGATTCCCAAAAGTCCTACACAACAAAGCTACTCTTTCCACATGATTTCCCCTCTCCTTGCCCAATGGGATATGAGCTTCTGAGATCCGAGATGTATCGGAGCAGACTCAGGGGCCTCAAGTTTATTCCTGATGGTCTGGCAAGAAACCAACTCCAAGTTGAATGTTGCCTGGCAACATCTGACTTTAGATGGTGGTCCTTGCAGATAACCAGCAACAGGAAGATGTCACTAAAGGTTATTCTTGAAGCTGTCAAACAGCCCAGGTGAGGGCAACCCCATCGTCAGCTTCAGACAGGCAGACTACCCAGAAAACAAGACAGGGCTAGGAGCAGGTTGCGACCCAGCCAGTGGCCTTTCCACTAGAGGAGACGAGAGAAAGGGACATGACACCCAAGAATGAGAGAGTCAGTGACCAGCTTCATTAGGTGGTACTTTCTATAAGTAAGTGCTTTTGATAAGATGTCAGTGTTTACAGATGTCTGTGTGCACATGGTTGAATGCCAGACTGACCTCTATTCTCCATATAGCTGAAGATGGGCTTGAACTTCTGATCCTCCTACATGCTAGGATTATAAGTGTATACCATACCGCCACACCCTGTTTATGCGGTGCTGAGCGTCACATCCAGGACCTTGTACGTGCTAGACAAGCACCCTGCTAACTGAGCCCTCACTTCTCTTATCGTCTCCTGGCTGAACTTTAGAACTTGCAAGCCTTCTTTTAAAATAGGATGTTGAGTCATTTAATTGACATTTATCACGCGTACTCCTCTGCCTGGTTTTGTACAAAAGAAACATAAGCTGAATAAAGCCTCAAGCGGATCTCAGAAGGGTGGAGTGAGGTTAACTGACCTGTGTTTTCTACAGAGTGGTTCCTAACCACCTCTCTTAGAAACACGTTCCTGAGCCTCGCCTAGACCAACCGAGGCACAGAAGCTGTCTTTATCCAGGTCTGTGCGTGAATCTGCAGATGGACCCGTGACTTCTCAAGTCCATTGCCTTCCCTTCAGTAATAGCAAAAAAAAACAAAAAAAAAAATACAAGCAGCCATATGCATGAGCCTGTTCATGTTCCTTTTTTCTAGATTAGATTTATTTAGTCAGTTCCAGGGGTTAGGGGTGTACCGCTGCTTTAAGGAGTTGATTCCTCTTCCATCAAATGGGTTCCAGGGCTCAAACTCCGGTCACCAGGCTTGGCAGCAAGCTGTTACCAGTCTTACCAACCCCAATTGTGCTCTTTAAGGGCATGTTTAAGACCCAGCTGTTGGAGAAAATAGCTCAAGAGTAAGCATGTCAGAGTCCTCAGTTTCCAGAATCTAGAGGCAGGTTTGGCTGTCCTGGCTCAGGTCAGCAAAAGGGCTCAATTAAATAGGAAAGTGACAACTCGGCCTTCCTGGAGAGAAGATAGGAAGGAGAGCTTTTGTGAGGGGAGCAGACCTGAGGAATCATGGTGCCTGCTCTGCAGATTCCGTACTGGGGTCCTTGGCCATTGCTCTACACGGCTACCTCCACCCCAAGCTCTGAGAGGACAGGACACACCTTGTATATAGGCTGATTCCTTTTATATAGGATAGTCCCTCAGGGAATAAACCTTTCTTCTCTCTTTACCACATGGCCCCTTTTTACTGTCCTACCGTGTCTTCTTCAAGTCTCCATCCTGCCAGCCGGTAGGCACCAGAGCTGGTAGACAGACCACAGGCCAGTGCTGTGCCTTCAGGTCGACCCACTGCAGGAGATCCCATTGTCCATGCAGCTAGAGGATGGCTGGCCGTGGAGTGGTTCACAGCCACCCATAATGAGATCTGACACCCTCTTCTGGTGTGTCTGAAGACAGCTGCAGTGTACTTATTTATAATAATAAATAAATCTTTATGAAAAAAAAAGAAAAATGTAAAGATTAAAATCAAAACCTGCAGGAAGTGGAGAAGAGGGCCTTCTGATCAGCAGTGACAAAGATCCCTGTCGGCAAAGGCTCGGCTGTGGATTATAAGGAAACTCCATTTTCGTGAGGCTTCCATCAGAATCTGATGATGGGCATTCTGCTGCTGTAACATGGGCTCGGGCTCTGAGGCCACTTGAAGCAAGAGTCTGGGTGACATGGGGAGCTAGCACAGGCTTTTATTGTCTCATCAGCAAAATGAGGAAATTGCCTTTTGGTGAGTCCCCTGATGGCTTAATCCGTTATATGCTTCACTTTCTTTTGCAGAAGGAATTTCCAGAAAAAAAAAAAAAACTCTTAATCTCCAGGTCATGAAATGAATATATACAACACATACATTCATGTGTATTTCCATGTCTTTATATAAACGTGATGTCACGCATTTGGGGCCTATGCATTTCAAGACCATTTTTGAGCTTGACATTCTGGCCAAATATGTCACCGCCCATTCTTTTTGACTTTGATGGTTGATTGCTGTGAGCTGCACTATTGATACTACTGGAGCCTTCAGAGTGCCTCACTCACAGTGAATTTTAAAGACTGTGGTTTGGAAAAGTACTTTTGTCTCAGATCCTTCTGATTTAAAACGCGTGTAGAATGTCACCACTAATAGCTTTTACTTTCTAGTGGAGGGGGAAGGGAGGCTGCAGATGGAGAGGCCTCCCAACCCTGGGTGTGGCTTGTCAACAAAAAGCACTAGGTGCCCGAAGAGCCAGGTGATCAAGCAGTAAGTAGCTTGGCAGAAAGAGCCCCGTGTGGCCGTACATTGCATATGACTTGGCTTTCTTTTCCTTGTAGCAAGCAGACGAGACCCTGGATTTTGAAGAACAGATCTTAGAAGCTGCTAAATCCATCGCTGCTGCCACAAGTGCCCTGGTCAAATCGGCCTCAGCAGCCCAGAGGGAGCTGGTAGCCCAAGGCAAGGTGGGTCACCGTGACTAGTTAAGCCACAGAGCATGCATGGAGGGAGAGTCCTGAGGGACAGAGGAGAAATGTCTGGCTTGGAAAAAAAAAAAATGCATGTTGGGATCCTGTTGCTGGGTTACAAGTCTTTTTCCCACCGCTGAAAACTGCTTAAATTCCATCAGCTGAGTGAAAGCTTCAGTTCTAGGCCTCTCATCTGCTTCTCGTTAAAGAAAACGTCCCACGCCAGGCAGAGAGCAGGGCCTGAAAGAGACACTTATAGTCCCACTGTGCATTAGGCTGTCTAAACTGTCAGCATTTCCTGGTAAGTGCCATAGTGCAGGGGCTCTATAATCCCACTTCCCTGCTCCGAATGCCTCCACTTGGTTTTGGGACCATTGGGTAAACGCTGGTCAGCTTGCCAGTTAGTGCCTTGCTGAGCCTGTGGCTTACAAAGCCATCTAGACTTAAATCTGAGATTCCCTTGGTCGACTTCATCATTATTAACTCAGTCCACCTGTGTAAAAGCTTTCCAGCATTTAAAAGATGTCATGTGTCCTGTTGTTCCCATACATGGGACTAGTCTATCCAGACTGGGTCTTGCTGAGATCCTCCCAAATACAAAGGCACTCCAGAAACCTGGAAAGTTGTCAGCTCAGCCTGAGGAGGATTCAGTCACTTGTGTGTGTGTGTGTGTGGTGTGGCCTTTTCTGTTTGTTTGCAAGGAGTTGGGGTGGAGTTTGAGAGAACAGACAAGAAGCTTGACCAGCGGCAGTTCAAGTTCTACCAGGAAGTTGTGTGCCATTTAGTCTAAGTCACATGCTTGCTCTTCTTTCTAAACCATCATGTGGTATATCATTCAAGATCATTGGATGTACATCTTCCCACCTAAGCATGAGGGCTGACCGCTGGGCTTCTCACTGAATCTCTGAAGGTCCTGCCTCATGTTCAACTTACCGTGCCTTCCCACTAAGTTCTTGGTGCTTTGACAGCCTACAAAGACAAAGATAGATCACTGAAGCAGTTAGCTTCCTTCAACCATAGTAAAAGATCTGTATGCTAAGCAGATTGCTACATACCAGAGACTCCACCTTGAATGTGGTAGGTTTCCTGTCCTCCCTGGGACTTGATTTGTACGGGCACTTAAAAGTTGAGAAAGGAAGTTCATATGATTTTGGCGGAGCTCTGGGACTACATGAGAGTCTTAGGGCTTCGCCTGACACTCGGGAGGTACCTGTGATTGTTAACGGATCCCCAGTCTTGTTTTCAGATTGATGTACTCATCCCTTAACTGCAACAAAACCTTCTAGATCTGGACCAAAAAAAAAAAAAACAAACAAACTCATTTGCTATGATTTCTAAGCAGGTGCAGAGATGATTCTTCAAGCTCCTTTGTCCCCTTCTACAGAGAAAATGTATTTTCTTAAGTCACGGTCTGCCCTCATTTGCAGAGAGGGAACTATTTCCCATATCTTCTGCTAGAATCGCACCCCATGGCTTTCAAGGTGGGAGCAGGAGAGATTTAAATGCCCTTGAAGGTGGAAACTTTGGTGTTTACAACAAAGGGAAGGTCAACAGAGGTAGCCAGCATCGGAGATTGGCCAAATTATCATTTCCTAGAAGTGTGGTACCCAACAGCTAAACAGGAGCCATTTGGCTGGTCCTGACCCGGTGGATCTATTGCTGGGATCCTGTGGAAGGAATGATTGGCCCATTCCAAGGTCACTGTTACTGGTTAAGGTGACCAGACAGTGCTGTGCTGCAGGGCACAGGAGGATCTGGGGTGGCTGCCACTCACCTTGCTCATGACCAACTTCCCTCCCCTGTTCACCAGGTGGGCTCCATCCCTGCCAACGCTGCCGATGATGGACAGTGGTCCCAGGGGCTGATCTCTGCCGTGAGTCATTTTCATTTCCTCTTCATTTGCTTTGTGAATATCCTCGAGGGAGGTTTGGGCCTTGGGTCACTTCTCTGTTGACTGTCCTCAGGCCCGGATGGTGGCGGCAGCAACCAGCAGTCTCTGTGAGGCAGCCAATGCCTCTGTGCAGGGACATGCCAGTGAGGAAAAGCTCATCTCATCCGCCAAGCAGGTCGCAGCTTCAACTGCTCAGCTGCTGGTGGCCTGCAAGGTGAAGGCCGACCAGGATTCAGAGGCCATGAAGCGGCTACAGGTAATGGTCACTGATGCTGGTGGGAAAATACTCCTGTTGGAGCGGGTAAGTGTCGCCGAAGGGGACCGTCTCACTTCCTTGGCATGACCTACCAGGCTTTCCATCCGCCAGCTCTGTCTCGCTCTCCAGCCTCATCTTTTGCCGTCTATATCCGTGCATCTCACGACCACTGCCTGCCACATCCACATAGCATCTGGGCCTTCTGGGCCCGGCGCCTGTGGGCCATCACTCACCTGGAATGGTCTGGCTTCCCACCAGCCCAATCCAGCAAACTTCTGTTTGTCTTCTGTGACTGGAACTCTTCCTGACTCCCTCCTCTCTCCTGCCAGAGCCCCTGGCCTGGCCACATTTATGGTTCCTGTCACATGGCACCTCTGCCTCTGTTTTTCTGTGTTTTGGCTGTGAGCATCTCAGGTAATCCATCTTCATCATGGCCCCCCGATTCAGAGGAGGTCCTTAGGATTTGCTCCAGCAGGGAGAGAGAGAGAGAGAGAGAGAGAGAGAGAGAGAGAGCACAGAGGGGATTTAAGAAAGTTGCTAAGGTTTTCTTACCAGAACCCAGAAAGTATGTATATAACAATCAAGTCCTTCCCCATACATAGACATCGGTCTGATTGTTTTAATTACAAAACTCTTTGAGAGCTGTAAAGATGGCTCAGGGGGTAAAGGTGCTTGCCTGATGACCTGAGTTAGATCTGTGGAATCTACATGGTAGAAGGAGAGAACTGACTCCCACAAGGTGACATCTGACCTCCACATGGTATGTGGGCTTACACATACACAAAGATATACATACACACACACACACACAGTTTTAAGCACAATAAAGGAGTAATTTGAAGTGGGCAGAGCCCCACACGTCAGATGTTTGACTTCTGTTCCTCTCATCATCTACGTGAGATGCTTGCGTCTGGTTGTGGTCATAGCGAGATGCATCCGCCTTCTTGTCCCATCCGTACCATGCAGTTTCTCCTTGAGGCGGAGGCGCCATTCCTCATGAGTCTCGTTTTCAGTGATTGCATGGTTTCACGTCAGCTGACTGTGCCAGCTCCCCACCATGCTTCAGACATTGTATTTGTTTCCAGTTCTCTAGAATTTTAGTATAAGTGTTATTATATAGATCATTTGTATTGCCTAGAAGTATCTGATATATGCATCATGAGTAAAATCATAAACGGCAGAAAGTCCAGGTGATTCTTAGAGACTCAGTCATGTCATGTGGTTTTTAAAATCCTTATTTTTTCTTGAATGTGGGACTCCGACATATGGGAGACTCTCTGAGGAAAACACTTGGGTTAAGAGCGATCTGGGTTCCAGGGTTAGGGCATTCAATGTTGGGTTTAATCCCTAGTACCACATAAAACAGGGTTGGTGCTGTAAGCCTGTGAGACCAGTACTTGGGAGGTGGAAGCTGGAAGTCCCAAGTCATGGCTATCCCTTAGACATAAACTTTTGACTCTGAGAGAAATGGGCAAGGAGCATTGGAAATTTGATGAAGCTTTGATCACCAGTGAAAGATAATTCCAAACCTCAGCTTGCAGAAGACAATTCCCCAGGGCCCTGCCGCTCCCTGAAGATTACAAGTAAACCAAGGGCTGAGTAGATGACTCAGTGGGTGAAGTGCTTGCATGTACAAGCTTAAGGATCCGAGTTTGATCCCAGCACCCACATAAAAGCCATACCCAGTGGCAGGTGCCTATAATCCCAGTGTGAGGGAGGCAAAAATAGATCCCTGGGGCTCACTGACCTGGGCAGCCAACTTCTGACCTCCATGCACATGCACACTTACACACACACACCAGTAAACTAGAATGGATAAGAGTCTGTAATAAAAAAGATGGAGACTTCCGTTGACAGAGTCTCTGAGATGTGCTCCAGCAATCTCTCCATCTTTGTTCATCAAGCTTGGCTGTGCTTTACATTCTGCCCATCAAGTCTCATTCCTTACAAGACTCTTAAACCCCCAACACGAGTGGGTGCTCCCCATCTTTTCTCAGAGCCTTCCACTCCCTCAGGAAACCTTCAGTGAATCCCAGCTCTGAGCAGCCTCTGTACCAGGTGCACCAGGTACACAGAGTTTAATCATGCCCCTGCCCTCAAGTTGTTAGACCCAGGCTAGGGCTGTCTCTGTCAGAGAGACCCAGTTGTGACAAGGGCTGTAAAAAGTCGGCCCAGAGCACCCACAAACACTGACAGAGAAGATGTAAGCCAGGGCCATGACGTGCAGAGGATCATGAAGCCTGAGCCATAATTTAAAAAAAAAAAAATTGGTTAGGACCAAGGGGCAGTGGCTTTCTGGCCAAAGACAGCCTGCGTATACTTCTATAACAGGCATGTGCCCCTTACTGCATGACCTTCAGTTCCCCCTCAAAAGCATGTGCTCGAGCCAGAGAGTAAAGAGTTGGTAAAGCGCTCACTCTGTAAGTCTGAGAGCCTGAGCTAGATCCCCAGAGCCCACATACGAAAGCTGAGCGTGGTGTCTGAGGTTTGCAATCCAAATACTGGAAAGGCAAAGATGAGAGTAATTCCAGGGCTTACCACCCGGCCAGGTTAACCTGATGAGCTTCAGACCACTGAGAGACCGTCTCAAAGGAAGTAGGTGGCATGTCTGAGGCTGTTCTCTGGCCTCCATATCCACACACACGTAGCCCACATAAACACACACATAAAAGCATTTTTTTAAATTAATATTTGGGGGGGGGGCGAGCCAGGAGCTTTATCTCGACTCATCGCTGAAAGAACTGTACTTAGCTGTCAGTGTTGGAGGAGTTGACGTATCCCGCTGGCTCCAGATAACTTCTGTGTTATAACTTGGTCTCATGAACTTCATGTCTGTTCTTGCCAGACTCACGCTCTCTTGCTAATGATGTCACGCGTGCCTTGTTCCCTCTCCAGGCGGCAGGAAATGCTGTGAAAAGAGCCTCAGACAATCTTGTTCGTGCAGCCCAGAAGGCAGCTTTTGGCAAAGCTGACGATGACGACGTTGTGGTGAAAACCAAGTTCGTGGGAGGCATTGCTCAGGTGAGTGGCCAGACACACAGGCGTGTGTATCTGCCAAGACGGGGCTTATATTACAGCAGATACTCAACAAAGCAGGGCCTTAAACAGGATGCAGGTCCATCTCTCCTGAGGGTAACTGTCCGTAAGCCATGTAGGAAGGGGTGATGTTTTTGCTGTGTTTGAGACCTGAGCTGCACCTTATTCTCCCCCCCTAAATGTTGCCCCGGCAACTGGGTCCAAGATGGCTAACTTACCAACTTCAGTGTCCCATCTGTCAGGAAAAGGGAAAGGAACAAGCACTGGGATTCACAAACCTCACTTCCTCTCCCGTGCCATTGGTCAACGTGTAGCCACTGTGCAGCATGGGAAATGGGAGGTTCTCTTCTGGATAGTCAGGTTCCTAGCTAAAATTCAGGTATTCTATTATAAAGAAAGGTGCAGAGAGTAAGTAGCCAAGAGCATAGTAGCAATGGCTTTGGGACAGCCACTGTGTCAGTCCTTCCACAAGTAGAATGGACCCTTCTCTCTCCCAGGACTGTTATGAGAAAACTTGGGTTCCTTAGGCAGGGTTGTGTTCTCATGCATGGAAGTATAGAGGAAGTGCCAGGGAGCCAGGCCTGTGGTTTTTGGATGGATATATATATATATATATATATATATATATATATATATATATATATATATATATATATATATATGTTATATATTACATATATAATCTGTTACATGGGGCTGTGTTTTTAACAGCACCAGGTATTCTCTGTGCCTTCCTGGACTCTTGCAAACTATTCCAGGTTTTAACTATAGACCAGGTTGTTTGTTTTGGTTTTTCTTTTTTTTAATCAGAAAGTGTTTTGATTTTTTTTTTATTTACTTGTTCCTGTAGAAGTCTCACATAAAAGAGTCCCTGATCAATTGAATTTTGGAAATACTACTGCGTCTAGTACCCCACACCTTGGTCAATAAATTTGTGGGCATAGTGAACATTCTGGAAGGATCCACTGAAGGGAACTTGTTTGGCTTTCTTGAATACAAACTTCCCTAGTCCCACTGTACCAGTTAACTAGGATTCCTCAGACTTAGACCTTAGCAGCGTGAAATGTGTGCATTTGTTGTCTGTATCTCTCCACAACTTTCATGTCCTTGGATTCAACCCACAGTGGCTTGAAAATATTCAGGAAAAACTGCGACTCTACTGGATGTTTTAGAAAGGCTGTTTTTTCTGGTCATCCTTTAAACAATTCAGTGTAGCAATCGTGTGCATGCTGTTCACATTACATTCTGTGTTATAAGCCATCTGGAGATTATTCAAAATATGAGAGATGGCTCAGAGGGTAAAGTGCTTGTCATGCTAACAGGAAGATCTGAGTTTGATCCCCAAATCCCATGTTTTAAAAAAAAATAGGTGTGTTGTGCATGTATTTATGTAATACCAGTGCTAAAGAGGTAGAGAGGGTCTGCTAGCCAGCCAGCCTGGTTCCAGGTAAAAGTCAGACATTCTGCTGCCAGGAACAAGGTGAATGGCTCCCTGAGAAGCAACAGTCTCTCTCTCTCTCTCTCTCTCTCACACACACACACACACACACACACACACACGTATACCTATACATGTACTCACCAAACAAATAATAATAGTACAGTCTAAGTCAAGTGCAGACACCAAGCCTGGTATGGATACAAGAGGTGTTTGCTGCTAGGTTCCTACCCAGAAGTCAGCTCTCCCCCCCCCCATCCCCCAATCAGCTGGCTAATTGGTGTCAAAACCAAGCTGTGATGTAGGCTAGTTTCCAGAGCTAAGAATGCTGTTCCCGGGCCAGTATTATGGCTCAGTAAGTAAAGATGCTTGCATGGTAAAGGCTCATGGCCCAGGGCCTGGAGACCTGGGTCAATCCCCGGGACCCACACATTGAAAACAGAGGGACTGACTTCTACATATTGTCCTCTGACCTCCACATGTGTGCTAAGGCACATGCACATACCCTCAACATACATAAATACATGTTTTGTTTTGTTTTTTTGTGTTGTTTTGTTTTGTTTTTGGTTTTTCGAGACAGGGTTTCTCTGTATAGCCCCGGCTGTCCTGGAACTCACTCTGTAGACCAGGCTGGCCTCGAACTCAGAAATCCACCTGCCTCTGCCTCCCGAGTGCTGGGATTAAAGGCGTGCGCCACCACGCCCGGCCTCATGTTTTGTTTTTTAAAAAAGAAAGCTCATCTGCGTCCATCACTGGAGGGGCTGTGGGAGATAGGCCCCCCCACAAAAGCTTCAGGTCCGTTCCGCTCTTGTCTCCTTCCAGATCATTGCAGCCCAGGAGGAAATGCTGAAGAAAGAACGAGAGCTGGAGGAAGCCAGGAAGAAGCTGGCCCAGATCCGCCAGCAGCAGTACAAGTTCCTCCCCACAGAACTGAGGGAAGATGAGGGCTAAGATCCGCCCATGCTGGCAAGCCCCAGGAGGTGGTTCCTACTCCCCCAACAAAAACTGGACATACCGGTGTCCCCCAGAGCCAGGAACTTCCTGGAAACTGCTGGCCCTCCACCGGAGTCTGTCTCTCTCAGTCCTCAGTCCCATCACTATCAGCTGCATGATCATGGTCTCACACGGTACAGTGTCCCACCCACAGCTCCCCTCACGCCTCACTATATCTCAGGACAGAGGGCGCATCTCATGGACTGTTACCAAAAAAGAAAAGTCAGTATTAATGTTGTTCTCAGACACCTGTACTCCGTGTCCTCTAAGACTGCTCCAGGGCCTCTTTGTGAAATCACACTCGGGAAAGAACCATGCTAATAACGGCTCACAGGAATCATCGGTGTCATGGACATAGAGATTCTCTTTCTGGAGAGAAGACAGCTGGAGTTGGACACTGTTAATAAAGCCAGAAACACTCCCAAGTGGACTCTGGAGTCACAGAGGTCCGTGTAAGTGTGGAGCACTGACTCACCCACGGGGGAGAAGATCCCCTGCCCCGTTTGCACGCTTTTCTCGCCTCAGTGTGTAAGCTTCTTGTACAACTGCACCCATCTTGTATTCTGTGGCCCAGAAAAATGGAAGTTATTTTATTTTTTTCCCCCTCCGTAATCCAAAGGGCAGAGTTGTGGAAAGTGGTCAGGGTTAGGTGGGTAGGGGCCGGAATAAAATACTGGGCTCCCCACTCAGCAAGGCTGTTTCAGTTTATGCAGACACGCACATGGAGACTATGTCCCTGATGGATCTCAGTGCAGCGCCCCCTGGAGGAAGAGTCAGGTAGCATTTAGGAAGGAGGTTCTCGTGTTTGAGGCCCTATTATCAGTTTCTGTGCACTTGAGAGGGTCCAAGTTCAAGAAGGAAAGTTATTTGTTTAGAACTTCGACCTTTGATCTCAAGAGGGCATTTCCCACCATTTATCTTAATATCCCTAAAATCTAAATGTCCCCTCTGGTCATTGTGAACCTGTATGACAGCGTTGCTTGTTATCACAGAAGTGTTTTCACAGTACATCATCTGGGTGCTGCCCTTTCAGCCTCCAGATGACTTCCCCTAGTGCCTTTCCTCTCAGGGCCCTCTTCTGGAGAGAACGTTACAGGTCCCTGACTTTACATTTGAGCTGAGCCTCTACCTAAGATGATGGACCAGGGAGGGCCTGATACCAAGTACCAGCATGTTAATGAATCCATGAAGAGTTAGCAGGGGCATGCTCGGACTGTAGCTCGGTTGGTAGAGTGTTTGCCTGGTTAGCATGCACAAAGCACTGGGTCCCATCATATAAACTCGATGTGGTGCCACAAGCCTGTAATCCCAGCACCAGGGAGATAGAGGCAGGTAGATCAGAAGTTCAAGGTTATCTTTGGCTACACAGTAAGTCAGAGACCAGCCTTGGTTACATGAGACCCTGCCTCCAAAAGAAGAAAAAAAAATAATAATAGAGGCATATGGTCTTCAAGGCTAATGGCTGCTGAAGGCAGGCTTTCTCCCCCTTAATGATATGATACCAGTACCACATTGTATGTTGGGCTCACCACTTCAACCCAGATTTCTACCAAAGAGGAAACACTGGTACTCTGGTCCTCCGAAAGAAAGAATTAACCTTTGACCTTGCCAGACGGGTCTCCTCAAGCAGGCTCTCCTGTAGTGCAGCTCTAAAACGTAATGAAATTCTGACACTTTCCCAGATGTGTAAAGACTTATACATGCTGCACAAAGGAATTCCTTTCACACAGATAGAAGGATCTAAGTGTGGTGTGAATGAAAAGCAAATGCAGGGTGAACATGGAAGGAGTGAGGCTGTGCCGGCATCAGATCCAGTAGAGCAGGGCTGCTGGAGAGCCTCCGTGCTGGGAGCCCTTGACGCTCATGGCAAAGCAAACCGAGGTTTGTTTGTTTTGTTTTTCTGAGACAGGGTTTCTCTGTGTAGCCCTGGCTGTCCTGGAACTCACTCTGTAGACCAGGCTGGCCTCGAAGTCAGAAATCGCCTGCCTCTGCCTCCCGAGTGCTGGGATTAAAGGCGTGCGCCACCACTTCACACCTTTGCTGGGTACTGTCCAAAACTATTAAGCCAGCCCCCAAAGTTCATGATCATGACGGTGATCTCACACAGTAGGACAAGAGGCTCTCCTGCAGCCAGCTCACCCTCTTTCTGTAGGAAATGCTTCCAGGCAGCTAGCCCCTCACCCCTCCCTGTCCCCTGCCACATTGGACATTCCAGGGGCAGGACAGGGACAGATACCAAGTGTCTGTCCCTGCCCCAGGGTGGTTTAAAACTTTCACAGAAGTGGACACAGGAGAAAACCTCTAACAAATGAAGGCAAGGGGCTGTGAGGGGAGTTTCAGGACAGTGGGAGTGTGCCCTCCTGTCTGGGTTGATGTGCACTTGGGAGGAGGTTGTTCCCAGCTATCTCCTGCCATGGTCGTGGGCCTACTTCTCACCTGTCCCTTGCTAGCCCATGCTGTGTCCATGTATGTGAATGTCCTCGTGGCTGGCTGATCTCTCCTCATTTCATAAACCGGCTAAAATGCTGGACTACAGGCATTACTTAATGCTGCTGCTGGTGTCCCCAGAGGCACTGAGGGGACTTCTCGCTCCTAAGGGAGAAGGAATGCAGATGTAGTGAATTGAAGTTTGGAGTAGTTTCAAGGCTCATGGCCCAAGGCCTGGAACATGGAATTCATCTGTGAGGGGGACTGGGAATGCAGCGGAGTGCTCTCCTACCTCTGGTCCCGTGAGGGAGGCCAACATTGGGTGTTGAATCCTTACACTGATCTTCCTGTCCAGTATTTCCCTTTTGATGATCAAAAGTAGGATGTGCCTGATGGCTGAGAAATTGCATTTGACTTGCTCCTGCCTTTCAGAGGTCTTTTGGTTTTCAGGATGCAAAAGCCATGTTTGGTCAGACAGCCCTGGGTAGCGCTTCCACTGGCCAGTTTGGGGGGTGGTCTTGAAGGTCATCATAAGCTGATAATTAGGACCTAGGCAGTCCTCCAGTTGGCGTTGGTGATTTCCAGAGGCAGCTGCCCTGGCTTCAGTTTGTGCACGGGCTTTCAGGGCTAAGCCACCACAGATCTGCTGGCGCACACTTAGCCTAGAAACCCCTCTAAGCCTCTCAGCACACACATCTGCTTGTTGTCTGAGTCCTCTTCCGGCTGGGGAGAGTACGGACAGCTGAAACCAAGTGTTAAAGACCATATAACAAGGTGTGACGGCGAATATTTAGAATCCCAGCACTGGGGAGGTGGAGGCAGGAGAATTGCCAAGTCTAAGGTCAGCCTGGACTGGGTAGCAAGATCCTGTCTCAGAAAACCAACAGCTAATGGGAGTAACTTAGTGTCGAAATGTTTGCCTCGTAAGTGCTAGGCCCTGGGTTGGTTCCCAGCAACACACAAACTTTAGCCAAAATGTCCCACCACCTAAAAGCATGTATTTATCCCCACCTCCTAAGCAGCCCCAGAACCAGAACCTGATGAAGGAACCAGGGTGGAGGTGGTAAGAGGTACACACTGCACCTCCTCTTTCCTCTCTGGCAGGCGGTCCCCCAAATCTCCCTGAGCTTTGCAGTTCTGGGCTAAGGTAGAGCCTCTGGGATATAAAGCTTAAGACCCAGCACTGATTGTGTGCTCTGCTCAGACGACGAGAAGAAACAACCTCAGTGACTGTGCGCACAGACAGACAGACAGACACATCTAAGAGACTGAGCAAGTTACAAGGAACTGGAAGAAAATAGTTGCTTACAGGCTGAGAGGCAACAGTGCCCAGAGTCCTAAAAGCCAAAGGTCTTAGGGTAGCGCTGGTGGCCCAGATCTCACCTCTCCACAGAGTCCCTCCCACAGAGTCAGCAGTCTCCACTAGGGAATCCTCCACAAATTGCCTGATAACCACTGCTCCATAGCCGTGAGCTTTCACTTGGTGTAATAAGTTGTAGTCATTTGGAATGAGCATGAGGAGGGACCTTCCAGGAGTCTCACAGTACTATGAAGAAGGGCTGACACTTTTCTGTGAAAACAGGCTAGGTTTTATCTGGTCTCCCTGGAACCCAGCTCACTGCCCACCAGGAAGCGGTAGCATGTGAGCCCCTCTGCAGCCAAATCTGTCAGGAGACAAGAAAGGGAAGCTCTGCCCTTGTCATAATGTTTAATCACATAAATTAATTTATCTAATCACATAAATTATTTTTTTTATTCATCAGAAATAAACTTTTAAAGGAATGAACTTGTGTGAAGGTTTCATGGCAATAGGGGCGGGGGGGATGAAAAAGACAGAAGAGAGTGTCTTGCTTATGGGGGAGAAATTCTGCCCTGAGCCAAACATCTATCTCCACAATAACCAAGGGTGTGTGTGTGTGTGTGTGTGTGTGTGTGTGTGTGTGTGTGTGTGTACACGTGTATGGGTGGGAGAGGGGGTAAGACCAGGCCCAGGGTGCCACCCAATTCCACTCTACTTCACTGACCCAGAAAAATAGACTGAGTAGGAAAATGTGGTCTCCTCCTTCCTCTGAAACAAGTGGGCTTCTTGGACGGGTCAGCCCTTGCAGGAGGGACCTTGCATGTCCCTCGAAGACTAAACCCCTGAGCACAAAAGAGTGTCTATGAGGTCCTGGCCTTGTGGAGACCCACCACAGGGAGGTTAGGTTCATTTGTGACAGCTGAGGCCAAAAATGTCACCTCCAGCCTGCCTTCCGGTTGGAGGGGGTGGATCCTTGGCCAGAAGTCCTTGTTTTCAGGGCAGCCAGACTTAGAAAAATATGAAGCATTCCTAATCTGCAAGATGGGGGTGTCAAAGAACCGCCATAGCAACTGAAAGTGACCTTGGGATGGACACCGGTGACTAGGGGATGCTCCTGAACTCACACACTCAGAGCCAGCTGGGAATAAGGCTTTCATATCTCTGACTCAATAGGAATGACAAAAATGAGGTTAGCGCTGAAGACTGCTAAAACAAAAGTTTCCGATGCCTGAGGGGCAGACCAGGGAATAGGGTAAGAGCCTATGGTTGAGCCTCCTTAGTGCCAGTCCTGTGCTGCCAGACACATCCCTCAATGCTCAGCAGCCCTAGGAAAGGCATATGGCCATTCTTCAAAGGACAGCCTAAGGCTGAAGGAGGCAGGAAGTAGCTGAGCAAGGTTGGCTGCTGCCTATCAAAACTCATACCCTCTGTACACAACAATCATATCAGGTCAAAAGGCCACCAGTGACCTTACCTGCAAGCCCTGGCACCTGCTGTGCCCAGGACACTGGAGCCCAACTCACATTCCCAGAGATGGTCACAATTCAGGGAAGACAAACCCTAGACTCAGAGATATGGGAATAATAGGGTACTGCTCTGAAGGTGGTGGGCAAGGCTTCCTAGAGGGTGACGTTTGCCTGATTCCTATGCACTGGAGTTTCACAGTGGTGAAGGAGAGATACTTCAAGCTGTGGGGTTGTAAAGGCAACAGCCTGGGTTTAATGAGACAATGACTTAGAAGAACAAGGAGCAATTCAGTGAGTCCAAGGCTTGGAGTGACAGGAGGGGAAGAAGTCAAGAATATACATCATGTTGGGGTCCCAGATTTCTCCGGGATGGGGATGCAGTAGCGGGAGGGAACTGCCATTGGAGAGGCTGGCACAGGGAAGCAGATGTGAGGTGGTTACTGCCCTGTTACCCCTGTTTATTCCTCATAGCAAGACACACAAGTAGATATAACATACAGTGGTTTGAATATACTTGGCCCAGGAAGTGGCACTATTAGGAGGTGTGGCCTTGTTGGAGGAAGTGTGTCACTGGAGGGTGGGCAGTGAGACCCTCCTCCTCCTCCTCCTCCTCCTCTTCCTCCTCCTCCTCCTCCTCCTCTTCCTCCTCCACATGGGAGCTAGTCTTCTCCTGTTTGCCTTCAGAACAAGAGGTGGAACTCCAGATCCTCCGGCCCCACATCTGTCTGGATGTTGCCATGTTCCCACCTTGATGATACTAGACTGAACCTCTGAACCTGTAAGCCAGCCCTAATTAAATGTTTCCTTTATAAGAGTTGCCTTGGTCATGGTGTCTGTTCACAGCAGTAAAGCCCTAAGACATAAGGCCAAAGCACAGAGAGGTTAGAGAACTACCCCAAGTTCACTTACCCAATAGAGCTGGGATTTCCCAGCTACTCCATTAAGATCCACTAATAAAGGACAAAGAGATTCAGGTTGTTTCTTCTAAAGCTCATGGTTTGCTTATTTACCGACTTAATTCTTTGAGAATTTCATACAGTGCTTATATATGGAAAGGGAAAGACACGCGTGTGTGGAGGTCAGAGGACAAACTCTGATGCTGGCCCTGGCCTTCCTCTTGTTTGAGGCTGGGTCTCGTTCTCTGCTGCATACACAAGGCTGGCTGGTCCATGCAGAGCTCATGGTTTCACAGTCAGCCTGCTGAGATCCCAGTGAAAGCCCAACCTGCAGGATGGAAATCGAACAGGCTGAGGTGGGGAGAGGACCGTGGGGCCATACATACATGAGGCAGAGCCTGGCTCATACTAGAGACTCCTGAGCAATGAGGGATGTGGGGGTTGGGAGAGAGGAGAGACCACAGGACCATTCCATTCCATATGTGTTTGTGGCAGGAAGGGGGCATCCGGAGGTCACTAAGAACCTCCCTCTGCTGCTCAGTCAGTGATGTATTCCAAATGATGCTCCCATAATCCTACTTTAGGCCCCCAGAGAGAGAGAGAGAGAGAGAGAGAGAGAGAGAGAGAGAGAGAGAGAGAGAGAGAATGTTTAAATGCACCACAGAGGCCAGAGAGCACAGGATTCCCTGGAACTGGAATTGCAGGTAGTTGGTGGTTGAGAGCTGCCTTACAAGGGTGCTTACAGGAAACAAATCTGGGTCCTCTGGAACACCAGTGTGCCGTGCTAACTATGTGAATGAGAGACATTCCCCTGGGATCTTTGTCTTGAACACAACAGAATTGCTTGCCCCATTTCCCCCAGAGTAAGATAGTCTCTTGGCTGTTGTGTTCCAGAGTGGACTGGGGCAAGGACAGGATGGTCTGTCCAGGGGTATTACCTAAGAAGGACAGTACAAGGCCCAAACCCTTGGGACCATATTTAGAATTCCCCGTCAATTCTGGCTTCAGGAATTCTACAGCTTGGAAAAGGAAGTTTGATTCTCCTCTGCTCAGAACTGTGCTGCAGAAATGCTTCAGGTTTCATCAGAAGCCTGATCCTCTTCCATAGGCGTGTGGGGCTTGGGTGACCCAAGGTGTAAAGAGATCCAGAGCAAAGCTGGTGGCTCTGTGCTCCCAGCACTCTGATGTTATAGGGATCTTTAGAGAAGCAGGAAAGAAGACACAGGGCTGGTGTTACTTCAGCACCTGGGTCTGCAGAAAACATTACTTTCCTCCAAGACCTTAGGCTCTGGAGAAGTCAGTCCTGCTTCCACTTGCTAGAAGGACCCTGTGTTTCAGGGAGAGGCAGGAGCTCAAGCTGCCCAGGAGATAGACTGGAGCTGCCCATCAAAGGCAGCCAGGGAAGCAATTGGCCAAGGTCTAGCTTTTAGCAGCAGTGAAGGATGTTTGGAGCTGTGGGGAGGGGGAGGAGAGAAAATCATGAAAGGCTAAAACTGTAAAGTTTAGAAACGGAGATTGACAGTGCAAAAATGTAGTTTGGAGCTTCATCCCAAAGGGGAGAAGAGAGAAACACAGGGGATCTCGCACCAATGCAACTTTGCCTCATGATCTTCAGACATGCAGGCTTGATGTGTCAGGACAGCCCTGCCCCATGGGCCAAGTCCTAGAGGGAAGCCATGTTTGCAGGCCGGCAGCACAGTTGGCCAGCACCAGGCTGTTCCACAGGGGGCAGTGTGGTTCCATGGGATATTAGTAGAGTGTCCCTGTTTCTCTGGAGGGAAAAAAGAAAAGTTTCTAGGAAAAGTTTAAGAAGCGAAGTATAGGTGAATATCTTTGTATGTTTCTGGAACTTCTTGAGGGCTTGAAGACATCCGTGTGCATCCAATATCTCCAGAGACTGTGGAATTCATGCTATCATGCCAGTATTTTTTGTCCTTGGGGATTTTTTTTGGTTGGTGTTGTTTTAATTATTGTATGATCTAGGGACAAACACTTTTGCAACCACACCTTGAATTCATCAGAGTCCTACTCTAAAATAGGACTAGAATTATTACCTGCCTATATTTCATCTCTGGAATAGCCTCTTCTAGGCCACATGCAGGGGTCACATCTTGTCGCATGTAACCTCACCAGCTTCCAAAGCTATGAAATGGCTTAGACAGGATGGATAGCCTAAGTGATGAACATTTAGTTTGTTGGTGACCAGTGTTTATGAGCCGTTTGAGGGCCCTCTGGTTTGAACTTTGAACACACAACATAAGATTGTGCCTAAACAGCTACTGCACACCACAGCTGTCTTGCCTTCCTTCCTCTTATTCTCCTATACAGCCCCACCCTAGCTGTCCAAAACAGCTTCTCCAAAGAGTGCTTTCCTAGGAGTCCCTTCCGAACACAGCTTTGAAGAAACACAAATTGATCCTTAATATGCTGGCACCTCTTTGTCAACTCTCACCACTGACAAAACTGGAAGCTAGGGTCTTGTTAGTGTTTCAATGGCTGTAACTAAACACTATGACCAACAGCAACTTAGGGAGCAAAGAGTCCTTCCACTCTGGCTTCTGTGTCACAGTTCATCATCAAGAAGTCAGGGCAGAAACTTGAGGCAGGAACCTGGAGGCAGGAGCTGAAGCAGAGGCCATGGAGGAGTGCTGCTACTGGCTTGCTCCCCACGGCTTGCTCAGCCTGCTTGCTTATAGCGCTCAGGGTTACTAGCTTAGGACGGCAGTGCCCACAGTGAGCTAGGCCCTCCTCCATCAATTATAAATCAAGAACATGCCCTCTAAGTCTTCCCTACAGGCCAATCATATGAAGATATTTTCTCACTTAAGATTCTTTCTTCCCAATGAGCCTAGCTTGTGTCAAGCTGACATAAAAAATAGCCAGCACAGGATCCCACCCAAAGGAAGTTGTTACTGAAATAGAGAAAAAGACTTCTGATGGTGTGACCTGGTTCCCTAGAAGACGGTGCTCATGGCCTGGACCCACAAAGGGCCGTCTAGAAGAAAAGCAGGGAGACAGAGAGAAAGGTTTATTTAGTAAACCCTGCAGGTGCCTGGGCCATAGGCACTTGCAGTTCAACATCTCAGGCTTTCTCCCTTCAATGTCTGGAGACAAAGGAAGGAAACAAAAAGAATACATGAGAGCTTTGGGCTTGGGGGCTGGAGAGATGGCTCAGCCGTTAAGAGCACTGACTACTCTTCTGAAGGTCCTGAGTTCAAATCCCAGCAACCACATAGTGGCTCACAACCATCTGTAATGAGATCTGACCCCCTCTTCTGGGGTGTCTGAAGACAGCTACAGAGTACTTACATATTAAAATAAATAAATCTTAAAAAAAAAAAAAAAAAAAGCTTTGGGCTTCAGAGAAGTGACTTTGAGCAAGTTGCTTTCAAGACCACTAGGAATCCATGATGAACAGTCTACTTAACTCCCCATTTCCTTTCAAAGTGGAACAGTGCTTACTGGGGACTTGACTGGAAGCTACTCTGGGTCAAGGAAGGTATAACATTCCTCCTACTGGTGGGTGTTTGGCTGTGGACTTTACATACACCCTGATTCTTCTGAGGGGAGAAGAAATATCTGCTAGAGGTGTTGGATTCTCTCCCATAGCAGTGATAAATGAAAGTATTGGCTTTAGCCTCAGGATTGAGTCCATCCCAAAGATGGCAGCGGGAAAACAGTCAGGACTCCAAATCCAACGAGTGACCTCGTTGATCAGCTTGTCTAACAACTGTGGGTAAAAAACACACCTCTTGCTCCAAAGGAAGTGTTACAGTATGACTATGTAATCCGTGTCTAACATGATCATGTCTCTCCAGGAATAGTTGCACAATAGGAAGTGAGAGGTAGCTTATTCTGAGCCACACGTGACCAACCATGGCCCAGGAACACAGATTCAGGCCACTCTGAATGTCATGTTCTACTGTGCAAGTGGTCACAAAACAAAGGCAGTTATAAGTCTCAGAGACTAGCCAGCCACATGGGAAAAGGCCTGCATTTGTCTACACATGAAGGACTCTGGGAAGTTTTGTTCCTCTTTACAAGAAAGCAATCTTGAAGGTGGGACCATTTGGCTCAGTGGTTCAAGTACTCGTCAAGCAAGCACGAAGTCCTGAGTTTGGATCCTAGCATTCCTTTAAGAACACACATCTGTGATCCCTGTTGGGGGCTGGGGTGGGGGTGACTAGAGATCATCAGGGCTTACTAACCTCGTCTAGCCAATCAGTGAGCTTCACTTTCAGTGAAAGCCTGTCTGAAAAAAAAAAAATGAGAGCAACCAAAGAAGACAGCAATCCTGACCTCTGAACTTTATGCATAAGCATACATGTACACACACACACACACACACACACACACACACACACACACACACACACGCACAGCCAGTGAGATGACTCAGCACATAACAACACTTGCTGAGCAAGCCTGACAGTTCAAGTTTGATCCCAGCACGAAGTGGGAGGTGAGAACTGTTATGATTTAAGCAACAAAGTTGCACCAAGCAACAGACTTAAGGGGGGGGGGGGTTACTGGGGGGAGGGGCACACGGAGACTACCTCTGAGTTAGCGAGGAAGGGAGAGAGGGCAGGAAAGGTGGCGCTGGCTTTTTATAAGGGAATATATCACATGCACATATAAGGAGGATATGTGACTGACTGGTGGTGACAGTGGAAATGTGTCATACTTTTGAAACTAGTGATGACGGAGCCCTCTGTCACTAGGTCCCTGAGGACAGCTAGTAGAGATGCCTGATTGCTAACAAGGTCTCCAGAAAAGTTGTCCTCTGACCTCCACAAGCACTATAACATGAACACACACACACACATACCTCAAACAAACAAATAAACAGGAAATGCAACCAAAGAAAGCCTTACTTCTAAGAGATACTTGTGCTCTTAGTAAATGCTGCCAGACTCATACATAGTAGGTCTTCAATGTTTAGAGGACCTTTTTTTTTTAAGATCTATTTTATTTTTTTAATTAGGTGTGTATGTGTGTATATATGTAGGTGTGTGTATATGTGGGGGGGGGGTATGGGGGTGTGCATGCGCACATGCACCCATGGAGCTCAGAGGAATAGGATCCGCTGGATCTAGAGTCACAGGTAGTTTTTAAGCCACCCAGTGTGGGTTTGGGGAACTGAACTGAGGTCCCCTGTAAAAGCAGTGCCTGCTCTTAACCACAGAGCCATCTTTCCAGCATTCTGTGCACTTTTTCAATGAGATGTTGGTAATACCTGGGTTCAAGAATAGGGGTTTCTTGGTGGGTATGTATGAGAAGTGTCCACAGGCTCAGGGCAGACAGCAGAAGCAGCAGACAGCAAGGGTCCCAGCCTCTCCTGGACTTGGGGGCACAGGTTTTCCTGTTTCCTGCTATGTAAGCAAGCCTGAGTAAGCGCCAGATGTCTGTGGCCATCACCTACAAAGCCAAGCAGGCGAGGAATGTCTGGAATTTGGGGCATGTGGGGCATGTGATGTGTTTTTTCTGTTCTTCTTCACTGGGGATGGAAATCCCTAGCTGCTTTGTCTGGAGGCATCCAGCCTTCACCTGATGACCCCTATGCTGAAGGTATGGGAGAGAGAAGAAATGCTAGGCTCCTGCTCCTGGGACTGGGTGCTTTCATCCCTGTTTGAACTAAAAGAGTTGGTAGTTGGGGTGAGGGTGGGGCATCTTGGGACTGGAGGGAAGGGAGCCTTGGACAGCTATGAGGAAGTCAAGCCCTTGGAATGGTATGTGTCATAGCTCCCTGTGAGACCTGGTGCAAGTTCTGACTGGGCAGCCTTGGGCCACCGTCTCAGTCCTCAGAACTTTTGTTTTCCTGTAACCAGACCTGTTTCATAATTGCTCTTGGAATTGTGGAAGACATGCAGCATTGGAGTTTGACAGCTAGCAGTTCTTTGAAGAATTAACTCCAGGCTTAGTCTGCTAGGGTGATATTGTTTTTCGCATGTTATTTACTTAGTATGTGTCACATGCTATGGCATGTATGTGGCAGTCGGAGGACAAGTTCCATGAACTGGTTCTCTTTCCAACAATGGGATTAAACTCAGGCCAAGATTGGTGGTAATTCCCTTCTACCCACTGACCATCTCACTAGCTTTCTACTAGGTAATTTGAAAATACAATTTCTATCTTCACAGCTGACATTCATGGTGGGCATATCATATCCCAGCTGCAGTCTTGAGCATATTTTTAAATGCTGGCACATTTATCCCTGCAAAGTAGGCACTAACTCCTTCCCTGAGTCTGGGCAGCTGATAAACAATAGGTCCAATAATAGAACCCAGGCAGCCTGCGTCAGAATGTATATCTATAACCAGTGAGCTCTACTGCATGTCAGTGGTTGAGGGGACAGAGGCATAGCTGTATGCTGCCATCATCGACAGCCTGAGAAGTTCCCCTAGACTTTCATGGACCTGGACTCAGACAGCTTCAATACTCAAAAAGAATTTCAAAATTAATTGGTTTACGATGAAGAGAAGCTGAAGAACTTATGGAAGCTATTTATTGTAGGCTGAAGTGTGAGAGACGAGAGAGACAAAAAAAAAGACAAAAACCTGTGTGGGATTGGGGTGGGGCTTGGAAGAAAGATCTGCCCAGGGTGGGCATAGGCTCCACGAGGGAGAATGAGCAGTCAAGTGCCTTAGTTTTAGCTTTATACATCATTTGGGTGACTTTCAAGTTACATCTCAAAAGACTGACTAGAAGCCCCTACTGCCACTTTAATCTTCTTTGATAGATGAGATAGATAAGCAAGGTGATTCTGGAGAAGGAATTATAATCTGATACAGTGGAAACAGGCTCTGTTAGGGTTGTCCACGGGGTTTGGTCCAAGCTCCCCCACCTCGCCCCGGCAAATGGGATTTCTGGTGAGCTTTCCAGAAGCTTAGGGTTTATGACTGGAAAGGGAGAAGGGCTTTGGGCAGTCAAAGTGTCCTGCAATCTTGCTTCTTTGCTGCTGTATTAGTCAGTGTTCTCTAGAGGATCAGAACTGATACACTGAATACATATAAAGAGGATTTATTAGAATGGCTTACACGTTGTGGCTCAGCTAGTCTACCAACAATGTCTGTCTAGCATTGGAAAAAAAAAAAAATCAAAGAATGTAGTAGCTGTTCAGTCCACGAGGCTGAATATCTATCTCAGCTGGTCTCTAGTATATGTCAGAACCCCAGAGAAATAGGCTTTAACACCAGTGTAGGAATGAACTTGTCAGTGAGACTGAGGGCAAGCAGGCCAAGAAAGCAAGCTTCTTCCGTGTCTTCTGTATGGGCCGCCAGCAGAAGGCGTGGCCAGATTCCAGGTAGATCCTCCCACCTCAAAAGATCTGGGTTAAAGGTGGTTCTTGCCACTTCACATGATTTAAGAAAAAGCCATCACAGGTGTGCCCAGCCACTTGGGAGTTTAGATCATCTCAGACGTGGTCAAGCTGACAACCAAGAATAGCCACACTGGCAAAAGCTTCAAAGAGTACACACCATACAGATGGGGGCACTCATACAAGGGAGTCCCAAAACCGATTCAAAGTACACAATTCAATGTACACAAATTGTCAGCTTGTAAATGAGAAAGCCCAGATCTGAACCCAGGCCTGCCACCCAATGCCTTTCACGGCCTCAGGCTTCCTATATACAGCCAAAGAGAAGTCCTCTGACTCTAGAGGATTTGAAAGGAAGGGCTCCATTTGTAACATTTATGATGGTGTCAAATACAATGTTCAAAAAGTTCAAAACATGACTGCTATACAAATACCAGTAAATGTGTCAGAGATGTGTGTAACGTAGTGTGTGTGCAGGGACCAGCAGCATGTCCAGATTCATCTAAAAATATACATAATGGCCATCATCAATGAGGACAGTCAAGTATGAGGGTCTGAGTCCATGTCCCCTGTATCCATGTAACCATCCTCCCACTGCGGGGAGGTAGAGACAGAAGAATCTTTGGTTTTGGTTTTTGTTGTTGTTATGGATTTTGTTTTGTTTTGTTTGTTGATTTACCAGCTTAGAAGAACTGCTGAGCTCAGAGGGTTCAGTTAAAGACCCTGTCTCAAAAATTCAAAGTTGGAAGAGCAGGGTGCTGGGAAATGCTATCTTCTGGACACAATGGCTATTGCTCTCATGAACTCATTCTATCTGTGGTTGCCTGCACAAGACCCACAGGCCAGCAAGATCAGCAAATACTACCCAGGCAGTGCTCACTGGGCTCATTGGAGTTACCAGGGGAAGGTGTGGGGGGCGGGGCGGGGCGGGGCAGTGAGTGAACATGGCAGAGGGAATGTTTAGAGAGAGCCGTTTGACTGGCATACAAAACTGTGGGAGACCCCTTTCATGGTCACTGGATGATATGAGGAACACTGGGTACCCTCTTGGGGTCTTAGCCTCCATAACAAAAGAATTTAAGAAAAGATGGAAACAGAAGCTGGAGGACAATTTTATAAGAGTCTAAAAGAAGAATCCCAGGGAGAGCAAGCTGTACAGCTCAGCAGCCGCTTTGAGGAGGAGGATGGAGGGAAGAAGGAAGGAAAATAAGCCACGCCCTTTGAGTTAAGCCATAGTGTAGGTGTGGTGGGGAACAGAACTTTCAAGAAAGAATTAGAAAGCTCCAGTGTTAGGGAAAGCATACTTAGAACATAGAGGGAAAGGAAGTCATGCTTTTCTGACTGATTCAGAAAATTGAAGAGACTTACCAAGCTGTGTGGCTGTGGCCCTGTAGCTAGCTATTGCCGTAGGATGTGGGAAGGGGAAGTGCATTATCTCAGTAAAAGAATAATTATTCTGCCTATCTCTTTAAGTGGCTTAAGGTAAGGCTGTCTTCCTAAAGGGCAGTCCCTTAGCCAGGTGACTGACCAGCCCAACTGGAATGTTAGGTTCCCACCCAGGCCAAAGAAAGAGATTTCTTCCTCTTGGCCAAAAGGAACGAATTTTCCCTTAGTCAGACTTTACTGCAGGGATATCCTTCTCCCCTCTGAAGAGGTAACCCTAAAATAACTGGTTGAAGTTGGGAAACACAAGTAACCCATTTCTCACCATGGAAACCTAGAGACCCAGTTCTAAGGGTGTCCACTAGAAGGGACCAATGTCTCCACTCCACAGTTTGAGTTCCCACATCCCTGTACAGGCTCCAGGGAGGGATGTGCGTTTAGGAGAGTAGAAACCAAAGCTCCCTTCTGGCATTCTTGACCAGAGATCCAAAGGTGTGTCTGGCCAGCACTGTGCCTTTTGGGACTCCTGTCCTGAGCTGCATGCTTAGTTCCTATTTCCTCTTCTTCTTAGTGGCAGGGGGGTTGCAGATGGACATGCTCAAAATACATTTTATAAAGCTGAGGAATTGTCAAAGAATAAAGAAAAGATAGCTTGGATAAATGATTAAGTGGAGAACAAATCGGGAAGACATTTGATGTCCACTTCTGATCTCTGCATGGAAACACACACACACACACACACACACACACACACACACACACGTATACATACATAGACACACACACAAACACAGAGACACATATTCACACAGACACACAAACACAGAGACATACACACATACACACACAGTGGGAAGATTTTGTTTGTTTTTGTTTGTTTGTTTGTTTTTTGAGACAGGGTTTCTCTGTGTAGCCCTGGCTGTCCTGTATTTCACACTATAGAGCAGGCTGGCCTCAAACTCAGAGATCTGTCTGCCTCTGCCTCCTGATCAAAGGTGTATGCCACCACTGCCCCAGTTGTAACTGTTACTGTTGTTGTTTTAGAGTTATTTATGAATGTGAGTACACTGTTGCTGTCATCAGACACACCAGCAGAGGGCATCAGATCCCATTACAGATGGTTGTGAGCCACCATGTGGTTGCTGGGAATTAAACTCAGGACTTCTGGAAGAGCAGCCAGTGCTCCTAACTGCTAAACCATCTCTCCAGCCCCTTGTTTTGTTTTTTAGTCAGGATAACAATACCCTTCCTTCAACATCATAAGATTTTTGCCATAACCAAAAGCTGATATAATAGGATGGAGTAAGCCTTGGTTTCCGTGTGTCTAGGGAAACCTTCAGCCCCTGGAGGCTAAGAGAGACATTTGGCAGTTAGCAGGTGAGAAATTACAAAGCCTCACTCAGCTCCACAATTTTCCTGGGAACGTTGATGCTGGATGAGCATCCACCACCTGCAGACCATGGCAGCAAGAAGAGGATTGTGAGTCTTCAAAGGTGTAAGTCACATGAACGACTCAGAGCCTCCGGGAAGTATATTTTTGATAATAAAGCTTTGGAAGGACAAGGGCTTAGCAGGCCTACAGCTTCTACTTTTGCATTTTTAATTTTAATTATTTATTACTTATTTGTGTGTGCATGTGTGTGTGTGTGTGTGTGCGTGTGTGTGTGTGTGTGTGTGTGTGTGTGTGTGTGTACCACGACCTCCATGATAACTTTTGGGTGCTTGTTCTTTAATTCCACCATTTGGGTCCCTGGAATTGAACTCAGATCCCCAGGCTCAGCAGTATGTGCCTTTATTCATTGAGCCATCTCTCCAGCCCATTGCATTTAAACATTTTGTGTTGGAAGGCGGAAAAGGCTCGGTTCTTATAGTACCAAAGGATGGCTGCAGCTAAAACAGCAGCAGGAGAGACACACCAGCAAGAGGCAGACAATTGAGTAGAACTAATTTTTCCTTGGACTTCTTTGTATCTGAGGCACTGCTAGGCAGTGCCGGCTCTGACAGACCATCTCCCTTCAGTTACCCGTCCTCAGTCGTATCCTCACAGACGCACATAATAGCACGTCTCTTGGTTGAATCCAAACCCAGTCGAGTTGACAAGATTAACCATCCCGAAAGGTGTTCCTGGACACACCTTCCTGGGCCTGGGATGGGACACCAGTGAAGACCCATGTTCTTTTCCCTAGCCTCATATCCACAGGAGGAAATTGACATGATTGCTGCAAGATTTGAACCTGCTGTTAAATCCCTGGTCATTTCAGAAAAACAGAAATCAGGCCTTTCAACCCCAGAGTCTCTGATGGAGCAGTTCCTGGGTGTGGCCAGTCCCCTCCATTTTGGATAAATACCAGGTGGTTCTCAAGCCCAAGGGCCCTGGACAAACTTTCCCTCCCCCTCATGATCTGGCCTAGGAGGCAAAGGAAAAATACATCTGGTAGCCTTACAGTCAGACTTTTGCAGTGGACCAATCAGCTCCTGGGTCTTTTGGAGCCTTGGGAAGCAAAGGGGAGTTATTACTAAATAACTCGATAAGGAGATAAATTGGGGGAATGATTTCAATGTTAAGTCTGGAAACCCTCATTAGGATTTTACTGAGGAAGGATTTTGCTTGCAGCTTTTAGTTGCAGAGCATTTGCTTTTACACAATCACAATTTAATATTCAGCCTTTCCCAGGGGCCTTATTACAACCGCTGTCCATCCATGCATATAATCTCTCTCTAGAGCAGCTCCTAGCAACTGGACATGGGAGGGAGGGGGTTGCCTAGCTGGAGACTGGTCTATGAGCAATTAGAACAGGTCCCAAAACTCAGCTGGCATCCTCTGGGTTCCATAGACTGACTTGAGCAGAAGCTGAAGTTCTTAGACATTGGAAATTGGGCCAGTGGTGCAGGTCATTAATAACTATGTGGGAGACAGAGGCAGGAGGATCTCAAGTTCAAGGCCTGCAGGGCAATTTAGTGAGACTCTGTTTCCAAAAGTTAAAAAAAAAAAAAAAGGACTGGAGTAGAATGCTTCCTAGAATGTGTCGCGGTCCAGGTCTCCAACCAGCAGAGACAATGGAAAGAACGACACAGGGATGCCAAGGCAAGTCTCACACAGCTGCAGCTGCTTCTCTTTATTTGCAGGTCTTACGCAGCTTCCCCAGCTTCCTTTATTCTGCTTCTTCCTTCGTCATCATCATTACCATCCCCCCCTGGGACTGCCCACAATTTATCCTCTTCCATTCATTCATGTCACCTCACACCACCCAATCATAAACGCACACGCGCAAGGCAGCATGTAGGATAGGCTGATAGAATGGTATCACGAGGCAGTACACCATCTCTCTGGCGAGTTGCACCGCTGCTTTTATTGCTCATGACTGAGACTGGGATAAACAAGCGAAGGACAGGGGCTTGGCATAGAGCCAGGGCACCATCTTGGCTCATGCGGCCGCACCCACTTCCCACAGAATGCACAAGATCCTAGGTGCAATCCCCAGGATAGACAGAAAGACAGACCCTAGCTTTATTCTGAATAGAATTGCCTCGCAAGGTATTGAACATGAACTCAACACATTGCATTAAAAGTAAGAGTGCAGTACCTGGTGGTGCAACCCTCTAATCCCATCAGGTGAATCTCTATGAGTTCAAAGCCAGTCTGGTCTACAGAGTGAGTGCCAGGGCTATACAGGGAAAGGATGCTACCATCTTAACTCATCCTAAAGGCTGTCACTAATGACCCTGGGGTTCCCTTTAGTCACCCTGTGTCTGAGCCTTAGAAATGACTTTCCCTTCAAGACATATTCTGCCAAATGCCCTGTGACTTTCTAAGTTCTCCTAAACCCTCAACCCTTTCTCCTTCAGCATCAAGCTCCTTATACCATGGCCTTGGCTCTGAGCCAGGTAGGAGAGGTCTCTGAGCTCTCTCCTCCATACCCTCAGGGCCAGAGACCCACATCCCCTGCCCCTAAAATCTCATCCCATGCCATCATCTATTTTATCATTCCATCTACACAAAGTATTTTGCTAAAAAGGAAAACCTACTGTTGGTTTCTCTTAAACTGTCTTAAACTGTTGGAGTTCGAGGCCAGCCTAGTCTACAGAGTGAGTTCCTGGACAGCCAGGGCTACACAGAGAAACCCTGTCTCGAAAAATCAAAAAAAAAAAAAAATCCCTTAATCCTAACTCACAACTAAAAACACCACATAACTGGGTTAATGAAGCCACATAAACGTTTGCCCAGATCCGGACTCTATGTCTACAGTGACTTCTATGCAGTTACAATGTTCTTTCTGAAGCTGTGAAGCATCCCTTATGGGTTTACAGGTCCAATCTAGATTCATTTCCCACCCCCCCCCCACTTTTTTAATGTTCTTGCTGCTTCAAAACCCAGATAGTTGAGTTTGTTTATGAAACAAGGAAAACTGCTGACTGAGTTGAAACTGGGAAAAGCATGGCTTTGAGACTTCCTTCATGACTCCCGTGTCTTGTCTTATTGCCTGCACTCTATCCTGCCTTACCACCTAATATTATACTCCTCAGGCCCCTTTCCTAAATTATAGACCATACTCACACCTAGCCATGCTTACATGGATATATGTGTGCCGTGTAGGCTATTATAGGATCTGCACAGAAGAGTGGACATGGCTATGTTTGTCTTTCCGAGTTTGGGTCACCACACTCTCTTTCCAAAGTCTATCTATTTTTCTGTAAACCTAATTATTTCATTTTTCTTTAAACTAAATAATATTCCATTCTGCACATGTATTCCATTTTCATAATCTACTCTTCTGTTGGTGGACATCTAGGTTGATTCCATTTCCTTGCTATTCAAGCTAGCATCATATTTTCATTACTGAAAACCCGTCTGTACTGTCAGTTGCTCTGTTGTTTAACTGATTTACATCACCAGGCAGATGTCTGCTTTCTAATGACCTTACTAACCTTTTGACCCAAGGCAATGCAATTGAAGAAAGTGCTTTTTGGTGATATATTCTCATAATTTGTGAACAGAGCAGGCAGAAAATATGGCCCCAAAGACGGTGACATTCCCAACAACCAAAGCTTATAAGCTTTGTGTAAGTTATGTTACTTTACACAGCAGAAGAGATTGTCAGGATGTAATTAAATCAAGATGTTGAGAGTCAAGAGAACAGCTCATTGGTAAAGCACTTGATAGCATCCATGAGATCCTCAGTTTGATCCCCACTGTCACAGCAAAATAATTAATTAACTAATTAATTAAAGGCTGGGGTGTGGCTCAGTTGGTAGGGTGCTTGCCTATAATGAATAGGAATCGTTTGTTCTTACATCATGTAATTACTCATGTAACTACAGACATATATGTATATACGTATCAAGAATGCTGAACAGAATTTAAGAGAAACTAGTGGAATACTAAGTGTGTTGAATGTCATACTTTGTCCAGCACATAGTAGGCCTTCTCTGCCTGAGTTTCAGGGATGGTGGTTCCTTCTTTTATCCCCAGAGACAGTAGGAACACTTGCAAATAATTTATTCTGGGGCTGGAGGAGAGATGGCTGAGCAGCTAAGAGCTCTACCGCTCTCACAGAGGACCTGGGTTTGGTTTCGAGCGCCCACATCAGGTGTTTCACAGTGACCTGTAACTCCAGTTCTAACAGAAGAGAGACCCTCCTCTGGCCATGCACTCAAAAACCATTCACTCACCAGATAAGGGACCTTGTGATTCTATGACGCTCACCTGGATAATCCAGAATAGCTCCCCATCTCAAAAGATCTTTATTATTTTACTTAATTACTTTGAGACAGCATCTCATGTACTCAGGCTGGTCTTGAACTCATCTTGTACCTGAGGATGATCCTTGAACTTCTGACACTGAGGATGTCCACAGCTACCCACTCATATGCTCAGAGACCATCAGCCCTCAGCTCCTGAGTGCTAGGATTATAGGCCTGCCTACCACACTGAGTTTATAAGGTGCTAGGATGGAACGAGGGCTTCTTACATGCCAGAGGGGCACTCTACCAACTGAGCTATATCTCAAACTTCATATCTTTTTTTT
Organism: Mus minutoides; assembly: GCA_902729485.2. Lineage (NCBI taxonomy): Eukaryota > Metazoa > Chordata > Mammalia > Rodentia > Muridae > Mus > Mus minutoides. The sequence goes on from LR750056.1 coordinate 202,737, forward strand.
TTAAAGAATTTTTATTTATAAGTACACCATTGCTATCTTCAGACACACCCCAGAAGAGGGCATCAGATGCCATTACAGATGATTGTGAGCCACCATGTGGTTGCTGAGAATTGAACTCAGGACCTCTGGAAGAACAGTCAGTGCTCTTAACCACTGAGCCATCTCTCCAGCTCCTCAAACCTCATATCTTGAAAACAGTTTTGATCTCACTATTATTCTGAAAGTGTCTTAGAGGCTAGTGGAGCACATTCTGAGATCTACCCTCCTGAGCCATTAATAATGTATCTAGATCACTTCATTCTCTTTACTTGAAATGAGTGTCAGCATCATTCCCATTTTATGAAGGGATAAACTGAGGGTAGGAAAGGCCTAAGAACTTGCCATAGGTGACACAGCTACTCAACAGCAAATCAGGTTCAGCCCTGCTCTCTCTGGTTCTTGAGCTGCATTTTAGCAGAGGACTGTACAGAAAAACAGAAGCCAGAGAGTCCAGAGGATGGAAGGAGGGGCTTCACAGAGGGAAGCGGTCACTGGGAGATTCAGACTCAACTTCCATCCGTGAACACGGCAAAACACTTGTCCTGACACTCAGGTCTGGGGAGGGAGACAAGCTGGAACATGGCAAAGGACAGATGAGAGGAGACCTGGCTGCCAATCAAGCCACTCCCAATAGGGTGGGCTGAGGATACTCAGAGGGCAAAATTCTGTGGTGCCATCCTTTGCAGCCATCAGCCCTCAGCCCCAGATCCAGAGTGAAACCTTAGAGCCTGCCAGTCAGCTGAGGGCTGGGGAAAAAGTCTCAACCTGAGAAGGAAAATAGTCCTGTTCTCACTAATCCACATGGATCAGCCCAGAGGATCAGGCCCTCTTCCATAATAGGTGATTTCTCTCCAAAGCTTGTCGGTGGGAGTGTCCCCCGAAACACCCAGAGTGGGTTTTAAATTAGGACAACATTCCACAGCTACTGCTGGCCATCCACTGGGGAGGTCTGTTACCACTCTCAGAGATGTCAAATAATCTTAAAGGCACAGACACTGATTTATACACATCCATGCAGGAAGAGGATTCCTCCCGGCTCCCAGCCTCTCCATGGCAAACCCCTAAGGCAGCTTCTCCAGGACCCACCTCATCCCTGGCCCGGGGGCCATCCCTTTTTCTGCTTTTCGGCTCCAAAGGCTACTGGTTCTGACACTGAGGATGTCCACGGCTACCCACTCATATGCTCAGAGATCATGAGCATAGAGCAGACCCACCTGCTTTGGCACATGCAGACAGACACCTGGCTCCCAGGTACAGTGCCTAGAATCATGGGTGCTGGGAGCTCACATTTCCTGCTGGCTGTGCATGCCCTCGGTGCCACCTTCCAGACACCAGCAACGGCTCCTGCTGTGTCCCTTTACTGTGTGCCTCAGAAGCTTGCCAGCCTGCAGCTTAACAGAAAGCTCCAGATGGTGTTCAGGTCTACAGTCTGTGTGGACATTAAAGTCCATGGCGTGACAATTGAGTTTAGGTAAAGGCTCTCCCTACAGTATGGGAGAAGGGAGATGGAAGAAGGTCTGACCATTTCAACCTGTGGCAAGATGCTTTCTCGTTGGTTTGTTTTGTTCGTTGTCTGTTTTTGTTCTGTTTTGTCAGATTTGGTAATTCTCCATTTTTTTTTTTTTTTTGGGAACTTCCTGCTGAACCTTTTTGGCCATTGTCAGCAGAGAGATTTGATTCTATTCAACTATTTTCAGGCAGATTCCAGTCTTTCTCAGGGAGTTGCTCAGTTTTTCTCAAAATGGCAACAACCAGAATCACCTGAGAATTGAGGAATTGTCCATCAGCTTGGCCTGTGGGCATTTTCTGGGTCAGTGGCTGGATGTGGCAGTGCCCCTTCTGGGCTGTCTGGGGCTGTAGAAGAAAAGAGGCTGAGCAACCCTCACAAGGAACGAGCCTGCAGGCAGAGCTGCTCTGGGTCTCTGCTTCAGTTCCTGCCTCCGAGTTCCTGCGTTGATGTCCCTCAGAGACAGGCTGTGATGTGGAAGTATAAACTGAAAAGCCTTTCCTCCCCCAAAGTTAGTTTTGATCATGGCGTTTATCACCGCAACAGTCGCAAATTAGAACACTCAGCCACCCAGTCAATGGCACACCCAACGCATGAGTAAGAAAAAGAGACATTAGATACTCAAGCCCTCAGACCCACAACCTCCAGGGGTTCCAGACAGTTTTGCCGACTGGATAAGGAGCCTGCAGCCCCTTGATAATCCCAGCAGCCCATGGAAGGCCAGGCTAGTCTTCAAAATCCTTTCTGGAACATGACAGTAGTTATTTAATCACAGACCCTGCCCTGGGAATGATCACCTTCGCACTTCTCAGATGTGATGAGAGATGTCCCATGCACTGCCTTCCTGGACCTGTGTCAGGACTGGGAGCGAGCAAATATCACTTGGGATCTAACTAAGAGAAGTCTTTCCTTGATAAAACGTCCTCTGGCAAACACCTCTTTACCCAAACCAGATGGGAAACTCTAAGGTCCAGCCAGGCATAGGACTCTCAAAATCTTCAGCCAAGAAAATCAGCCTGAGATGAACCTATACATCAGACAGCAGTTAAAATTTTTTTTCGAAAGAGGGTCTCTTTACGTAGCCCAGGTTGGCCTAGAATGTGAAAGCTTCTAGCCTCAGCCACTTGAGCCCTGGGTTCACAGGTATACAGAACTATGCCTGGCTACCAAGTACATTTTAAATATACGATGGGGATGGTTTGTTTGGGGTTTCTTTTGGTTTGGTTTTTGGTTTTCTTTGAGACAGGGTTTCTCTGTGTGTGTATCCTTGGCTGGCCTAGAACTCTGTAGACACCAGGCTGGCCTCGAACTCTCTCTTTGATTCCTGAATGCTGGGATTAAATGCATGCAACACCACAGCCCATCTAAGAGCTTTTTTATTTAAAAAAAATTTAATGTATTTATTTTTATGTATGTATATATGTGTGTGTGTTTTAGACATGCATATATGTGCATGCCTGGTACCATCTAAGGTCAGAAGATGGCATCTTCTGTAACTGTAGTTATGGATGCTTGTGAGCTACCATGTTGGTGCTGGGAACTGAACCTAGGTCTTCTGCAAGAGCAGCAAGTCCTCTTAACCACTGAGCCATCCCTCTAGCCCCAAGAAGTTTTTATTTTGAAAGCTTACTACATATGAAATAACCATAAATTGAAACCTACCCAAATGTCCAACAGTATTAGGGTAAATCCATTATAGTATAGAATAGCATACAACTAGACTTGAAGAGCCGGGTTGCCCTGTAGGTCTTTGCGGTCCTTCCAGGGAGATGAAAACAAGTCTCACAATAACCATCAGGTGTTACTTATGGTCTCCAGGGCACTGAAGAGGAATGAAGAAGACTGAACTGGAGGGACTTGGCATAAGTCCTGGTAGCCAGTGTAATCTCCTTGCCACACAACCTCAGAATAAATGTGCCAGTTCAGTTCAGAGTTTATCGTCACTAAACAGAAGTCATTCTGTTTAATTTTTTACTTCCTTCATTGGTTTGTGTGTGTGTGTGTGTGTGTGTGTGTGCACATGCCACCACATGAGTATAGAGGCCAGAGGACAAGTTGTGGGAGTCTGTTCTCTCCTCCCATGATTTGGGTCCCAGGGATTGAACTCAGGTCAGCAGGCATAGCAGCCTGCTGGGTAGCCAGCAACTCTTATAAAGTCTCTGAAGTTGTTATTTTTTTAGTGTGTGTGTGTGTGTGTGTGTGTGTGTGTGTGTGTGTGTGCGCTTCAGAAGACATCCTTAGAGACACCATCCACCTCCTTTGAGGCAGGGTCTCATCAATGAGGCCAGACTGATGGGCTGATGAGGCGCAGGGCTTCTCCCTTTTCTGCCTCCTCAGCTCTGGGTTTACCAGTACAGACCATTTTTTGTTTGTTTGTTTGTTTGTTTGTTTGTTTGTTGTTTTATTGAGACAGGGTTTCTCTATGTATCCCTGGCTGTCCTGGAACTCACTCTGTAGACCAGGCTGGCCTTGAACTCAGAAATCTGCCTGCCCTCTGCCTCCTAAGTGCTGGGATTAAAGGCGTGCACCACCACTGCTCAGCAAGGCCATTTTTAAGTGATTTCTGGGATCAAGCATGGATCTTCATGCTTATACAACAGGCACTTCATCAAAAATTTTGAGCTCCAAAATTGTTACTTTTACTAACTCTCAACCCCCACTTGTGTCCACACACAGTCACACAGTGTAATGTGCTTTCTTATTAGGTGTCTTGTGTGCCTTCAGATTGTATGTGCACTACATGCATGCTGGTACCCATGGAGGCGAGAAGAGGGCATCAAATCCCCCAGAGCTAGAGTTCAGGTGGCTCTCAGCCTCCTGATGTGGGTTCTGGGAAGTAAACCCAGGTCCCTTGAAGGTGCAACAATTGCTCTCAACCACTCAGCCATTGATCCAGTTCCATTATTATTATTATTATTATCATTATTATTATTATTATTATTATTATACTCTTGGACAAGGACTGGAGATTGGGCCCTGGGGTATGTGCCTGTCAAACTCTATGTGAGAGTATCAGACTGTTTTCCAGTGAGATCCCGTCATTTGACATTCTTTGTAACACTAGATATTGTCAGACTTCTAGAATTTTTTCCCCCAAAACAATTATCATCAAAGTGTCTCCATTGCAGGCTTTATTTCTGTTTTCTTAGTCACTACCGAGGAGAATTCTCCTTGGCTGGCTGTTTTGAACACCACTGCTAATTTTGAAGCCGCCTTGTCAGCTAACATCACAGACAGCATCAACATGAGAACACGGAGCACCTGCCAAGGATGGGGGTGGTTTAGGATTACCACATTTAATATATTATAAGATGCCATGGCTTGTAAGATACACCGTCCATTGAATATAGAGTCTCAGCAAAAAGAAACAGAAATGTCATCTTGTATTATATAACTTTTAAAAACTAACAACAGCATACGTTCGTCAGTCTAATCACACAGCACCTTCTCTTCCAACGTCAGCATAAAAAGCCAATTTTGTTTTCATCACATTTTGAATCTAAAGATTCTTTCCAGTTAAATACTACAGACACACGCAGATATATGCAGCCTGGGCCCTTGAACTTGATCTCCTGGGTGTATGTAGTAAAGACAGGTAATATGCCGAGGTTTGCACACATTTAATTACATTTGTAGTTTCGATTTTTTTTTTTTTTTGGTTTGTTTATCTTCTGTAACTGAATGACGTATGACTGGAAATCTGAGAGTCAGCTAGACACTTTGGAAAGATGGATGTGTAGGGTCTGGTGATAATCTTCTGCGAGACATGAATTAGCTGCTGCAGCTTCTCCCAGCTCCCAGAAGGATTAGTTATGTTTGTATGTCACAGTAATGACGGGCTATGCTGTAACTCTCTCCTCTGTTTGCAGCCAACAAACTTTGATTGCCACCAATTCAAATATACCACCCAACCTCAAAATCTAAAAGAGCATGCCTCTTGTATTTATTCTCTATTATTAAGTTTTGGGTGTATACATTCGTACATATGTGTGTGCACGTGTTCTGCCAGCATTTGTAGATTATCCATGATTTGGATCAGTTCCAAGTCAAGGATTCTCTCTGTTCATGCCTAACCTTTATAGTACCTCAGTGGGGTAGGTAGTATCCTCATTCTATTACTTATTTTTATTTCTTTTTTTATAGACATGTGTGTGTGTGTGTGTGTGTGTGTGTGTGTGTGCACACGCGCGCGCACATGCATGCATACATGCATGCTTATGTGTGTGTGACTGTGAGTGTGTGCATGCGTGTGAGAGCCAGGACTACAGTGTTTGTGAGCTCCCTGGATACGAGTTCTGGGAGCTGAACTCTGGTCCTCTGGAAAATCGGCAAGTGCTCTAACTGCTGAGCTACCTCTCCACCCACTACCAACTCTGTAAAGAAGAACAAGATTTTTAAAAAGGTCAGGTCTCTTGACCAAAGACTCCCAGCAGTAGAATAAGAATTCAAATCCAAGTGGAAAGTTCACAAAGCCTGCCTGGGTCAGACCTCATGTGATCATACACCTATTCCTCCATGCTTGGTCTCTTTGATCAGACACTTCGGTGTGGGAAGAGTTGCTGGCAGAGACAATCGATTTATGAAAGAGTTCAACTCCATTAAAAATAACAGGATATTTACCACTAATCCCGCTAAGCTCTCTTGAGCTCTGTGCAAGCCGAGAAGAGGAGGGTATGTTAACTGGCCCGAGAACTGCTGGGTCTAAGGTTGCTGTTAGAATCTCCACATAGTCTCACCTCAGAAAGGGCTCTCCTCACCTCCTCCGGGTTAATGGTAGAAAACCTCAACTCTTTGTCATGATGATTGGTCCTGTGTCAAGGAAACTCAGCCTCCTCTATAGAGACTTGTGTTTCTTTCCTTAAACACATCCCAGTCTCTCAGCAGGAATCTGATCAGAAAGAACTCTAAGGTTTATACTGTTCCATAATCTTGCATTTACAGGTAGGTCTGTCTTCCAGGCCTGAAGAGACCTAGAGACCTAGGGTGGGAATGGGAGGAGCCATCACCAACATCCCCTAAAAGGGCTCCTAAGTTATCTGAGCCAAATGCAAACTTGCCAGACCGAAGAAGAGCATTCCTCCCATCTCTCTCAAAAAATGCTTTAATCTGGCTGGAGACAAGACATTCATCATTAAAATCCCAATGTAGGTTCTCTTCATGAGTTCCTCTCTCCTTCCCTCCTTCCCTTCCCTCCTCTATTTCTTTAATAAGTTCTCATATAATAAAGTCTCATGTTAAGGCTGGCCTCAGACTCACTAAGTTGCTGAGAATGACTTTGAACTTCTGATCCCCCTGCTTCTACCTCCTGAGTGATGGGACTACAGACACGCCCCACCCAGCCTACGTGGGGCTAGGGATGAAACCCAGGGTGTCCTGCAGGCTAGGCAGGCCTCTACCAACTGAGCTACATGCTCAGCCAACTCTAGTCCTTAGAAGACTCTTCATCTAATATGCTATGTATCGACTTTTAAAAATTCCCTGTGAATTAAATATAAACAGTGAACTATCCCAACAGGCTCTGAGGAAGTCAAAACACACCTACTTCAACACAACCAAGCAATTAAAACAAAAACAAAAACAAAAACAACTACCACCCATGACCCAACAGAAACCAACCAACTCCCCAATAAGAGAATATAGAAAAACAGAAATAGCAGAATGTCTGAGGATCTTACTATTCAAAAGAATTAACAATTATATTAAAAAGTCAAATGACCAGATGGAAAAGTTAAAAAAAAAAAATCTATCTGAGCCCTTGACAAGACAGTCTCCAAAGTGAATGTGACTGTTAATAAAAGGTAAAAATTCAGAATGGAGGAAAAAAAACTAGCAAGGAGACTGAAGCCTTGGAAAACAACCCAACAAAAACACTTGAAATGAAGGAAATGGTCAACCAAATAAATATACCAGACGTCATCATGCACAGACAAGACCATGCAGAAGAACAAATTTCAGGGATGGAACAAAGTCAAAAAAACAATACAAACACACATCAAGGTAAAAATAAGACCATGTTTCTTTTTAAACATTTGCTTAACGATATGTGGGTGTGGGGGGGGTATACTTGTATGTCTGTCTATGAGTTTGTGCACATGATTACAAGGGCCTATGGATGCCAGAAGAGAACACTGGCTCTGCTCCACTGGAGCTGGAGATAAAGGCAGCTGCCATGGGTGCTGGGAACCAAATCCTACACCCCTGAATGAGCAGCATGCACTTGTAGCCTATGAAGCATATCTCTTCTCTCCTGTATTTCTTCAAGTCAAAGATGCTATAAATAGGTTTTAAAATTTGAGACACAATTAACATTCATCAAAATTCCTATGTTGGGAGAGTAGATAGATTGGTCATTTTTCTTCCAGAGGACCTGGACTGGATTGTCAACACTCATGTGGTGGCTCACGATGGTCTGTAACTTCAATTCCAGGGCATCTGATGCTCTCTTCTGGCTTCCATGTGTACCAGGCACACATGTGACACACAGATATACATACAGGCAAAACATTCATATCCATACAATAAAAATAAATAAAAATTTAAAATTTGAATGTGCAGTTCTGTGGGTTCTGACAAATGTATACCTTTGTATAATTGATGTCATGATCAAAATACAGAAAATTCCACTATTCCTAAAACATTACTTGTGCCACTACATGGTCACCCTGTCCCTCTACTTCTAGGCTTGGACAAGCAACTACTAATCTATTCTTTTCCCCTAAACTCGTTCCTTTCATAAAATGTCACAGAAATAGCACCGTAGAGATGTTAGTCTTTTAGCTTAATCTCTTTCATTTAGTAAAAGACATCTGAGATTTATCCGTGTTGTTGATCTTGTTGGCTTTTTCTATGTCAGCCTTTGAGTAACATACAAACAAAGATAATTTCATATTTCCTTGGGAGTCTCTACACTAATTTCTTTCTGTGGCTCTAGTACATTGTCTAGATCTGGTGGGCATGATGGTTAGAGGATCCAGAGTTCACGTCAAGCAGCTTGTCTGTCAACTTGATGCAAACTCGAATCATTTGGGAACAAGGATCCTGAGTTGAGGAATTTGCCTCCATCAGATTCACCCATGGGAACATTTGTGGGGCTTTTTTTTTTTTTTTTTTTTTTTTTTTTTAATGATTGACGTGAAAAGGTCCAGCCTACTATGGGTGGTGCTGCCTCTGGGCAGGTGGTTTTGGGTAAACTGAGCAAGCCATGCAGAGCAGACCAGTGAGCAGCATTCATTCCTGCACGGTCTTGGCTTCAGTTCCTGCCTCGGCTTCCCTCAGTAATGGATTCTGATCCACAAGATGGAAGAAATCCTTTCTTCTTTGGGTTGGTTTTGGTCATATTAGTTATCACAGAACAGAAACCAAACTAGAACACTGAGCAAATGATCCAGCAATTGATTTAAGGATAAGCTTTGTCTGTCTGACCACTTACTGTGTTTAAGCCCAGCCAGTGTGCTGCTTACAGAATATTTCAATGGAGACTTTCACTAGCTTTGTTAACCTACCTTCCTTCCTTCTTCCCTCCCTTTTCATTTTATCTTTCTTTCAATAGGTGTGTGTGTGTGTGTGTGTGTGTGTGTGTGCTCGAGCACCCACAGAGTCCAGAGAGGGCATTGGCTCCTCTGGAGCTAGAGCTAAAGGTGGTTGTGAGCCACCTGATGTGAACTCTGGATTCTCTGCAAGGGCGTTTACTCTGGTAGCGCTGATAAGATGTAGATCTTAATCTCTGAGCCATCACTACAGCACCTCACTCCAGCTTTCATTTTTTTGAGATGGAGTCTCTTCATCGCCCTGGGTTTTACTGCAGCTAGGTGGCCATCCAGCCCCAGGGATCTGCCTGTCTCTGCCTCCCCAGTGATGGGATTACAAGTGCATTCGACCATGCCCAGCTTTCTACATGGATTCTGGGGACGTTGGCTCAAGTCCTCATGCTTGACTAGCAAACACTTCAAAGATAGAGCCACTTCCCCAGTCAGAAACCCCAGTTTTCAACCAACCAACCAACAACAAACAAACCTGAACTCCAAACAGCTTGAGAAATTTGTCCAGGTACAGCTTGTCTTTTCCAGATGGGGAACAATTCTTGCTTGCTGTAAGTCCACGTTGTTCCTATTTTACTGTCCTGAGCATGGTTCACACCATTGTTGTCAATACCAACCTTGTCTCCACAGAGGCTGTTGTGGAAGTTGTGAGAAAGTATGGCTGCCTAGGTTCCCAATATACTTTGTGAATCTGGAGCTGAGCCTGAGGTTTTGTTTTGTTTGCATTTAGTATGTATATGCTGTGAACATGAGCCACCGCATATGGGGTGACTTGTGGGAAAAGATCCTCTTCCCCAATGTGAGCCCCACGGATTAAACTCAGCTCCCTGGGCTTGATGACAGTTCTTTCACCTGCTGAGCCATCTTTCCAGCTTAATTATTTTTAAAAAGCTCTCTGGTTGGTGTTGATCTCCATTCAGAGTAGGGAACACTGGTCCTGTTGGTCTCAAATTGAGCAGTCCTTTCTATAGAGCTCAAGATCAGGGTGCCTGTTTCCTGTTTGGGGAAGCAGTGTGTAATGAATGCATAGCAGGCAGCAACTGCTCCAGCTGCTTTAGGCCTGGGAGGCTCAGAGCTATAAAAGGCAAAGCTTTCTCCTTCATCTATTAGATGCTAGTAAATCCAAGGACTGTGTCATGGTATTTTAGCATCAACTTATCACACATGTTTGTGCTGGCTGATGGGAGAGAGTCCTGATGGAAAACAGGTGTGATCCCTGCAAGCCGCTATGGACTTAATGGGTTACAACAGGATGCCAATGGAAAACTCTGAGGAGAATGTTGCCATTTCGAAGGATACGGAGAGACTTGGATTCCCCAGAGGTATTTGGCCTGCTGGGATATCTTCCAAAGCAGAAAGCAAAGTTTTGGGCATCACCGTGGGAGAAGATGGATGGCATTCCTGAGATACGGTGTCTGGAGTGGTCCAACTCCTCCGAGGTGGAGCCTTTTCTCATAGAGGGGAGGTTGGAAGGCAGGAGATGGCTCAGTCTGCAAAATATTAGCTATGCAAGCGTGAGTTCAGATCCCCGGCAGCGGTGTAAAAGCCAGGCATAGTGGCGTTTATCTGTAATCCCAGAGCTGGGGAAGGGTGCAGTCAGGCAGATCCATGGGGCTTGCCGGCCAGCTTGTCTAGTTAATCTGTAAACTCCAGTTCAGTGAGACAGCCTGTCTAAAAAATTAAGGTGGAGACTGACTTGAAGACACCAGTCATCAAGAATTTTGTGATGAGAGTGTATCTCACTGACCAGGAGCCAAGGAATACCAAATAATAATAATAATAATAATATAAATAAATAAATAAATAAATAAATAAATAAATAAAAATGTGAAATGCCTGCCTCTGACCAGAGAGAGACAGAAACAGCCCAGGCTATGATGGCAGGCTTCATAGGAGGCATGAAGCATGTATATAAGAAAAATAGGAAAAATACAGAGATGGTGGAAGCGTGTCATATTGGCTATTAGTGATAGAAAGGCCATTGGTCCTGAGTCATTAAAGGTGTTGACTTTAAAGGCAGTGGGGTGGGATGGGGGAGTTCCAAGGAATCTGATCCCAGAATGTGGATGGTTCTTAGTCTGACCAATGGGGTGAGGCGTAAGCAGATTGATTGATAGATAGATAACATCCCCTGAACTCCTCGTTTCCTAGTGATGGAATTCTGGGGACACCTTCTTGTCTCTTGTAGTTGAAGACATCGGAACTTCCTTATTTGCATAATGCACAGAGGTGAGGAACTCAATGTGAGCACACGCCCATCACTCCAACACTATGGGATCCTAGGCAGGAGGATCAGAAGTTCAAAGTCATCCTCGCTACATGATAAGAGCTTGGGCTACACGAGTCATCCTCAGCTACTTGACCAGACCCTGGGCTACACGAGACCCTGTATCTCAGGGTTTCTATTGCTGTGAAAGGAACCATGACCATGACAATTCTTAATAAGGGAGCCATTTCAGTTTCAGAGTTTTTTTCCATTATCATCATGGCATGAGGCATGGTGGCCCACAGGGAGACATAGTCCTGAAGTAGCTTAGAGTTCTAAATCTGGATCTGCAGGGAGCAGGAAGTGAGAGAGACACTGGGCTTGGCTTGAGCTTCTGAAACTTCAAAGCTCTAACCCCCCCCCACACACACACACAATTCCTCCAAAATGTAACACCCACTCCAACAAGGCCACACTTCCAATAATATCATGTCTATCCAGGCTATTTTCATTCAACCCCCAAACCCTGTCTCAAAAAATAAAATAAAATGCTAAGACAGGGTCTGAGGCTTAGCTCTCTCCAGATAAACTGGTTGTATTTCTAGGATGGTTTACTACTGATGTTTCTGACTTAGATGTAGCATCTCTCTGGGTAACTCTCCCTGGTGCATGGTCTGTGCTAGCAGTGTGATTATTTTAAGGTTAGGGTTTTTGTTTTTATTTTTCAGTAAACGGTAAAGTACACATAATGGAAGGTTTCAGAAATGCAGGACAGTAGCCCAGCATTAAAGCCAGGGACAGTTTTCCTGTAATTAGCATCATACTAGAACATTCTTACACCTCATCTCACTGAATTCTTTTAAGAACTCTTTGGGGATCAGAGGCACACTTCTCATTTTCAGATGAGGACTCTGAGGGCTCCAATAGAGCTTTCCAGCAAGCTGCTGCTGGGCCTCAAAGTTCTTCCCTGCCCTTGGTATTTGCTGACCTAAATGCATGTCCAGATATTTTTTTATGGGCTTAAATGTGTTTTGTTTGGTTCCTTAGTTGGTTTTGAGTCTTCAAGACAGGGTTTCTCTGTGTAGCCCTGGCTGTCTTGGAACTTACTACTGTAGACTAGACTGACCTTGAACTCAGAGTTCTGCCTGCCTCTCTCTCCAGAGCACTAGGATTAAAGGCCTGTGCCACCAGGCCCAACTGGGCTTCCATTTGTAAGCAGGCATTTTATCTTTTGATAAGATGCTGGGTTCTATACTTTGGAACACATGAAAAGAGTAGTTTTGATTCCAGAGTTAGGGCTCTGTTATTGTTTTGTGTGTGTGTGTGTGTGTGTGTGTGTGTGTGTTCTTTTTGGTTTAATGGTTTTGTTTTTGTTTTTGTTTTTTGTTGTTGTTGTTTTGGTTTTTTGAGATTGGGGTTTCTCTGTGATGCCCAGTCCTAGAACTCTCTCATGTAGACCAGGCTAGCCTTGAACTCAAGAGATCTGCCTGCCTCTCCCTCCAGAGCAGACATATGGCACTATGGCCAAGTCAGAGTTATTATTATTTTTTTTTTAGTGTAACTTAAACAAACACACAAACAAACAAGAAAAGATTCCTGGTTAGTTATTAGCCTAGGTGACTCACTACTTAAACACTAGGCTTTAGGGAGCTCCTCCCAGGTAGAGTTTGTCTTGGCAAACTTAGCTGCTGATGAACACACAGTGCCAAGGGCCAATCATTCTGGGAAGGTGTGTGGGACCCCGGGAGTGGGGGGAGGTTGGGATGGCAGAGCTTGGGGAAAACAAAGAGCTAGAGTTTCCCCTCACCTACACTCCTGCAACCCAAACTCCCATTGCTGAGGAGGCTTGTACAAACTAGAGAATTTTTTTTTTTTTTGAGACAAGATAACATCAGAAAGAAAGAGAATGAGCGCTCATCAGTTTTGATTAGAACCAGGAAGGTGAATGGAGGGTCTTTGCTGAGTTGTTGGAGGATGTGTCTGATGTATGGCCCCCTCCACCAGCGGAGCAAGCCAAGATGAGCTAACAAACCAGACAGAAACAGGTCCTAGAGAGAAAATGCAGATCTCTAGAGAGGCCAGGCAGGCCTGGATTCCCGGCCACAAGAGTGGGTGTGGCTTGTCAAACTCAGACCTTCATGCCACTGTGAACACCCAGAGCCTTCCCTGTAAGGCAGCAAAAACTGGCAAATGTCCTTTATAGCCTGGCTGAGGTGCAGAGGGCAAACCTCATCCTCACAGGTCTGTGGTCAGGGCCTGCCTTCATGTCCTTTGTT
>LR750056.1:216402-239526 GCA_902729485.2 Mus minutoides
CCCCCCCCCCCACTCCCCCCCCCCCATGTATGGCCCTCCTCTCCCTCTCAGATTTTAAACCCTCTCTCTTTGGCTGAAATCTAAAAGACGGGAAACCTGAACTGTTTCCCCTAACATTCAGAGCTCCAATTCCTACAGGGAAGAATTTAAAACAAGCCCCTCTTAGCTCGGAAGCAGAGGGAAGAGAGTGGTATCTGCTTGGAACCTGCAGGTGAAAGAGAGAATCTGGTTCTTGTTAGAATTCTTGGCAAAGCCTTTGGAGGCACATCTGGAAAAGACGACTGTCGGAGAGGCCTGTCTAGTAAGCCCCTTCTCCCTCGCATGTCTGTTGACTTTCCCTAGTATAGGTCACCCCGGACCAGTTCTATAGTCCCCAGACACTCCGGACATGAATCTGCATATATTCAGGACATACAAACAGCATGTATGTGTCCTGGTTGGTTCATTTTATTTTATTTTATTTTACTTTGTTAGCTTGTCATAAGCTAGAGTTATCTGGGAAGAAAAAAACCTCAACTGAGAAAATTGCCTTCATGAACCTGGCCTGCAGTAGAAGTAGACCTTTCTCCTCCATTGATGACTGATGTAGAGAGGGCCAGCCTGCTGTGGGTACTTGTCACCCTTGGGCAGCTGGGTCCGGAGCTGTAAAAGCAAGCAGGCTAGACAAGCCAGAAAGCATCCCTTCACAGCCTTAGCCTCATCTCCTGACTCCCTGTACTGACTTCGGTAAGCTGTGTGTGCTATAAACCCTTCCGTCCCCAGGTCGCCTTTGGTCATGGTGTTGTATCCCAACAATAGATAGCTATCGCAGGCACAAGAGGAGGAGGCTAACGCAGCTCACCTCTCCCTCGGAGCTATCACAGGCTAACGCAGCTCACCTCTCCCTCGGTCCTCTCAGTGTCAGATGAGATTCTTGCTCTAGCCGACTCACCTCAGAAACACAGTGGACGCCAAGGGAATTGAGCGGAATCCCTTGTTCTATCTAATATGAGCCCATGGATAATTTTGAGATGATTCTGACCCCAAAGCCATTGCTTTTTTCCCTGCACCACAACATTTCCATTCACTAGCAGGCCTTCACTTCTAAGACAGGAAAAAAATTAAAAAGGCTTCTGGGGTTATCCCATCTCTGCTCTCTGAAGCATGGTTTCTTACTGGCTTGGGATCACCTTGTGGGCCAAGCTAGCTGGCCAGGGAGCACCAGAAGCCTCCTATCTCCACTTCCCCAGCATGGGGATTACACACATGCGTCATCCACCTTGGTGTATATTTGTTTAGCATGGCCTTGGGGAATCAACTCAGGCACTAATGCATGGAACACAGGTGCTTTGCTGACTGATCAAGTCCCCTGGCCTGGCCCGCCTCTTAGGTCTTAGTTTAAATGTCTCTTCCTCCTGTAAGCCTCTCCTGAACAAACCCCACCCACAGGCTGTAGGTTTCCCTAACTTAACTGATGGTCCCCGGTCATCTGTCTGTAGAGGAGAAAGTAGGGGCTGGGGTGGGGCAGGGGGAGGTGGCACATGACTTACAAAGCCCTTTCTTTTCCAGATGTGGCTGAACAGCTTTGCCAAGAGTCCTAATGAGAAGCAGATGGCTCGGGTTAGTGTCCTGTATCCTTCAGCACAGCTTAGAGTCAGTCTTATGCATCACTTGCATCCTATTCTCCTTTCTAGAAAAACTGTGAGCTACAACAGACACAGGCTCTGGCCTGTCTGTCTACGAAGCCTGGCACTTGGGTAGACACAAATATGTTTACAAAATACATGAACAAGAGCCAGGGAGACGGCTCAGCTGGAGTAGGCACTGGCCACACAAGCCTGGTGGCCAGAGCTCATAGTAAAGCATCAGTCCTACGGAGTGCAGGAAGCAGAGACAAGAGACTCTCCCAGGAGCTCCTGGACCTGCGAGCCTGTAGTTCACAGAGCATCAGAACAAGAGAGGCTACTGCAAATGGGTGAAAGTGAGAACCAACTGCCAAAGGCTGTCCCCTGGCCTCCACATACATGATGTGGCACACGTGCGTGTACATACACATACCCCATAAACAAATGGACGAAACATTCCCCAGCACAGTAGTTCCTCAAGCATGCCCCCTTGCTTCTCCAGTGAGCTGCTGAGAGATCCCCTGGAGAGCCGTTCGGAGAGGAGACTGTTATGTTTCTCACGGACACAACATGAAAACCTTTGGCTAAACACCGAGAAAGCTCCTCAGACTGAAGAGGCTGAAGTCTGTCGCTCAGGACCTCTGCTCGCTACCAGTCTCAGGAGTATAAGAAAAGCAGCCTATAAAAGTGCCTCATGCCCCAGGCTGAAAGCCAACAACATGGCCCGGCTGTGGTCTGGGGGCTTCCGGCTTGGCATGTTCCCTCAGACCTTGCTTCCATTCCTGTGGTATGGGAGAGTTTTAGCATCTCGCTGGCCAACATCAAAAGGGTGGTTGTGGTTTTCTAGTTTGTGTGAGGAAACTCAGGCCAAAGAGGAGGATCAGAGAGAATAGTGCCTGACTATAACTGGCTTAGTAGCAGCAGAGCAGAAGCCAGAATTGAGGATCTTGCTTCTTGGGCCAATGTCCTTGCCATCACCACCCAGAGCATGGCTAGCATCTGCCTTGAACTGGGTCATAAAATCTATGCTGGGCTCTGAAATGGATACAAAACACTTTGAAAGTTAAGTACATACCATAATACAAAGATAAGGCCTTACCTTCCAAGAACCTAGTTTATTGGCAGTAAAACTAAATTCTCAAAATTGTTAGTGGGGAAAGATTCTAAGTTTAAGCCATTACCTTGTGTTCATTGTAGACTCTAAGCACTGAGACTTCTCAGGAGACATTTGGCCAACAGCACACACTCCACAGCTCTACCTGAGTGAACCTAAGACACAGGAAAAAAAAAGTATCCAGGAGCGTGTCTGTGTGTGTGCACACACACACATATGCACACGCGCGGGTACGCCATGGTGAAGGGCACAGTCTTAAGAGTTACATCCAAGCTCTGCCATCTCAGAGCTCTGTGACCTGAGGAAGGTTCCGGGCTTCCTCAGAATTGCTCTCCTCTTTGTAAAATGGGATGAGATGGTGACGCTCACAGTTCTCTTGCAGGGTTGTTGCCAGAAGAGCATCCAGTTGACAGTTGTCACCTAAGTTTGGATCAGCTAAATAGAAGTCAATGCTGTTTGTTTACGGTAAAGCTGGCTGGATGCAGAGTGGTTATTGTATAAACGTTATTTTGGAGAAACTGAGTTGCTAGTCCCCAGTGGTGTTCAAACCCTGGCTATAAACCATGGAAGGATTGATTTTAGAAGCTTGGGAGATGGCCCAGTGGGTCCAGTATTTGTCACAGAAGAGAGAAGACTTGAGGTTGAACCCTAAGAACCCATGTAAAACCAGATAAGATAGCAAATATCTGTGATGGTAGTGATGTTATGGCAAGATGGGGGTAGTTAGAATGGTATATACCACACCACAGCAAACCACAAACTCAGCCTGCCTCAAATAAGGTGAAAGATAAGAAGCAATACAGCAAAGTGTCTTCTGACCTCTGCACACAAGCTATCACACACACACACACACACACACACACACACACAAGCTATCACACACACACACACGCACACAAGCTATCACACACACACACACACGCACACAAGCTATCACACACACACACACACTGATTGTAGAAGATGAAATATAAAACTAGGTGAAGTAATGAGTGTAAGGTAAGGAGTGTAAGGTCTTTTCCAGTGCTGACCTCCTGATGACCTTTCAGGCCATTAGCTGGCATTGAGGAAGACTATATGTTGGCCATGTGGGAAGAGAGCAAGGTCTTAGAAGCTGGGAACAGCTTGAGTGGAGGCTGAGGAACCACCAAGCACCTTTGAAACCACAACCTTATCTACCAAACATTCCTCAGATGTGGAATTTGGGAACATCTGAGGGCTGGCCGTGGGCTTCCAGGATTTGGTGGACTGGTAAGGGAGGAGATGTTTGCGATGTGATTTCAGGACAAAACAAATGAACTCTAACCACAATGACTCACACGCGTCTGCTCAGCAGGGCAGTTATCCAGGGCACCTACCTGATTTCCTAAGGATCAGCTTCAAAACACCACTGGACCAGTCCCACTTTCCACCCCCAGAACCAACAAGCCGAGGTGGATTGCCCACTACAATTGTCTCTGCATGAACTTTAGTGTGAGACAGCGTGATGGAAGAGGGAGGGAGGAAGCTGAGGTGCTTGGACAGCCACGGAAGCTGAAAGGTAATTTCATAAAAGTCAGCAGCTATATTTAGTGTCCCCAGGACATTCAGGCATATATATATATTCAGGCATATATATATTGAGTGTAGGTGTCTGCAGTGTCTGCAGAAAAGGATGTCCAGTTTCCTGGATCTGGAGCTATAGGTGATTCAGAAATGGGAATCCAACATCAGTCTTCTGCAAGAGTAGTAGGCACACTTAACTACTACACTGTCTCTCTAGTCCCCAAGTAAGCCTTTTATCAGAAGAAAAAATGGCAGAGAATAATGGTGGTTTGAATCACTCTAACGGGAAGATTCTGCACCCAGTACATAAGAGATTTGTGTTCTGGACACCAAAGGCTGAAAGTGATTATCAACCAATGTACAAAGTAGTACTTGAATAGAGGGAGGGGGTGTAGTTCAGTTTATAGAATGCTTTGCCTATCATGCATGGAACCCAGGTTTTCTTCCTCAGCACTGACTAAACTGGGAACTGTGGGGACACACCTGTAATAGCAGCTCTTGAAAGGAAGATGAAGTAGGATGAGACACTCAAATTCATCCTAGTACATAGTGAAAATAAGACAGCCTGGGCTACATGGAACTCTGCCTAATAACAAGAAAATCATACACACACACACACACACACACACACACACTCACATACACACACATACACTTACACACACATACACACACACACTTACATACACACACATACACACACACACACATACACTTATACACACACATACACACACTCACATACACACACACACACACACACACACACACACACAGTGTGCCTACCTATAGTCCCAGGAGTCAGGAGTCTGTAGCAGAAGTATTAGCTACAAAGTAAGGCTTTGTCCCCCAAATTAGACTAAAATAAAATAAAATGTATAGAGGCACTAAAGAAAAAGAACTCGCTGGGAACAACCTTATATACTCTCATTTTGCTTGTAACTAACTGGTCACTTCAAGTACAGTTTGGGGTCCTTGGCAGCTGGAAAAGGCTGGGGCCTGGAGAGGTTGCTCTTGGAGGCCCTGGTGGAGCCTTTGCCAAAAGCTAACTCTGTCCTACAAGCTGCAGAGGGACAGTGCTAGCTGGGAGTCCCCTTCTTGGCCTAAGAGCCCCTGCATGAGGAGGGAAATCACATGCTCTCTGTGGTACCTAAAGCATGCTTCAGACCTGTGGCTTTGAGAGCAGTCCCTGCTCTGCTGGGCTTGATCTTCTGAAACCATTGCCAGATCCAGTCCTTTCTGCTGCGTCTTGAGGGAGTGCCAAGCAGACCACTATTCGTCCTGTGCTTTTTACTACAGCCTCATTCTCCACAGGATTGTGTCTTTCTACAGTGTACCCCAGTCCTCATGTTATCCGCAGACCCAAGCACATAACTGAGCCTCTCATGGACACCCAAGACATGTGCATGGGGTGAGCAGATGTCCTGTGCTATGTATGCACTGGCTGCACAACACAGGTGAAAAGGTATAGTAGGTTTTGTGGGTATCTAGGAATAAGAAGAATGGGGGAAGTTGTGTTTATGCAAAGAGAAGCAGGTTCACTATGAGAGGGGTACAGAAGGGGGGAGGAGTCCTGAGAACCAAGCACCCTCGCTCATAAATCTTCCACCCCCATCCCTGCACAAAAGCCCCAAGGACAGATCTCCTTTCCTGCCATTAATCTAAGACTGACTGTAGCATTTCCTTGGTTGTCTAAAGGGGACAACAGAGCTTCCCTCAGACCCTAAGCAACAGCACAGAGAAGAATGGGGGAGAGGTACTGCGCACACGTGGCCTTTCATCTGATGACGGAACCAATGCCTGCCAAGAACCATGCCAGGAAGCTGCCCCCAACACCTTCGGCAAGACCCAATCAGCTAGTACCAGTTCAGTGAGGACAGCATCTCTGACAACCATTCCACCTAACAGGCTCATATTGAGCCATCACGGGTAAACTTGCTTGCCTGGGAGGCTTAGACACCCAGACACCAAGAACATGGCTGTCCAAAGAGCCACAGACTATAGCAGGTCTAAGAGTCATGCCTTCTCTTTTGCACACTTGGCCTTGCTTAGCCAATAAATTCAGGAAAAGAGGCCCCCACGGCCTTCTCTTATAGATAATACGCATGCCCAAGGAAAAGTTAATATAAATACTTTACATCTTTCTTTTACCAAATGAGAAAATCTCCCCCCCTCACACACCCCCCATACATACACACCCATTTCTAGATCAATTAGAACATATAAACTTTAAATAATATAGATGGAAAAGTCAGTTGCTACTAATAAAATTCTACTAATGATTTCTTGGCTTTCTTTCAAATAAATTCTGTCAAGTGATCAATTTAGAAACCTAAAAAGACTATTGGCTGAGTTCCTTGGAGGATTTTTCATAGTTCTCTAACATTGTATTGTTATTGAAAAGTGCAGTTTATGCAAAAGAGATGCCTGGTAATTAAAAATCTGTTTGTGGTCATGCCCTCCATTTTTTTTTTCAAAAAATGTGTTTTGTTTATATATCATTTAGATGTATGTGTGTGTGCCTGCCTGTGTTTGTGTGCATTATATACATGCAGGTGTTCTTAGAGGCCAGAAGAGGGCGCTAGACCCCTAGAACTGGAGTTCCAGATAGCTGTGAGCTGCCTTATGAATGCTAGGAACAGAAACCTGGTTCTCTGTAGGAGCAGTAAGTGCTCTTAACTGCTGAGTTACCTTTCTAGCCTCCACGTCCTCATTTTTGAGAGGCAATTCTAATGAAGCAGCTTATCCATGGCACCATTTTGAAAAGCGATGTTCTCTGATTATTTCAGTCTTTGCTTCTGTCCAAAAGGAATATAATACTGGGAATCGCTCTACCACCAACCAGGGCTTGCAGGAGGCAGCAAAAGCCCAGCTAGGGCCTTAGCTTCTGGCACCGCCGAGTTCCGAGTTCTGCGTAAAGAATGTGCTTATAGGAGGAAAGAAATGGAAGAGTGTGCTTGTGATCAGTGGAGTCAGAGGAGACCAATCTAGGCCAGAGGAGGTACCTATTCTCTATATTACTCAACTATGCAAACTATTTAAAAATTAATTTCTGGACAGGCATAATGGCACACACCTGTAGATCCAGCACTTGGGAGCATAAGGAAGGGAGATCATAAGTTCAAGTTCATGATGGCATAGCAAGATTCTATCCAAAGGGGGTTGCGGCGGGGGGGGGGGGGTTCTGAAATTGCAGCCACAGAATCATCTGTCTTGGCATGCCATTGTGGTTTATTAACTTTAAACTTAATCCTTGAAAGAAAATCTCTTTTAATTGGCAAGTTATGCATCAAATAACATCTACAATTTGAATTTATTAAGTCCAGATGGTCTCTGACTTACATTGGCTCAACTTCGATCTTTCAGCTTTACAGCAGAGCAACAGAGATGTGTGTTACATATTCACATTTGCTAGGATATGGAGTTAATATAGATGTCCATCAACAGATAAATGAAGAACAAGAGAGAGTGTGTTGTACAGTGGGTATTATTCAGCCATAAGTGAATGGTATTCCTGGGGCTGGGGGGGGGGGGATCAGTGGTTAAAGCACTTGTAACCTAAGCCTGAGAACCAAAGTTCAGATTTGCAGAAACCCATATTAATGTCAGATGAACATGGCAGCCCACCTGCCATTTGAGCCTCAGAAAGCAGAAATGGGATACCCCAGAACAAGCTGGCTAGCAAGACTATTATCATCAAGCCTTGGGCTTGACTGAGACACTCTGCCTCTAAGAATAAGGTGCAAGAATGATCAAGGATGATTTCTGACATCAATCATGGTCCTACACACACACGTGTATACACACACATACAAGTACACATGTACACACACACAAGCACACATGTCTACATACACATACCAAGTGTATACACACACACACACACACACACACACAGAAGCACATGTGTATACACACACATACCTACACACACCAAATGTACACACACACAAGCACACATGCATGCATGTATCCACACAGTAAAGATATAAATATACATATATATACATGAAATTTTGGGAAAAAAACCCACAATATTCAGCAACTTTCAGCAAAATAGATGGAACTAGAAGACATTATGTTAAGTAAAATAGCTCAAGAACAGAAGGAAAAATTATTTTATGGTTTCTTTCATATGTGGATGTTAAGAACAAAACTTGATCAGGATGTTAAAAACAAAGGTTGATTGAAATGCGTAATAATGATTGCTAAATGCTGAGAAGGCTAGGGAGCTATTGAGTGGGAGGTCAGACAATAGGCACCTGCATGGTTAGATGGACATAATATGTGAGAGCATTCCATAGAACAATGGGAGACTATGCTTTACAATGGTCTATTATATATTTTATGAATAGCTAGAGAATTTCAGAAGCTTCAAATACAAGGAATGCTAAGGACATAGAATGTTACCTTGATTTCTTCATTCTCCTTTGTATTCTGTGTTTAAAATCACATTGTGTCACATAAGTAAAGATAATTATGTTAATCAAAAAATTTTTTATGTTCAAGGAGAAAAACAACTCCTCCTCTAATCTTATCATCACATATTATATCCATAAATCAAATTATTAAACAATTTTCTGTGTAAATTTGCACAATTAAATTTTCTTTTAGTGTTGATACAGGGTTTTGAGTATCCTTAGCTGACCTCTAATTTATTATGTAGCCAAGAATGACCTCGACTTTCTGATTTCTTCCACTGCCACCTCCTGAGTTGAGGGGATTATAGGTGTACACCACCACTTGTATGCTGTGCTGGAGCTCTAACCCAGGGATTTCTGAGTGGTGGGCAAGCACTTACCAACTGAGCTACAACCCCAGCTCCTAAATAAAATAAAGTTGATAAGGATTCAATAGAAACTGTACTTTGAATTTTTTAAAAAAGATCTATTTATTTACTTTGGTGTTTGTGTGCTTGTGTCTGTGTGAGTTTATGTGTACCACATGTATGCAGTACCCAAGAAGGCCAGAAGAGGGCATCAGGTCCCTCTGGAACTGGAGTTACAGGCAGTTGTGAGCTGCTCACCATGCACTCAGATGCACAGACATAAAAGTAAATAAAAATCTCTTTAAAGCCCTTCGCAGAAAGATGATGCTAGGTATCAAATGAAATGAAAAACTACAAAAGCAACTCAGTAAGATTCAATAACGCAGTATAAGATGGCACTGCTTGTTTCCATTGTTTTCTCAAAGGAGTAATTGCAGGCAGATGGGAGGTGCTACCTAATCTGACCTGTCCTAAACTGTTAAAGCAAGACAGGAGGAGAGGGACGAGGCTGGCAAAAGGGCCTGTCCAGGACCCTCAAAGGCAAGTGTGGCAAGATTTGTGTCCAGCCATTAGTCCTTGAGGGGCAAAACCATGAGGGAACGCTGAATGTTGAACTAATGAGCTTCTAGGTATCTTTAAGGACCAAACAACAGATTGTGGAATACAGAGATGACAAAGCTTGTTATTTTTAATATCTCCACTAGCCTACGAATAAACACACACACACACACACACACACACACACACAACCCAGCTGGCTCATTTCCGCCTCGTTTTCCTTTCTGCACTCCTCTTTGTTTCAGTCCCCTCCCTTCCAGGGGCCCGAAACTAGACTCCTTCCAAAAAGGCTTGTCTGAGATAACGGTTTCTGTGGCCTGTTTAATTTAGGAAGTGGTTCAAGGAACGGGGCTCAGGGAGGGGCTTGAGATGAGAAAGCCAAGCACCCCGAGGGCAGATGGAGCTCTCCCTTTGGGGCCCTCCGTGAGGCCGTACAGTGTGCCTCAACCTTATCTACATAGACAATAATTCTCTCTCTCTCTTTTTAATGTGACTCTGCAATTAAAATGTTTCTTTCTACATCCTATAGCATGATTATGTGTTGGGAGCAGAGAGTAGTCCACAGTTTTAATTGTTCCATCTTTGCTGTCTGTCCTTCAACTTTCACATACTTCCACAATGCACTGAAATGGTCTCTGTGTTAGAAATGAAGAATTGTCTCCTCAAAAAAAAAAAAAAAAAAAGTAACAGCTGACGCAGTGGAGCTAAACCTAGGTCTGGGCACGTCTGATTTCACCACGTCTGCTTCTCAGCACAAACTCTGCCACCTGGGCAGTGCGGGTGGCTTCGGAGCTGGCCATGGTTATCTGTATCACAATGTTACATCTAATCTCAGCCACATCACTCCTCAAAAACCCACGGGCCTCTGCGTGGGTTCAAGCACAAGGTTTATTCTGAAGAGACTCTAAAGATTACAGAAGCCAAGGAATTTTTAGCATCTTTATTCAAAGGCTTTTATTGTATCATGTTGTATTTGGGAACCACAGCTCTTCTATGTCCCAAACACATAGGGGATTGTGTTGGCTATTCACACCACTCAAGTGGCAGGGAAGACATTCCCTGTTGTGGACTCCCTTTGTAAACTTAGTATGCTTGTAAACTTTGTAAACCCTCAAGGCAAGAAAGTAGCCAAGGCCCTCCCCCTTTAGCCCCACCCCAAGGCTCACCAGCAGCCAGCCCCTCCCCCAGACCTATCTGTAACAGCATTTCCAGCCTCAGTAACTGTCACAAAGGATATCTCTAGCCCCTCAAAAGAACTCTCCCCAGATTATGCTAGTTTTAGGTGAAAAGTCTCAACAAAAGCCATCAATCCTTGAGTAGGAAAACCCACCAACCCCTGAACTTCCCACAGAAACCCTCCAATTCCTGAGCACAAAACCCACCAATCCCTGAACAGGAAAACCCACCAATCCCTGAGTTTCCCCAAGCTCAGGACTTGAAATTCCACCAATCCTCACCCTGAAAATCTCTGCCCTAAAAAAACTCTGCCTCTTAAGAACCCCTATATAAAGATGGTGTTTGCTCAGCTCCCCACTGTCTGCTCCCTCCCAAGAGCACAGGCAGCCACTTCTGGATTCATCCCTCCACACCCTGGACCCACCAATAAATCTCTTTCATGAGATTTGCTGCCTGGTGTGATTCTCTCTTCAGAAAAGAGAAGTGAAGAGAAGGAGAGGGGCTGAAGCTCCCCGGCTTCTCTGCTCAGCTGGGGATCTCCTCCCTTGGGAGCTGCAGTGCCCCTGCAGAGGTGGCTTCCTCTCAGAGCTGTGTGGCTGCTGGGCTCCCATGCCTCAGGATGCCCTTCCACTAGGACACTGTCCCACCTCAGAGCTGTGGGATTCCTGAACTTCCAAGTCCCAGGACGCCTTCCCATCCATGCCAAAAGAAACAGAATGACTTATCCATAATCCAGGTGACTACTAAGTGACAAGTTACTGTGACTGAAAAGTTACCCAGGCCTGGTTTCTTCTCTAGGCTCACTGAAAAAGAACACAAAACATTTTCTCTCCACTTCTGGGGGGACCTTTGTGTCTTGCAAGACATGGCTTCTCCTGCCTCAAGAGAAATGAGAGGACCTTTTATTTTCTAAGCATCTGGAAGCCTAACATGATTTATTTTTTTAGAGGAGTACAGGGGCTAAAGAGCATTCAGAGCTATAACATCTTTGAATGGCAGGCCTTCCCAAAGGCCCCTGTGGTGGTAGAGCCTTACAAATTGGCTTCCAGCTAAGGGGCACTTGCCCACAGCCTGGAATTTGGAAAGGATGTATATTGTCAAACTGTTGTCTGAATCAAACTACCACTGTCTCCATGGGTTCAGCTGTGCCTACAAGCAAAAGATCATTAGACCTGGGCTTGTTGGCTATTGACACTTCAGTACAGAAGGAGACATGGGGACGGCCATTGGACCCTCACCTAAGTATCCACCAACTGTTCCCAACCAGTTCTATAGAATCCCGCCCTCCTGCATACAGTTGTGGGTAGGGGTGGAGCAGAAGGACAGGACAGGAACAGGAAGGGGGCTCTGTCTACACAGCCATGAGGAAGCCACCTTCCTTGCTGGGTACAGACCTTCAAAGTGTGGCTGCTCAGGGTCAGTCTTGCTCATAACCCCAAACCAATGCTTTTATAAGTAACCATCATAAGCCCATTGGTTCCCCAGAATGAACTTTGGTAGAGCTGAATTTGGTTTGTCATCAGGACCTTGTTGGGTAGGGTGGGATAAGATATTGCCTACGTACCCCCAACCCTGGGAGAAAATTCTCTCCACACTGTATAAATGGCGTTTTTTAAACCCATTCACATGAGTCTAGGGAGGTGGGGCCAGGACAGCCCAGATGCCCTTCTCCAAGCTCCCATGTTGCAGAGATCTCAGAGTTCTGTATGGGAGGAAGAGAAGATGTCGGCAGAGTGGCTATGGACAGAATTTTTTGTGCTATGGCAGGTGAGGGGCCAAGAATGATTGAACTTGACTTAGAAATGAAATGGGTCATTTCTTATAAATTAGGAGAAATTTGTATAGGCTACACCAATAATAATCAAGTCCTGAAGTGAGATTTTTCTCATGCTAGGTAAAGCAAGTCTATGCATTTGGCTTACATATGTGTGTATTATATACACACATATATGCATATATACATATAAATCATCCCCTGGATCTGGTTGATTTATAACTGACATAGTGTCTTAGCTTGCTTTATATTGTGATGAAATACTATGAAAAATAACTTGGAGGAAGAAAGGGGTTTAGTTGGATTACAGATCGGAGTCGCTGTCCACCGTGAAGGGAAGTCAGGCAGGTTACTGGTAGCAGGAACTGAAGCAGAGGCCATGGAAGAGAGCTGCTTATTGGTTTGCTCGGCTTGCCTTCCTATACATCCCAGAACCAACTTTCCAGGGGTGTGGCATTACCTACAGTGTGCTGGGCCCTTCCACATCAATCATTCAGGAAGAAAAAATGCTCCCACAGGCTGATCTGATAGAGGCGTTGTTCAAATTGAGGTTTCTATTCATATTAATTTAGTCAGTGTCAAGTTAACAACAACAACAACAAAAAAACTCTGGAGATGTGTCTCAATGGTTTAAAGTCACTGGCTGCTCTTCCAGAGGATCAAGATTCAGTTTCCAGCACCCACGTGGCAACTCACAACCATCTGTAACTCCAGTCCCAGGGGAATCCAACATCCTCTCTTAGCCTCTTAGGGCACCAGACATGAACATGATGCACAGATATACAAGTAGACAAAATACCCACATATACAAAATAAATTAATAAAAAAAAAAATAACCAGGACCCATGATGTAATTATTCTAAAAAAAAAAAAAATTCCATCTCAATGATTTAAATTGGAATTGTTCTCTAGATGAGGTTTTTCAGTGCCTGCCTTTACATTCTCAGGCCACGGTGTTGCAAACACTTCTGCCTCCCAGCACAGCCTTTCAAGGTTTTGAAATGATGGGGACTTGGACTGTGCTGTGGGGCACCCATCCTCTCCATGATTCAGTCTCTGCTTTAGACTTCTGTCTTAGTCAGTGTTCTATTGCTGTGAAGAGACACCATGACCGTGGCAACTCTTACAAAGGAAAGCGTTTAATCTGGGCTGGCTTACCGGGTCAGAGGTTTAGTTGATTATCAACATGGCAGGAGCCATGGTGGCAGACAGGCAGACAGACATGGTGCTGGAGAAGGAGCTGAGAGTTCTACATCTGGGGGGTGCAGGGGCGTGGGGAGGGAGAATGAGAATATTTGAAACCTCCAAGCCCACCCCAGTGGCACACTTCCTCTAACAAGGTCACAATTCCTAGTAGTGTCACTCCCTATGGAGGCTATGGGGGGCATTTCCATTCAAACCACAGAAACCCCAGACTCTTGCCCAGAGCTTGGTGGTCATCCAGTTGACCTCAGGAGAAGGACACTGAGAACTGCCTCCAAATCTGTCACCCTTCCCATGTGTTATTATTAGAGAAAAACTTGAACATAGTAGACATAAAGTCTGCTGAATGGGAGGTTTGGAGGGTGTGTGTGTGTGTGTTTATTCATCAGTTTATACAGGTACCACCTTGCTTAGTTTTTATTTCCTAAGGACAGGAGGTTTACAGCTAAGATGAGATTCCTCAACCCAGAAGCCTCTCTAGAACAACCTACAGCCCCAGGCCCCCCAGGCCCCCCAGGCCCCCCAGGCCCCCCAGGCCCCCCAGGCCCCCCAGGCCCCCTGGCTATAAACTCTGGTTGGACTGAAGAGGAAGGAGAAGGCTTGAACAGGAAAGAGGAATAGAGAACAGGCATGTACCCTTCTCAATGGCTAGAGAAGCTGAGGAGTCCAGGGTTCAAACTGTTCCCTAAAGCTCTCAACTTGCAACCTGTTGGTATCCAGTTGTCTTAGTCAGGGTTTCTATTCCTGCACAAACATCATGACCAAGAAGCAGTTGGGGAGGAAAGGGTTTATTTGGCTTACACTTCCACAGTGTTGTTCATCACCAAGGAAGTCAGGACTGGAACTCAAGCAGGTCAGGATGCAGGAGCTGATGCAGAGGCCATGGAGGGGTGCTGCTTACTGGCTTGCTTCCCCTGGCTTGCTCAGCTGACTTTCTTATAGAACCCAGAACTACCAGCCCAGGGATGGCACAACCCACAATGGGTCCTCCCACCCTTGATCACTAATTGAGAAAATGCCTTACACACACACACACACATACACACACATACACACAAGCAATTTAAGAGAAGAAGAGTTTATTTGGGCTCATAGTACAAAGGTACAGTCCACCATGACAGGGAAATGGTAACTGGAATGTGAGGCAGTCATTACATTCTATCCATAGGGAGCAGAAAAGCAAGGCCCATTAGGCTCACGTTCTTCAGCCCCCCGGAGAGGGTGCTGCCCACATTAGTGGGTCCTCCCATCTCACTCAGCTCAGTCTAGAAGCTTCCTCTCACAGGTTTATCTCCTGGGCGGGTCTGGATCCCGTCAAGATGACAATCAGAGTGAACTACAGCATACCGCAGTGTGAAGAAGAGTCACCCTTATTCTCGTGCTTGTTTGATGAGTCACTCCCTTGGACATCTTCCGTTGATCTCACGTCGTAGCATGCTTACCGTGACCTAAGCTGCTTCGTCATTCTAGTTCTGCAGAGGAGGGAACAGGCTCTGAGAGGAGAAGTAGCTTGCTCGAGGTAACAAGCTGAAGAGCGTCATAGCTGGGGTGAAATCATGCGTGTTCTTCCTGTCTCGCCCCACCCCTCAAGGCTCTGCTTCCGATTACTCTTTTTGCATGTATGTACGTATCATATGTGTATATATGTGGACACCAGAGTCTGATGTCAGGCATCTTCCTCTGTTACTCTGTTTCTTATATTTGAGAGAGGACACATCCCTCCGTACGGAGGTCACCAGTTTGGCTGGGCTGGCCGGCCAGTGAGCTCTAGAGAGTTTGTCTCTGCTTCCCCAGCTTGGAGAGTACAGGCATTCACTGCCACACTGACTTCTTATATGTGAACTTAAGGGGGGTCTGAACCCAGGTCCTCATCATGCTGGCATGGCCAACACTGCCCTGAGCCATCTCCCCAGCTCAAAAACTGATCAAGAAACATGCTAGTACAATACACACACACACACACACACACACACACACACACACACACACGCAGCCCTTGTATAGGATACCACAGTTCATACATTTTGTTAATCTCAGTAGGAAACATACTCAAAATGATAAAACTGCAAGTAAATAAAGCCAGTCTTTTTACCCTCCTCTCTCATTTCCCGGGGATGAGAAAATAATCTCTAGGATACATTTCATTGCATGAGTTTTGGAATTAGATTGTCTGGAATGTAAATTCCTCTCTATTACACCAGAGCCTGTGAATAGCATTCAGACTCTGTGCTCTTCAATCCCATGCCCATAAAAGGGATGATAGTTTCTAAGTCTAATGAGGTCACATAGATGAAATAAGATGGTGCTCATCAGTGGACAGCATTCGGCACCAAATAATCACCCAATAGTTTGATCCATTATTCATAACGCTAGTTGTGGTGTCAATACCACCAACCAAAGCCTGCGTCACACACAAGCAGCCAGGTGAACTTGACCCTGTGTAGGAACGATGATACAGCATCCATGTTTATATCCAGTCACCTTCCATCCCTGCGACAAAACACCCCAGATAAACAATTTAAAGAATTAAAGACCTACTGTGTGTGATTCATGGTTTCAGCCTGGGGTCTACTGGTTCCGTTGTCTATGTGGTAAAACAGAAAACCCTGGTGTGAAGGTGCGATGGGGCTGCTCACCTCATGGTAACTTGGTAACAGAGAGAAAGGTCTGGGGACGAGATATACCCATCCCTAGTTACCTGGTTTTTAAAAAAAATGAGCCCCCACCACCAGAGACAGCTCAGCCATGAACCCATCAATGGATTAATTGATGGAGTCTATCCTTGTCATCATCCCACAGGGGGACCAAGCCTTTAACACAGGAGCCCTGATTGATGGGGATGGCACTTCTTATTCCCACTCTGACGGTGCTGCTGCCAAAAAGTCTTGAGGTATTCACCAGGATCATAGATAAAAAAGTGTGAGCCTCTAGGTGGCTGGCCTGGAAGAGGAAGGGAACAGACACCAGGAACCTCTGACCTTGGAGCAGGAAGTTCTGGTGGATGTGTCTAACCCCTACCTCATCTGTTCCCAGAAGAACAGAGTCTAAATGAAGCACTTAACATTCCAGGCATTGGCAAAGATAGGGCAAGTGTGGCCAAGAGTCAGGGCAAAGGGAGCTGGCAGGCTGGCACCAGGTACCAGTGTGTCTGCTCTTTGTTCCTATCACTTGCCTGTTGGGAATTCTGCCCAGCATTGGTGCAGTGGGTAGGAAGAGCAGCCAATCAAAGAGAAACATTTTTATTTGTTTTAATGTCTTCTTTAATTAAAAAAATAGGCATTACATAAAATATATTTTAAACTCAGAAAAAGGTATATGATTAAAATAGAGTAAGGTAGATTTCTGCTCTCCCACACCCACCCCAGATACACACACACATATATATATATATATATATATATATATATATATATATATATATATATATATATATATATATACATCATACATACATATGCATGTGTATAAACATTTTTGTTTTGTTTGAGACAGGATCTTTCCATGTAGTCTTGGCTGTCCTGGAGCTCACTATGTTGACCAGGCTGGCCTCAAACTCACAGTGATCTGCCTGATTCTGCCTCCTGAATGCTGGGATTAAAGGCATGCACCTTGTTAGAAGCTTTTGTTTATTTTTTAAATTTGTGTGTGTGTGGGTGTGTATGAGTGTGGTGTGTAGGTGTGAGTACAGGCACAGAGACAGTCATGTGTAGAGTTCAGAAGACACCTTTGGGAGTCAATTCTTTCCTTCCATCGTAGTGAAGCAGAGTCTCTTGTTTATGCTGCTTCGCTGACTATCCCAGGCCATCCAGCCTGCAAGCTTCCAGATGGCTCTCCTGTCTCTCCCACCTTGCTGTAGGAATGGGAGGATTACAGATGTGCACCACAGTATTCTGATTTGTTTGTTTTTGTTTGTTTGGGGGAACAGGGTTTCTCTGTGTATCCCTGGCTATCCTGGAACTGGCTTTGTAGACCAGGCTGGCCTTGACCTCACAGAGATCTGCCTGCTTCTGCCTTCCAAGTGCTGGGATCAAAGGCATGCACCGCCACCACCACCTGCCTGGCTGATACCCCCAATTTTTCATGTGAGCTCTGAATATTGAACTCAGGTCATCAGGCATGCACAGCCAACACTTTTATCCACTGAGCCACCTTCCCTCCCCACACAGGGAGTTTTCAAATACAGCGCAGGAGTATAAAAAACACGAGGAGACCCCCGCATACTTGAAACCCATCTTCAACTGTTGTCGCATGTGAGAGCTCCCACTAAAGCAATGTGGCTCTCAACATGTTTCTAATACTCCAGTGACTCCACCACTGAATCTAGAAAATTGATATCCAGGGACCTGGAATTATTCCTCTTCTCATCCTATTATGCTTCAGCATCTAAATAAATGAAGAAAAAGAGAAGTCTCTTGCCCGGACGACACAGGAAGGAAGGCAAGTGTTGGAAATATGGCAGCTTCTCTCCAAACAGAAAAGCAATCCCAGCAGAAACCCACGGGCTCATTGAACACCAACATCTAGGTGTACTTCCTAGTGTCCTCGCTGAACTCGTACCTCACCTGCATCCTTTCACCCGTGTCACATGGAAAATCTGAGCCACTTGCCCAGCTTTCCCAAGTCATGGAGAGAGAGGGTTATGGTCAAACTTCTTTGCCCAGGTTCCCCAAGGCCTTGCACAAAATGTCATAATCTGAAAGCTATAGATGCTCTGTATGTAAATATATAGAAAAAATTTCAGATAGAATTTGGTCAGAGAATCATAGGATTTTGATTTCCCCCGCCTTTTTTTTTTTCAAAGATTTATTTATTATATATATGTAAGTACATTGTAGCTGTCTTCAGACACTCCAGAAGAGGGCGCCAGATCTCATTACAGATGGCTGTAAGCCACCATGTGGTTGCTGGGAATTGAACTCAGGACCTTCGGAAGAGCAGTCAGTGCTCTTAACCGCTGAGCCATCTCTCCAGCCCTCCCCGGCCTTTTTTTGCTTATCTCAAATTTCCAATCTCTCCCCTCCCCGTCCTCTCCCCTCTCCCCTCCCCCTCTCTCTACCTCCCCCTGCCTCCCTCTCCCCCTGCCTCCCCCTCCCTCTCTCCATGTTTACTCATTCTTGGAGGCCAGAGGGTAACATCTAACGCTTCCATTAGTCCCTTGTCTTTTAGTTTATTATTTGAGGCAGGGTCTCTCACTGAGCCTAGAGCGCACCAATTCATTTAGGTTGTCTGGCCACCAAAATCAGGGGTGCTCCTGTCCCTGCCTCCCCAGTACTAGGGTTACAGCTCCTTACACTCTGGCTTTTTATGTACGTTTTTGGGATTGGACTCGGAACATTCAATTGCATAGCAAACACTAACAATTGAGCCACCTCTACAGTCTTCAACTCTACGATGTTTCTACCATGAATGCAGGTTATTAGTGTCATCTGGCATACAGGGAGGTAAGAAGAGGAAGAGAAAAGAAGAGAGGAAAGTGTTTGTTGGGCTGGAGGGAGAGTTGGGGTGGTAAATGGAGAGAGTGGGAGCAGAAACAGTATCAAATGTGTGGGGCCCTTGCAAGGTCAGCTCTTCTGGTCCCAAGACAGCCAGCCTACATCTCAGGTTAGGCCCGGGCTAAAGGGCTTGGAGCATGGGGTTCCCACACCGTCCTCACAGAACCCCATGGCAAGAAGAGTGCCTAGCCAGTCAGTGTGTGTAAAAATACACCCATCGCTCAACTCTGGTTTCTGAGGAGGGGCAGGGTGAAGCCACGGCATTCTGACACCTCCTCTGGGTCACACTGCTTTGGCAGGGCCTACTGGCCTGGGGCTGTTGGTTAAAAAATGCTGTATCTTTGGGGATTAAAAATAACCCTGGGTCTAGCTTGGCTGTTCTCCCTCTCTCAGAATGACTGAGTTGTGGACAATGGCTGGTGTCCTCCGGGATTGTGTTTCCAGTCACCCACCCAATCTACTGTCCAGACAGCCATACCCCATCATGACTCCTCTGCTTAAGAAGGAGAGAAAAGAAAAAGATTGGTGGTTTCCAAGCCTAGGGGACAGTCAAGCCAAGGTCACTAAAATAGCCACGGTGATCCTGAGAGAAAGTGACAGGCCCTTTATCAACTGTCAAACACCACGTGAATAAAGGTTTTGCTGTGCATAAGTGTGTGTGTGTGTGTGTGTGTGTGTGTGTGTGTGTAGGGGCTCTAAGGCCTGGCTTGACCCCAAATAGCCCTGCACGTTAAAAGATACAGCATTGGAGTTATTTCCTTCAGACTAGAAACCTGTATGCTCCACAGGTTCCTGCACATGTGGCTGGAGCGCTGGCACGGGTGGTTAGATGTCAGACTTCCTCAGGACCATCTATGCCATTTCAAAACATTCTTAAGATGACAGGGTCTGCTTCCATCTGCATTCTTATTCTTGTGGCTGAAGAGCCACTGGCAAGTGTCACTGGTTTTCTATAGACTGGTGAACTCACTGAACCACAGCTGTGGCTAGAACCACACATCTCTTTCCATCACCACTGATGATCAGATAAGGGGCTTAGCTCTGGGGACCCTAGGGAGAGTGGTGGTGTAGCTGGAAGAGAAACCACACTGGAACCCTACAGAGGGCTGTCTGGAGAGGAGCTGTATCTAAGGATGCATTTCACAGCTTCACTGTTGGTGGGTTGGGGTTGTTTTGGTTTGGTTTTGGTGGGGCTTTTTTATTTTCAATCTTTTTTTAAGTGGACCCTTGCTGTCTCACAAGGAGCCATAACTACAAAACTTACCCTCAAGGTTACCTCAAGGCTTCTCCAGAGATCCAGCCATGGTGGCTTTACCAAACCTGTCGGGAGCACTATCGAGAGACCGAGCTCAGAGATTATTGATGTAGGCCCCTGGTGCCAGTTCAAGGCAAGATAAGACCTGTACTTTAAGGTTTGTCATCCCACCCTGCGCCACCTGGAGCCCACAGGAAGGGGTGGCAGTGGGAGCAGCTCACACAAACGCATAAGAAGAGGCTCTGACCACACCAACCCTGACTGCCTGTATACAATCCCTCCCTCCACCCCCAAGGATTATCTCAGCTCTGTTTTTATTGTAAGGACAAGCTCAGACACACACCCTCCCTGCTTCCAGATGTGTTCGTACATTCGTTCGTCTTTCTTGTCCCGTCACTAGCCTTCTTCTCCAAGCAAAGCCCCCACTGTACCTTCATCACTGTACCTTCATCGCATCTGCTCTGTCCCTGCATCCCTCACACTCTCCATCTCCCTTGCCCCCTTCCCCAGGGCCACTGTCTCACTTGGGGGAGCCTCCTAGACCATTTACATAAGGAGGCTGCTCCTCCTACCATGGTGGGTTGGTCTGATGGGTGGGATGCTCCTCCTACCATGGTGGGTTGGTCTGATGCTGCTTGTATTCAAATGCTAAAGTCTGTACTCCACGTTGTTCCAAGATGAGCAGATCCTCACACAGACAAGCTTTTGTTGTAAAAGGTCTTGCCCCCAACTTTTTTTCTGTTATTGGTTAATAAAGATGACTACAACATGTAGCCTGGCAGAAGAGAGGTAGGTAGGTAGATGGATTATGAGCACATGGCCGTGAGGAAGGAATTGGAGTAGGAAGGGCCCAGGTAGAACATGGCAAGTGATATCTTGTAGTTATTGACAGGGGAGTAGACAAAATAGCATAGAGGTCTGTCTGATATCTGCCCAGCTCTAGTGTTTTAAGGCTTATTATAAATATAAAGGTTTTGTGCCTTTTATTTGGGAACTAAATAATCTAAGGTGAGATAGAAACCCTCAACGTTAATATTAATATTTGCTACAACACACTTCCCCCATCACCTTTCATTGCCAGGTATCTCAAGCCTGAGGGTTGTGGGCTAACTCACTGATTGACAGCTATAAAAAACCACCTTCACCTTCCCACTTCCTCCTACCCCTTACTCTACCTTTGAACCCCAGCACAAAAGATTCCTTACTGCTGAGTCCTGGGCTCTGGCCAGCCCTGGAGCTTTGTCCCTCCAGCCCACAGGTTGCTCACCTGCCTTTTCCCTTGGGTTCCCACGCCCAGCATGACATTAAACACCCAGGTGTTCTCGAAATTCTGAGCTTGATGTACATACCAGAGTGCCCTGGAGCTGTGGGATCTGGGGTCCTTGAAAAGCCTCCAATTCCCTTATGAGGTGGTAATAATACTAAGACCGAGTAATGGATGTCAGTGTGTACATTAATACTCCCTACTAGGCTTTTCCTGTTAAATGGCAGGAGGCATGTACATCACAGATACATTAGACAAAAGGATACATCACATCCCAGGTGGGATAGAGCAGGATGGGGCAAGATTGCTTCAAACTATGCATGAGTTGGTTCTTGAATGTTCTATTTATTCTATCCCAGTTAACCACAAACCAGTAAAATTACAGACTAGGGAGACCTGCTTCATTTGTTAGTTGGATTATTAATTATCATATTATTAATTAATCTGACTACATTTGGTAGTCAGATTATTAATTGGATATGACTTCACCTTTTAACAACCTTTCCCTTAGCAAACCCCAACCCAATGCCTAATATGCAAAAGGTACAATTTAAAGGGCTTTAGGAGGCTTAATTATTTTAACCCTCAGGACAATAGTATGGCACTTTCTCATGTCACAGAAGAGTAAGACACAGAAAGACGACATGATTGCCCCCAGTCAAGGTGACTGAATTCTTGTCCTTTGTACTTGCTCTTCAGCTGCTAAGCCAAGCCTAATTACGAAGGTGGGAGCTTGCTCACACCCACGAGTGTGCTCTGAGGAAACACGCAACAGTGCCCACACTGACGTCACTGAGGCCCGACCACGACTTTTGTTGTTATTCAGCTCTTTATTTCTGTAGACATTCAGTAGAAAAACACAGACTAGTATATCCACCTTCTGCTACTTTGTGGGTTCTTCTTTTTTTTTTTTTTCAACTTTTATTAGATATTTTCTTCATTTACATTTCAAGTGTTATCCAGAAAGTTCCCTATACCCGCCCCACTCCCGGCCCTGCTCCCCTACCCATCCACTCTGTGGGTTCTTCTTTTCTCACCTCTACCCCACCCCCAATTTTACCCCCTACTACTAGATAGGAAAGAGAGAGAGAGAGAGAGAGAGAGAGAGAGAGAACCTGAATCTAACTTCTTTCCTTTTGTTTCTTCTTTGAGCACTTCTTTGACTACTAACAAGTCACAACCAACTCCCCTAAACTACCACCAACCCCACCTCTCAGGGCCCTAGCACTTATATAGCCTCTGAAAAGTTCCCAGAACTCCAAACGTCACACAATTGTAGAAACTATCTGCAGCTGGCAAAACCATGCCTGTGCTAGAGCCCGAGGCAAATCACAGTCAGCTGCTATGGACAGTCTGAAGCAGCCCCATATC
>LR750056.1:380017-551269 GCA_902729485.2 Mus minutoides
TCTTGGTTGCAGAAGGGCCCTGCCCACTGTGGGTGTTGCCACCCCTGAGCAGGTGGGAGTGGGCTGTATAAGAAAAGCCGCTGAATGGTAAGCCCTTAGACTCTGCTTCCATTTCCACCTCCAGGTTTGGGCCTCGAGGTCCTGCCTTGGCTTCCCTCAGTGATGGACTGTGACTGGAAAGTGTAAGCTGAAGTAAACCGGAGAAGACCTAGGTTGCTTTTGGTTAGTGCTTATCACAGCAGCAGAAAACCAAATTAGGACTCCATAGGCTCAGCTGTGGGTATTCATTGGAGCAGTTCAACCTTCATATGTTCAACGGGAGCCATAAGGCAAGACAGATGTGGAATTGTGGGATACACTGAATCTAGAAGAGAGATGACGACAGGTAAAGCCCCTCCACCTTTGTTGTTGTTGTTGTTGTTTTTGTTTTGTTTTGTTTTTTTGGCAGAGGGGCATTCCATGGTGATAGCTTCTACTTTGTTTTCAACTCAGTTGTGATTAGAAATTATAACTTCCCAGAGGAACTCATGTTTAGTCTTAGGTCAAGCATTAAAGTCCCAGGTGCCTATAGTAGAATAATAGCACCCCTCCACCTTCCGGTGAGCCTCACTTTGATGGGCTGGCCACATCCTGCACCAGCCCCATCCCGTTTACTTCCCCTAACAAAACAATCCCCCAAGAGTTACTGAGGACATCATTATTCAACGTGCACCCAACATTGGGCTTAAAAGAATTATTTCAGCCTGTTGCTGGAAGTCCAGTGCAGTAACCTTAGATGTGGAAATCAGTGCCCAAAGAGGCGGGAGTTTTGTTCTGGGGAGCACGCTGGCCTCACTGGTAACTTGGAGGGTTTGTATTCTGGGAACCCAGAGGCATCCAAATCTAAGTAATAGCTGGTGTGTTCATCATCATGAGACCCACCATTGTATTCTTTTCCTGATAGTTATACAGACACATC
Source organism: Mus minutoides (assembly GCA_902729485.2). Taxonomy (NCBI): domain Eukaryota; kingdom Metazoa; phylum Chordata; class Mammalia; order Rodentia; family Muridae; genus Mus; species Mus minutoides. Next base: position 380,976 of record LR750056.1, read on the forward strand.
TTTCCAGAACAGTCCACTGCTGCCAGCCTAGTTCCTCCACAAGAAATCCAAAAGGAACAAGGAATAGTCTAACCAGAAACAGGAATATCAGGAGTGTAAAGAAGCCGCATGGAAGACCCTCAGTTGATAAAGGGTTTGTCACAAGCGTGAGGGCCTGAGTTTGGCTCCTTAACATCCAAGCAAAAAACAGGGTATAGTGGTGTTTGCCTGTAATCCGCTGGGAAGCAGAGACAGGAGGATCCTTTGAGCTCGCTGACCAGCCAGTGTAGCCAAATCTGTGAGCTCCAGGTTCAATGGGAGAGCCTGTCTCAAAAAAGTAAAAGTGGGTTTGGGGAGATGGCTCAGAGGTTAAGAGCCCTTCCAGAGAACCTGGGCTCAATTTCCAGCCCCAACATGGCACTGGGTCTGTCATTCCAGTTCCAGGGGATCTGACACCTCACATAGACAGACATGCAAGCAAAACACCAATGCACATAAAAAATAAAAATCCATACCCAGAGAGAAGGGCATCCACGTGTGCTCTCACATTCTCACAGACACGAGCTCCTTTCTTGGGTTCTCTCGTCTCTTGTTCTGCTTTCTTGGGCATAGAAAGGGTCTCAATGTCACCTGCTATTAGAGAGTGTCTATTAATCTTAAGCTGCATAACTTGACCTAAATGACTAAAAATCAAGTTCTATGGGATGCATTGGGCTGGTGAGATGGCTCAGTGGGTTAGAGCACCCGACTGCTCTTCCGAAGGTGATGAGTTCAAATCCCAACAACCACATGGTGGCTTACAACCACCCGTAACAAGACCTGACGCCCTCCCCTGGTGTGTCTGAAGTCAGCTACAGCGTACTTATGAAGAATAATAAGAAATGAACCCTTGGTCTGGAGACCAACCGGAGCAAGCGAGGCTGTCTGGAGCAAGCGGAGCCGAACGGGGATGGCTGGAGCTAGTGGGGCCAGAGCGAGTGGGGCCGAACAGGGACAGCGGGAACGAGCGGAGCCAACCGGAGCAAGCGGAGCAGATCGGAGCGAGCGGGGCCGACTGGAGCGAGTGGGGCCCGGCTGAAAGAAGCGGGTGCCATATGGGGGCAGCCGGGAGCGAGTGGGGCTGGCTGGAACAAGGGAAAAAAAAATGGGATGCATCATGTTAGGGACTTAGGTTGTTTACTTATAAGATGATGTATAAAAAAAAAAAAAAAAGTGGTGAAACACACCTTTAATCCCAGCAGTTGGGAGGCAGGTGGAGTTCGAGTCAGCCTGGTCTACGGAGCGAGTTCTAGGACAGCTAGGGCTACACAGAGAAATTCTGTCTGGAAAGCTCATGACCCACCCACCCCCAAAAGAAAGAAAGAGGGGGGGATAATGCAGACAGTGCAGGAAAAGTATAAAATGGACTTGTTGCTCTCTAGGAGCCTAAGTAATGTAGAGGAAACAAACACACACACAACCACACACACACACACACACACACACACAAGGAGCCCTGATTACACAGCACTTGAGAGTAAATGATGCTGACATACATCAAAGGCAGGCATGCCCCCTTCCAGGAAGAGCTTATCCACCTAAAAGCAATTTTAAAAAGGCTTCCTTGATCCTGATGTATAATTTTCCCAAAGGTTCTCTGGCCACGGGCAGGTCAGAACTCACCCTTGGCTCCCAAGCCTTAGAATTCATGAATTCTGCTGGCTCATAAATGCATTTTACAATTTGCTCTGTCCACTAAGGTTTGGGCTTTTTGTGTTTGTGTTTGTTTTGTTTTTACTCATTATTATGGCTTTTTTTTTTTCCTGCCAGACTCATTTAAAAGTTTTCTCTCAACTACATCCCATTGCTTACTTTGGGACATTTAACTTTTTCTAGCTTTTGATCTTAGCACACCTTTCTTTTATCCTAAGGGATCTCCTAGTCTTTAAAGGAGAAGGTAGAGCATAGGTCAGTACATAAACTTGTGTCAGGAGAGAGGGCTCGGGAGGTAAAGGCACGTGCTGCCCAGCCTGCGGACATGAGTGTAATCCCTGAATCCCTGTAGTGGAAAAGCAAAGCAACTCGCAGAAGTTGTCCTCTGATCTCCATGTATGCATCTTGGCATCCACATGCCCACACTCATACAATCATGCAAATTAATAAGCACTTGTAACAAAATTAAAAGTAGTAATTACAAACACTTGAGGCTGGCGGTGTGGATCGGTTTGTTGAGTGTTGGGCTAACATGTGCAAAGCCCCGGATTCAACCTTTAGCATCATATAAACTAGATAGGATGGTGCACTCCCGTGACCACAGCATCTGGATATGGAGACAGGAGGATCAAGAGTTCAAAGTCATGTTCAATTATATAGGGTTTTTGAGTCCAATCTAGGACACATAAGACCTTAAGACCTTAGCGATCGTGAGATCAGCTTTCTGTTATACTAGGAAGTTATGAAAGGAATCTGTGTCTCAGGGAAGTCCCCAATGGTCCACTACCATTGCCTGGTGCTGTCTCCTGGTAAAGAATGCAGTGACCTTCTCTGAGTTTCCTCATCCAAGTTTAGAGCCTCCCTAACAGGTTAGCAGCTTTGGGCGTCTCCACATAATTCACTTTCCACCCTTCCATGAGAGATAAGAAGTAGGTCAGTATGCAAGAGAGAATTGCTTTTCATTCCAGTGTTAGTGTCAACTACTGGGGTAGGGCAAGAGCTCACTCTCTTGGATTTACTTTTTTTTGTTGTTGTTGTTAGTTTTAATTCCTATCCAAGGAAAATAAAACATTTCTGATGTATAGGATGGAAAAGAGCTCTACCTGAATAATTAATTCTAATTTGTATAATATTGATAGATGTGTATTGCATATGTAAATGTATATGCAAATTTTAGGTAGCAATTTGCTAATGCAAATATAAAGCTGCTTGCGACAGATACAGCGTTGCCAAGTAAATAAACCAAATCTGAACCCAAGGTAAAAGTCACCATTTCACATTATATGTTCCCTGATTTCCTTCCTTTTTTTCTCTTGTTCTTTTCATTTTTATTACAAAGTATTATAAATCAACAGAGAAAAATCTATACAGGAAGAAAACTCTGTCTATAATCTCAGCCTGTGTGGGGGGTCAGGATGGGGAGGTGGGGGTGACTGCATCTCACTGTATAGCCCTGCTGACCTAGAACTCTCTATGTAGACCACAGACACCAACTTGCTTCTGCCTCCCAGATGCTGAGATTAAAGGTCTGTCTGTGCCTCTGAGTAAAGGCTTAAGCCAGTCTTTAAACTTGTTATGTAACCAGAGATGAGTGTAAGCTCTCAAACCTCCTTCTGCAACCTCCCAAGTGCTTATTTTTTTTGGGGGGGGGGGGGTGTTGCTCTCAAGCAGGACCGATTTGAGACTCTTTGTAATTTGAATATTATCTGACATGTGGAAAGTGAAAATATACACTTAAAAAAAAAACCAACAAAGAAAAGGGAGGCTGGGGACATGGCTTGGCTGTTAAAGTCTTTGCCACACAACTTGAGGACCCAAATCAAATTCCCAAAACTCAGCTGGGGACGAAGGATATGGAGCAATTCCAAAGCAGGGAAGCTGCAACACAAGCCCTAGGGAGACCTCGGTATTGAATGGATATACAGGTGTGCGCTCATGTGCAGGCACATACAGAGAGAGAGAGAGAAAGAGAGAGAGAGAGAGAGAGAAGAAAATTTGATACTTTTAAGTGTAGGCATGGCCAAAATATGGCATTAAGCAATTTCTTTGACTGTATAGTAAGTAATTCCTGCTCCAGTCTGGACTGATGGACTGAACAGCACAGTTTTTATTTCTAACCTTTGGGTCTTAGGAAAGAAACAAAGCATTTGTTGTAAACTGGTTGAGATGGAGGCTCTAAGAAGTATGGTTCTGCAGACAGGAGATGAGATAGAATTCTTGCCTAGCTTGCCCAAGACCCTGTATTTGGTGCCCAGCACTAAAGAGAAGAGAAGAGAAGAGAAGAGAAGAGAAGAGAAGAGAAGAGAAGAGAAGAGAAGAGAAGAGAGAATGAAAAGAAGATAAAAAAGAAAGGCCCTGGAGCCTGCTGGGAACAGGACTTCTAAAGCAAGTCTGTCTGGCAGACTGTGGTGCAGGGCCATTTTTGCTGGCTACAAGTAAGGTATCCGGAACCCCAGAGAGCACACAGCTATTAAAATGGAGGTGTTTTGGCCAGGCATGGTGGCGCACGCCTTTAATCCCAGCACTTGGGAGGCAGAGACAGGTGAATTTTTGAGTTGGAGGCCAGCCTGGTCTACAGAGTGAGTTCCAGGACAGCCAGGGCTACACAGAGAAACCCTGTCTCGAAAAACCAAAAAAAAAAAAAGGTATTTTTGCTGAGTTCTATGTAGACAAGAGATGTGCTTATATGTATAAAGAAAAAAAAACAAAAACAAAACAAACAAACAAAAAACAATACAGTGACTCCTGAAGGCAAACCAAATAAAACCAGAGTGATCTGGGGATAAGTAACTTGGGCCCACGGAAACAGTGGTATGATTCCAAATTCCAAAGCAACCTTCCTGCAAAGGCCATTGGACACAGAATCCGTGTGATGCTGTACCTTCCTGGATTTAAACAAATAGAAAGTAAATAAATAAATAAAAGTTAATTTGTGCTCTTGTATTTTTTTTTTACTAGAAAAGGAAGAAAGGAAGGAAAGGAAGGAGGGAGGGAAGAAGGAAGGAAGGAAGGAAGGAAGGAAGGAAGGAAGGAAGGAAGGAAGGAAGGAAAATATCCACCATACATGAACTTTTAATTCGGAATGAAAAAAAAATAATTTTAGAAAAATGACTAAAATGTATTCAAAGACCTCAAGCATCCCATGTTCCTTCTATTTCCCTCCTGTTTCCTCTGCTCCACACCCAACTAAACAATGAAAAAAATGTTTTCTCAGCCATATATCCACCAAGTCCACCCATTTTATCTCTATCTCTTGTCTAAACCCAGAGTTGATCAATGAGATACCGGGCTCAGTCGAGGGCCTCATTTCGGGGAAGACCCTTAATTACTAGAGAATAACCAGAGACAATGGGAGGAGTCAGGAAACATAAGCCATGCTCCTAAAAAGATAACATAGACTGTAAGCAAAACCCCAGAATTCTGGGTCGTCTCTGCCACTTACTGTGTGACCTTCAGTAAGCTATTTCTCTAATTATATCCCCACCTGCAAAGAGGGGAATAATAATAATAATATAATAAATAATACCTGCACTGTGAAATTCAGGACAGGGTTAAGTAAGTGCCCAACTCAACCTCAGTGGTGGACAATTTTCTGGGGCTGTAACTGACATACAACCGTAATCAGCCTTTAGAATCACCCTCCCCAGGCCTCAAAGAAAAAGCTGCCCCTCACCTCTTCCCAACTCACCTGTATAGATGCCACAGGTGCTCACTTTCCAGGATGCTCCAGGAGGCTGGGTCAGCGCAATGGCCAGTTAGTTACCCCTGTGGCTAAATTTTATCTTCTCCTGAAATCACAAAGAAACAAGAGCTTCGCCGCCCTTCAGGACTGAAGGCCAGCATTAGGGTACAGCACAGACAGACAGCCCCACTGCGGAGGAAGAGGGGAGGCCTGAGTGACCCCCAAGTCTCAAATAAACTGTCAGCTGCTCTCCAAAGAGCCACTTTCCCCCTGCCGCATCCAAAAAGATGGTGCCTAGCTCCAGTGTCTCTCCCAGGGCATGATGGGAGTTTGCCTTCAGGATTAGATTTCCTTGTAACTTCTCATTGACACTCTGAAAACCCAGCTCTCTGCTCACTCAGACACTAGAAGTTTATTTTACCTAAAGCACTAGAATATTGACTGAAGGTAATAGTAGGCTGGTGCTCCTTTACTGAAGTCCTTAGCAGCTTGGCTCGCTGTAGCTTCTGCCTTTACCCTGTAAACAGTGGAGCTAACAGGAGGAAGCAGGCTATGCTCGGTCTGAGCAGGTTGTACACAGGCAGGATTCTGAGTAGCCAGCTGTGCTCTCTCTCTCTCTCTCTCTCTCTCTCTCTCTCTCTCTCTCTCTCTCTCTTTCTGGCCTGCAAAGTATTTCTGGTACAGTGCAGGCTATGGAAGCCCCAGCCAGCACCGGGAGTAAAGCCAAGCATCTGGTTTGTGCTTTTTGGTCAGGCTCGCCAGGCCATCTGACACCAGGGACCATCTTTCCTTTCACACTCTATTGTCCAAGGGCTTCAGTTACATTCTTGACTGAGAGCCCTGGAACGGGATGGTAGGCACTTTAGAAATCCTTAGGACAATAGCTACGACGTGCGTGTGCAGCCTCCCCACGTCTTCTCCAGCCTTCTCCAGCTCGAGCCTCTGGCTGCCTACCTGGAGACTCATTACCTGTGCTGGTTAGCGTCGCTCAATTTGATAAACTAAAGTTACTGGGAAAGGGAGAGCCTCAGTTGAGGAATGGCCTCCATCAGATCGACCTGTGGGCATGTCTGTGGGGAATTTGCTGGATTTCTGGTTGATGTGGGAGGGCCCAGCCCAACTGTAGGCAATACCAGCCCTGGGCAAGTGGTCATGGGTTGTATAAAAAAAGAAAGTTGAGCAGACCATGGGAAGTGAGCCAGGAAGCAGCATACCCCTGTGGTTTCTGTTTCAGTTCCTACCTTGAGCGCCTGTCCCAGCTTCTCCTGATGATGGCCAATAGATGAAAACCAAATAAGTAGCTTCCTATTCAAGCTGCTTGGGTCAGTGTTCTCTCACAGTAACAGAAAGCAAATTAGAACATGGCCATCTCCAGAGGGACAGAGGGACAGACTCCAGCCTCAGTTCTGACATTAAAGGGAGCAAAAGACCGATTTACCATCCCAGAGCTGAGTTATTTTATATTTTGTGGTGAATACAGTGGCAAAAAAACAAAACAAAAAAAAACAAATTATCTAAGGCAATGAGGAAAAAAGATTGTGAGACAGGAGATGACTCAGTCAGTCAAGGGCTTGCCGTTCAAACCTGAGGGCCTGAGTCTGGTCTCCAGAAGCCACATGAACAGAATAAACAAAGTTAGGCAGGGCAATATGCACTTGTAATCTCAGTGCTCAGGAGTTTCCGCTTCCTCCTCTCACTGTAGCCACACTCTGTTCATCCGGGTCATTCTCCCACCCAGCCTCAGTGTTGGCAAATGAGGTCAGAGCTGAGGGAAAGAGGGCCCTGCTCCACTAACCTTAAGCATACATACAATTCAATGACCTTAGAATGCACGTCATCTAGCCCAGTACTTGGCCAAGAGCACATCCTTCAGAAACGTTTGTTTGATGAACTGAAAAAAGGAAGGACTGGGGTTTAAAAAAAAAATCCCTGCCGGGCTTGGTGGCGCACACCTTTAATCCCAGCACTTGGGAGGCAGAGGCAGGAGAATTTCTGAGTTCAAGGCCAGCCTGCTCTACAAAGTGAGTTCCAGGACAAAGAAACCCTGTCTCGAAAAAAAAAAAAAAAGATCATTTATGATCCGTAAAGGTATGCAAACTTCTGGTTTCTGTGCTTAAAAATAAAGTTTGATTGCAATGCATCCATCCATCAGTGTCTCCATCTGCTTTAGTGCTCTGGAGACAGAGCTGAACACTCATGGCACACACCTTAATACTCATAAAGCCAAAAATGTAACTCTCTGGTGTTACAAAAATGATGTTTGGTGTGGATTAGAGAGGTGACTCGGTGGTTGAGAATGAATACTGCTCCTGCAGAAGACCAGAGTTCGATCCCCAGCACCTCTCCAGCAGCTCACAACCTCCCGCAACTCCAGCTTAGAGAACTGAGTCCCCCACCCCCATCCTCATCCCCGACCCAGCCTCCGCACACACGTGGTACACATAAACTCACAAAGACACACACACACATTCACATAGGGGGTTATTTTATTTTATTTTTTTATGTTTGTTGACTCCAAAGGGAGACTGTACTCCTGTATGTATCCAATCCACTGTTGTCCCTGTCCTGGTTACAAAATCACTAAAGGATGATAATCTCTTTTCAGCAGGGAGGTGACACTCACTTCAGGAGACAGAGTCCCAGAAAGTTACGTTAAATAGCAGTAGTTGAATAGTAGTTTTGATATTTTTTTTAAGTTTGTGGTTTAGATAATTCTTTAGGCTTAGAGAAGTGAGAATCTACACTCTCTGAGCCCGGGCGAGAGCCCTGTTGGAGATTATGTCACCACAAATACCTCCTCAGCCTGTCAGCTCACTGCTCATATAACTCGGTGCTCAGACTCTCCAGCCTCAGTCCCAACGGCTCGGCTTGGTAGAGGCAGAATGTTTGAATTATGACCCAAGCAGAAGATAGGCTTCCCGGGGGGGGGGGGGGGGGGGGGGGGGGGGGGGGGGGGGGGGGGGGGAGGCAGGGGGGGCAGAGAAGGAAGTGATTTACTCTGGGAAATCCCAATACTAGGCCTAGGAAAGCAGTAAATCGTTTCCATACCGCAAGGATGGGAGTGGGAACAGGCCAGGGACAGAGATCCCAGAAGGCGAATTCTTGCGTCTTAGTCTCTGTGGACTCAGTGCACAAACACTTGCTGCTAGACAGCTTTAAGGTGAGTGAATTGGGACCTAGTTGCCACCACAAGGCTGTGCAAGTCATATGTCACCTCTAGGTGGAGGAAGTCATGGGTGAGATTTCCTGTGGCTCTTTGGAATTCTAGATCTTCCTGGATTTGCCAGAGAGATTTGGTTGGTCTCACTGGTATGAGCCTTAAAGCTGTTTTTACTTTCTCACTTGGAATGTCACAGCATGTATGAGACTTCCCAGGTGAGGAGAGGTTGGCGGGCCTTCCAGCATCACTCTGAATTGCTGAGGACTGTGTGTGTGTGTGTGTGTGTGTGTGTGTGTGTGTGTGTGTGTGTGTCTCTATGTGTGTGTGGGTCTGTGTGTCTGTGTGCCTGTGTCTGTGTGTCTGTGTATGTCTGTGTATCTGTGTGTTTGTCTCTGTGTGTGTGTATGTGTGTGTGTATATATGTGTGTCTGTGTGTGTGTTTTCACATATGTGTGTATATATATATGTACAATTATGTACAGAGGTCAGAGATCAATGTCAGATATTTGGTTTCTCTTCACCTTATTCTTTGAGACAGGAGACAGGGTCTCTCACTGAACCTGGAGCTCAATGATTTGGCCAGGCTGGCTGCCCAGCAACACCCCAAGGATCTTCTAGGCCCCAGCATCCCTCTGCTGGGATTACTCACTGCTATGTCCAGCCTTTTTACACGGGCCCTGGGGAGGCCCTCACGCTTGCAGAGTGAGCATTGTATCAACTGTGCCAGCCCCACTGAGGGACAGTTTGAAAGTCATTTCTGCCTTGAACATGTTTGTGGAAGGCAGCAGATGGTTCTGTCTGCCCCACAGTGAAGGTTTTACCCTTTCTGTTCTCAGATGGTCATGGAGTGGATTTCATGGCATGCCTTTAGACTAAGCATGCGAGTCTTTTCCTGAAGTGAAGAAACTTTCCAAGTTGCCCAGAGTCATAAAATCATCAAAGATGTTAGTGCTGGAAGACAGTCCTGATTTTACCGATGGAGAGCCGGAAGCCTGATCTCACAGCTGAGGGGCAGCAGGGCTTGTGTTAGATCTAGGGTTCCTTACGTCATATCCAGAGCATTTCCTGTGAGGCTCCTCTGTCTGCCCTCTCGGAGCTGGTGGAAATGAGGCTGCATATAAAGTTAGGAAGGCGCTTGCCATACAAGGACCAAAAGCTGAATGTGCAGCACAGGCCTGTTAACCCCAGCACTGCAGGGAGGGTCATGGGGACAGTGACCCTGACCGAGGCAGAGAGTTTAGAGCAGATAGGATACTTGACTTTCTCTGGTCTCCACATATATGCACACTCACACGTGCCTGCACACACATGTGCATGTATTCTATATAAATAAGCCCTGTATACACACACACACACACACACACACACACACACACACACACACACACACACAACTGTGCACATGAACAAATAAAGAAGACAAAGAGAGGAGCTGCTTACACCGGACAGAGGAAGCATCGTAGGCTGTCTGTCCCGTATTTGCTTTTGTTAGGGTCAACAAATGAGAAGCATATAAACCCAGCTTTGAGACACATGCCCTATACCTTGCTGCCAGACAGACAACCCTAAGCTCCCACAGTTCCATGGTTTGACTTAGCATATTTTATTTGCATCAGCTATGGCGTGAATCAGTAATGTTATCCCCGTTTTAGGTGGTTGGTAGAGCTGGGATTGGAGCATAAGGCTGGTTATATTCCATCCTAGGCTCTTCATGTCTAAGGACAAGGGAGCTGCTGGATGAGGGAGGGGCTGTAGGAGTGAACTGGGAAAAGGTCTGGTCCTTCTGATGGTCTATCCAAATGCCCTTCAGGGACCCTAGACCTGAGCTATAGAATCCAAAGTAGAAATCAAACTCCCACCAACAAAGAGCCACTACCCTTCCTGCAGGGCATGGCCCTGCTGTGCTTTTCTGTCCCTGTGTGGCTAGAGTGGCACTGTACCTGTGCCCACTGGCTCAGCGGGAGACAAAGAACGGGTATGGTCTGAAACCAGGCCAAAGCTTTCTGCTGCTTTCCTGTTCCAAAGAAAAACAAATACGATCATCCTGAACCCCTTCTCTGCTTAAGACAAATTGCCCAAGAGAGCCAGACACTGCAGGCTGACTATGCTAACAGGAACAGCCTCTTAGTTAGCTCGTTATTACTGGGTCCAGCTCTTTTCACCTAAGTAGTACTCCTGTCTTCTAAGTAGATCCCTGCCTGTTAAGCACGGTATGACTGCTATAGACCCCGGGTACTTTGGCTTTCAGAGCCCCTTCCTCCGCAGATACATAGAGAAGCTGTCCTGCCGTCCCCTCACTGGTCCTTCCTCACATCCTCCAGGTCACTGTTTGCCTTCTACAAGCAGCCAACCTCTGTTTGCTGAAGGATATCCAAAGCGAGGAAAATTCAGGTAGTCAAAGGCAGTGAGGGGGAAAGAGGCCTTAACAAGCCCAGGATGGTGAGCCTGAGGCCAGGAGCTTAGCTAGAACTTTTCCACCTGACTCGTCAGAGTCTGGAGAAGACAGCCCAGAGCATGTAGCCACCTAGGTAGTCTTCCGGGACTGAAGTTCAGAGGAGCCCAGAAACAGGAGGAGGTGCAGGTGAAAGAAGCCAGAACCCACATTCACCTGAATACTTCTTTTGGGTGGGTACATGCCAAAAGACAAACAAGAGGGTCACCCCAACAGCTGGTGTAGTCCTTGTCCCGGGACATTTGTAGTGGCAGCTCCTGCCTCAGAGCTTTGAGGGAGAGGAGATGCAACAGTTATGCTTGTGACAGAATAATATCATTCTGAAGATAAAAGGCTTAGAGTTAGGGTCTGGGTACCATCCTGTTCTACAAAAAAAAGCATCCAGGAAAGAGAAGTGGACCCTGTAACCTAGGCCCTTGAAAAGCTGCCCTGAGCAGGGTGGTCCCACACAGGCAGGTTGGGAAGAGCAGAAATGAGGGACGGTACAGACAGCGGATGCAGACATTGAATGGATAAGGGTGGAGCCAACCAGATGGCAAATGGTTGCTAGGTTACCAGGGTGGCAGCTGCCCATGCCTCGGACTTTGTTCATTTACATGATATATCCACTGTAATCACGAAAGGGTTGAGCATCGTGGCCAGGTTTGATAACCCTGTGGCAGGCACAGCCAGAAAGGAGGAACAAGGACTCAGAAATGCGCCGGAACGGAGGCGGGGAGCAGGCCAAAATCTTCACTGTCGCTATCAATAGCCACAAGCAGAAGCATCCTGTCAGTTGGTTCCCTGGCACAGGGCCTCCAGCCAGGGAGCTGTGCCCAAAGACCTGTGAAGACACAAGACACACACCAAAAAGATTTTTTTGATCTAAAACGTAAGAGAGGAATGGAGTGAAAAACAAGACATTTTAATTACGTGTCCAGAAAACAAGTAACCACGTCAACCCCATTCACGTTTAACTTTAGCAACCTCTACATTCTCTGCTCGTAAATACTGCTATGGCTTGACTCTTCCACTGCTGCATCGGACTTCCTGTGCCTGTGGGAGAGAGCTCAGAGAATGTAGTAGCCACCTAGGCAGTAAGTCAGTATGTGTGGCTTCACTGTTTCAAAACAGGGGGCTGGGCACGTGCAAGTGTGAGGACCTGAGTTCAAATCCCCAGGAGCCCACATAAATGCCAAGTGGGCACACGGTGGTTCTCTGGAGGCAGACAAGGGATCATCATAGTAAGATGGTATAGCAAGACTAGTCATGCCGACTGGCTCTGAGTGTGACCGAGGGACCTAACTCAGTAAGCTGGATGAGAAATAAAAGATGTTCCTAACATCAACCCTGGGCCTCCACATGCATATGCACACATAAGCTCACCCACACGTGCAAGAAAGCCCATGCAAGCACATACATACCACATACGTGGGGAAAGGATTTAAAAAATCAGATCTTTTTAATCTTTTCCACAGTAAACATTTTCTAGTTAAGGTGAAATATAAGTGTGTTTAGTGTCAGATACAATATTGAAAGCAGATTCCATTCTTACAAGACTTTTGGGCATATAACAGTCTTGGGGTTCAGGCTTCATTAAGCCAGATATCTGAGAAGACGATGAGACTCCATTGCTGCATGATAATTGGATGAGCCGAGTCTCAGAACCTTCCAGAGTCTGTTCATATCAAAGTACTTTAAAAACTTAGAAATGTTATTCAAGGGGATGAGCTTTTACATGACGGGTAAAATGCACCTTGCCAGTGTGATCAACTGTTATGGTAGGGTTCCCCTGGGATTGATGGAGTTGGGGCCACATATGTGTGTGTGTGTGTGCGCGCACACACACACACACACACACACACACACACACCTGAGCCACTGCCTGGCAGTGTCCCCTAGCAGTGATGGGTCTAATGATTCTAGCTGGAATGTCAACACCAACAAGCACTAAAAGTGGGCCCTGATGGCAGGCTGGCTGACCCTTTGTCCTTTAAGGATGTCTTCTTCTCCCTGTAATGATTTCCCTCTTAGGCTTGGGAACAGGAAGGACAGAGTAAACAGCCTTCCCCAGGTATCTCCATCCCCCAGTCCTTCATGGTTTGTCTTTGATGCTGTTCTCAGGCTTGGACTGTTGCTGTCCCTATCACCCTAGCTGTGCTCTCTTCTCCCCACCTAGATCCCCACACGGTGGCCATCGGGCTCCCTTTACCTCCACCCAGCAGGCTGACTATAGCTGTGAAGGATGGAAAGGGAAGCCAGCCTGATTACATCCATTGGGAATCTAGGCTTCCTCTTCTGGCCTCACCTTCGGTTGACTGGAGGCAGTGACTTCATCCCTCAGTGGACAGTGGAGGCCTTGGTAAGGCCACTGGAATTTTCCTGTCCCACACTGCAGGTGACTTGGGGAAGGCAGTTTAACAGGTGCAAGTCCCTGTCTATTGTGGATGTTAGTGACCAGGATATCCAGAGACTGGAGAGCAGGTTTGCCCTTCCTCCTACTGTATCTCACTGCCTCTGATAACTCCTTCATTGCCAAGCTTGGTTTTCATAAGGATGGACTATCATCCACCCAGCACTTTCCTGATCCTATGGAACTATGCACTTTTTAAGTCCTTAGCCATGCTAAGGAGAAGTAGGTCAGATCTCAGACTTATCCCTGCATGATAGATGAGGAATCAACTCAAGGTAAACGGCCAGCTGCTCTATGGCAGGTGAGTGGATGAGTTAGGCTTGGCTCCTCTGGAAGCTGTTACCCCCGGGGAGGCTGCAGGGAATCAATGACTCTCATTAAGTCACCTGAGTACGCAGTGAGTGCATTGCGCGGGGTGGGGGGGGGTGGTGGGGGGGGGGATGTGTGGGAGGCAGTTTCCATGACTCAGAAAGTCCAGGGATCTTAAAATGCTGACATCACATGAAGTCATTGAGTAGAGAAGGATCATTTCACTGATGTCAAGATCCTTCTGATTCATCTATTCATGCTTTAATTAATTCAGCAAGTGTATAAATGCATCGAGTACCACTCCCTGTTCAATCAATACAAGTCTGTATGCCACAATCAGTGCAAACCTGGGTTGGAGAGATGGTTCAAACATTAAGCTCTTACTGTACTTTCAAAGGGACTGAATTCAGCCCCCAGCACCCACATAAGAGGGCTTATCCAGTTCCAGGGGATCTGACACCTTTTGACTTCTGCAAAGGTTTGTGTATGCATGGTGTACTCAAAACTCACCCAGGTATGCACATACATTTTAAAAATTAATTTAAAAAAATCAGTGTAACCAAACACCCAAATTTACCAAATTATCAACTTGATCAATTGTTGAACAATTAATTTACTGGGGACATTTTTAAACCAAATTTACCTCTTTCAGTTATAACAACTTCAATGGTAATGTTTTAATAGCTAGAAGGTTGGCTAAACAAAAAATACTTAAGCATTCTTTTTCTACATGAAACACTACATTTTTGATCATTCCTAGCCCTTATCTAAAATTGTTTTTACTGCTTCTGAATTCTTTCTTTTCATGGCTTTTAATTACTTCATTATTTAGTTTATTGCTTTATTTACTTATCTGTTTTTGGGGGGGCCCATGTTACCGCGCAAGTGCGGAGGTCAGAAATCTAATCCCCAGTCCTCTGCAAAGACAGAAAATGTTCTTAAGTGTTGAACCATTTCTTCAGCTCTCTTCATCTTAAAGGTCTTAAGGCATCTTCTAATAATTATTAGATGGTCTTTTTTTTAATCCTCATAATAAGTCTACAGGGTAACTTTTAACATCACCATTTTACAGTCTAACTGAGGCATTAAGTACTTTGCACAAATACTCCAGCCAAATATGATTTCCAGGCTGTCCAGCTTCGAAGCTCATGAAAATCTTTCTTCCTCTACCACAATCTAAGTGCCCTCTGTGAGCTATTACCAGGGCAGGACATTTTGCATCTCAAAGTGTAGCGGGAGAGTTGGATGAATGGTAGAAATGGAAGCCACGGGCAATGACCCAGCCTTCGAGGCAGGAGCTTTTCCGTAGTAATTGTGGAAGTTTATTATGTGTATGTGTGTGGGTGGTATATGCACGCCCTTGGAGGCCAGAGACACAGGAGCCCCTGGAGTCCGTGTTACAGTTAGGAACCTTCTGACTTGGGTTCATGGAACTAAAATCTGCAAATGCCAGGCTTTTAATCACCAAGNGGCAATGACCCAGCCTTCGAGGCAGGAGCTTTTCCGTAGTAATTGTGGAAGTTTATTATGTGTATGTGTGTGGGTGGTATATGCACGCCCTTGGAGGCCAGAGACACAGGAGCCCCTGGAGTCCGTGTTACAGTTAGGAACCTTCTGACTTGGGTTCATGGAACTAAAATCTGCAAATGCCAGGCTTTTAATCACCAAGCCATCCCTCCGCTGACTAATTTCTCAAACTCATTCATTCCTTTGAGATCTGCTGCAGCCGAGAGTGAAAACTCGCATGGGAAGGGCCCACCCAGTTTAGGAGAAGATGGAGGAGAGAGAGGTGGGTCACAAGTTACTCAAGCTTCCTGTGGCTGTCCATATGGACCTTGCTTTCCGAGGACCGTGAGGCACAGCTTGGAACACCGAGGGCACTGCGCCACCTGCTGTTCGCAGTCTGCACTCACCTGATTCTTGTCTTGCCCACATCCATCTGGCAACCTCCGCGAGTTAAGCCTTTATTTTATTTTATTTTATTTTATTTTTTAAGTTAAGATTGGGAAGGGTGATTCCTTGGTAGAAGTAAAAGACTTAAGAAACTTTTATAATCATTTGTGAGGCATATGACCTTTGGGCAAGGCCTTTAGCTTTGTTGTCCTCGTTGTCTCCTCCCCTCCCCCCCCCCCTCCTCCTCCACTTCCAAGACTGCATAGCCCTGGCTGTCCTGGAACTCGCTCTGTAGACTTGGCTGGACTCAGACTTCCAGAGATCTGCCTGCCTCTGCCTCCCAAGTACTGTGATTAAAGGCAGGCACCGTCACTGCCCGGCCTGGCTTTCAGCTTCTTAAAGTCAGTTTCTGTGTGTAAAATAAAAACCACAGGAATATTGTTTCATCCTAAAATTTAGATGAAATGAGTGTTCAGTTTTTCATTATTTTACTTTATTTTGAGACAGGGTCTTATGTAGTCCAAATTTGCCTCAAATTTGCTTTGTAACTGAAAATGACCTTGAACTTGTATTTGTTTGTTTTTCGAGACAGGGTTTCTCTGTACAGCCCTGGCTGTCCTGGAACTCACTTTGTAGACCATGCTGGCCTCGAACTCAGAAATCCGCCTGCTTCTGCCTCCCGAGTGCTGAGATTAAAGGCGTGTGCCGCCAAACCAGGCGACCTTGAACTTTTGACCGTCCTACTTCCACCCTGCCCGGAAGGAAGGGAAGAAAGGTGTAGGCTTTCTGAACAGAGCATTGATATAACAGGCACCGAGAACAACAATTAACAAATGAAACCTCGGGAAGCTAAAAAGCATCTGTAAGGCAGAGAACACCATCTTTCGGACAAAACAGCAGCCTACAGACTGGGAAAAGTTCATTCTTGGCTTTTAACCTGCTGAGCCATCTCGCCAGCCCCTGATTTGATTTTTTTTTTTTTAATGGAAGAAAGACTCCCTAATTAAATATGTTTCTAGCATCTGCATCCATCTGAGAGTTTCCAAGATTCTGATTCACAAATTTCACATCACTCCTTTCAGGCAAATGAGCAATTTAAAACCAAGAAAACTGGAGTGGTCTTTTCTCAGTCCAGTTCCACTGGGAGCCGATACACAGAGCAAAGCTAAGAGGCTTGGCTCCCTCCAAGAAGCCGTGAACACCAGAGCATATTCTGTTTGCCTGGAGATCTTTTCCGGTGCGAATGGCAGTCATCAGATGGTAGCTCGCACACTGCCAGTCTCATCCTTCTGGACCATTAGCTTATGCTGCTGCTTTAGAAGTTCAGCAGTACAAAATCTGTCTATCTGTGACTTCCAACAGTGCATGTAACAAATTCAATACAACCCCTTGGCTGGGTATTTCAACCCTGTGGTGATGGGGATAAGGGAGGCTGGATTGGGCTGCTCTCACTCTCGCAGAAGGGATTAGGCACCAACATACTCCCCACCTCTTTGGTGAAGATACAACCCAGTACCAGGACTTCCCTTCTTAGTGCCAAATGCTTTTCCCTTTAAAATGTAGCTTCTGAAATTTTTCTCTCATTTGTGGAAATAAAAAATAACATTTAAAAAAGATAGCAACTGGGACTGGTAGAGGTGGTTCAGCATTAAGAGCACTTGTTGCTCTTGCAGAGGACTGGAATTCAGTTCCCAGCATCCATATAAGGTGGCTCACAGCTGCCTGTAACTCTAGTTTCTACCCTTTGCTGGCTCACATGGGGGTACATACTCAAGAAGATACACAAGCATTCACATAAATAAAAGCAAACCTTTTAAAAGATAGCATTTAACTTTACTTAATTAATAAAATCTTATTAAAATCCACACATTGATGGGTGGTTTTCTTGACCTTGCACATACCCAGTGGCATGATTCGTGAGACCCTTTTGGAAAGCAACAGACATATGCTTGCAAAAAAGCTCAATATTTGCCACTCCTTTAAGGTAATAGAATTATTTTTGAGACCTTATCTTTTTTTTTTTTTTTTTGGTTTTTTGAGACAGGGTTTCTCTGTATAGCCCTGGCTGTCCTGGAACTCACTTTGTAGACCAGGCTGGCCTCGAACTCAGAAATCCACCATGCCTCTGCCTCCCGAGTGCTGGGATTAAAGGCGTGTGCCACCACGCCCGGCTTTGAGACCTTATCTTAACAGACAAAGTATTGCATTTGAAAGTCTGCCCATATGAGGCAAGGTGGTACATGACTTTAATCCTAGCACTTGGGAGGCAGAGGCAGGTGGATCTCTGTGAGTTCAAGGCCAGCCTGGTCTACATGGTGAATTTCAGGTCAGCCAGGGATATGTAAAGAGAACCTGTCTCAAAAACAACAACAACAAAATAACAGCAGCGGTCTGGAGAGATAGTTCAGTGGTTAAGAGCACTGACTGCTCTTCCAGAGGTCCTGAGTTCAATTCCCAGCAACCACATGGTAGCTCACAACCATCTGTAATGGGATCAGATACCCTCTTCTGGTGTGTCTGAAGACAGCAACAGTGTACTCACATAAAATAAATAAATTTAAAATAAATAAATAAATTTTCATAAATAAATAGATGCAACTGTCCATTGAGATATTAATCCCCATAGCACCAAGATAAAAAATAGTAGAAAACATAAATCCTGATCTAAAGGGATCATGACTAAAGTATATCTATGGACTACTATATTGACAATGAAATGATAATCACAGAGACAGGGAAGATGGTCCAGATGGTAAGAAGCTTACTAGGCGAGCAGGAGGGGCTCTCCTCAGCACTCACATAAAAGCTATGTGTGGCTGTGTGTGTGTGTGTGTGTGTGTGTGTGTGTAACCCCAGCACTGGATGAGGGCCGAGGCAGGAGGATCTCTAGGCCTAACACACTCAGTGAGATCTGGGGGCAGAGACCCCATCTCAAAGATAAGGTGAATGATTCAGGAAGACATCCAACATTGACTTGTGGCCTCCATATGCAACATGCACACATATACATTCATGTGTACATGTTTGCGAACACATGCAGTGATAAGCATGGAAATGCTTGCTATCATGCTAAGTAAAGACAGAATACATTATATGTCCATTTTTGTCGAGGTCCTCTTGTTGTCCATGCTCATGGATAATAGCTAGGCTAAAATGGGCAAATGAACAGTTATGTTCAAAAACTGGGATTCTGGGTGATTTGGAGAGGGAGAGTTATTTATTTTTATGTATATAAAATACACTGTAGCTGTCTTCAGACTCACCAGAAAAAGACATTGTATCTCAATCCAGATGGTTGTGAGCCACCATGTGGTTGCTGGGAATTGAACTCAGGACCTCTGGAAGAGCAGCCAGTGCTCTTAGCCGCTGAGCCATCTCCCCAGCCCCTAGGGGTGATTTTTGTTTGTTTGTTTGTTTGTTTGATTGATTGATTGTTTGTTTGTTTCAACCTCTCTGCAATGTGGTTACATTATAAGAAGAAAGATAGCCATCAAAGAAAGAGAGTTCCATTTCTAGATCAGCCGAGTGATTCATGCCTCTTCTGGGAACAGGAAGGCATTCATCACCAATTTGAGAAGCCGAGAGTGTCTCATTTCCATCACAAGTAGAAAATCGTTAAGCACCACACTATTTGGATGTATGTATCGCAATTAGAAGCAAAGTGGGGATGGGCGGGGCATACCCCCTGGGTAAGGCTCCTAAGCCTAAGTCTTCAGTATGGTGATCTGTTGCACTCCTGTCTGGCTTGATGGAAGGATCATCAGGTGAATAGTTCTCACGGTCCGTCTGCTCTCCTGTCCTTGCGTTTGCCTAACCCTTTGTGGTTTCTCGGATACTTGCTCCAATTGAGCTCCACAGCAGCTCCACAGCAGTCAACGCCTGGGTCAAGTGGGGAGTTGGGAAGGTAGTGATGGCCATTTTATAGACAGGGACACCGACGCTCTCAGGTTCACAGGGCTAGTGTGTGGCAGAGCTGGAACTAAGCATGTGAGAGTTGTCTGCAGAAAGAGGATGTGATCTGCTCTCAGGGCCGACATGTCACTCTGGGGTCCAAGGATTATGGGAGAAAATACTGATTTTTGTGTGCGTGTGCGTGGGTGCTAGTCTGTGTGTGCAGATCCGTGTGTGTGTGTGTGTGTGTGTGTGTGTGTGTGTGTGTGTGTGTGTGAAGGCAATCTCCAGCATCCTTCCTTCTTGTTTTGTGAGAAGGGGTCTCTTGTTGATGTGAAGCTTACGGAGTAGACTAGATTATCTGGCAAGCACACCCTAGGTATCACATGCCTCTGCCTTCCTAGAGCTGGGGTTACACATGTGAATCACACTTCCCCTGGCTCGTTGCATGTGTGCTACAGATCTATCCCGGGTCCTGGTGCTTGTGTTGGGAGCACTTTTTCAGCTGAGTGTCTCCTCAACCCCTGATCCGCTTTTTTTTTTTTTTTAAGATTTATTTTATTTATTATATGTAAGTACACTGTAGCTGTCTTCAGACACTCCAGAAGAGGGAGCCAGATCTCGTTACGGATGGTTGTGAGCCACCATGTGGATGCTGGGATTTGAACTTATCACCTTCGGAAGAGCAGTCGGGTGCTCTTACCCGCTGAGCCATCTCACCAGGCCCCCTGATCTGCTTTTTAAAGGGAGAGAGGAATGTTTTGTGAGGCTTCCAAGATAGACGCGGCCAGGGAGAACCAGACGGAATAGTCCAGGGATCCCCAGAATACAGTGATAGCACAGTGTATGCTAAAGGCAAGAAAACGGCTCAGGACATCTGTGGTCCCTCAGAAAGCCAGAAAGCTGAGAGGGAAAAGGTCAGACTTAGACAAACCAGGACATAGAAATGAAGGAGCAAGCCTTTAAATGACTTCTAGGTGGCATACTTACAACCAAAGCCCACCGTGTTGACATCAGTGGCTTTCCCAGCCTCTCTCTCTCTCTCTCTCTCTCTCTCTCTCTCTCTCCTCTCTCTCTCTCTCCCTCTCTCTCTCTCTCTCTCTCTCTCTCTCTCTCTGACTCACTGCATGAACCTGGCCCTGTGCTTGAAGCACTTTAGCTGCAGTCTCTCAGAGTGATCTCTGCAGAGTTGCTGTCCTGCACGGATGAGTGTTCCGAAATGGTGGCACTTTCCTGGGTTCAATTCCTAGGGTAGAATCCCTTCCAAAAAGAAAAAAAAAATTGATGTTTGTGTATTCTGGGTCATCTGGATACCATTAAATACCACATCATAGTTTCAGTGTCTGTAATGGCATTGTGTTTAGGTAAGTTTGGGGCCAAATAGTGCTATTTGAATTGTCACAGGCTAACGGAGAAGAGAATAGAAGTGAAATTATGTGTGAACAAGTAGAAGCCAAAGGACATCATAAAGCCTGTGTGTAGAAAACTTTCCTAGTCACAAACACCAAAAGGTGGACATGAAAAGTCATTCTACCAGATTGATCTCCGGCCACACATATGTGTACAACTGCACACACACACATCTGCACATGTATGTACACCATAAATAATAATAAAAAAGAACAGCCAGGCAATGGTAGTCCATGCTTTTAATCCCAGCACTTGGGAGGCAAAGGCAAGTGGCCCATTCTGAGTTCAAGACCAGCCTGGTCTACAGAGTGAGTTCGAGGACAGCCAGGGCCACACAGAGAAACTCTGTCTCAGGAGAAGATAAATAAATAAGAAAGAAAAAGAGAGAGAGAGAAAGAAAAAGAAAAAAAGAGTTGAAAGTCTGGCTAGTAATGATCTTTTAGGTCTTGGGACTCATTTGTACTCTTCATAATTAAGAATTTAGAAGCCAGGCAATGGTGGCGCATGCCTTTAATCCTAGCCCTCAGGAGGCAGAGGCAGGTAGTTCTCTGAGTACAAGGACAGCCTGGTCTACAGAGTAAGTTCCAGGATAGTCAGGGCCACACAGAGAAACCCTGTCTTGAAAAAACAAACAAAAAAAGATTTCAAAGAGCTTCTGTTTATATGGCTTACACCTATGAGTATTCACATATTAGAACTTCAAGCTCAGGGTCTAGAGAAGTAGCCGAGCTGATAGTATGCTTACCCAACATGCATAAGGCTGGTACAATTCATGACATCTTAAAACTGTTGCGTATCTTTAAAAACTAAATGTATCCAATCACACACACACAGCCACAAGACAAAAACAATACATCCCCTAGTCTCTGGTATCATGAAATCTCCTGATCCAGGCAGACAAGTGTGAGCAGGGAACCGGCTTCTGACCGATGGTTGGCACGAGAGCAATACTCCCAAGGCCTCAGATGACTCCCGGGGTGACTCTGTCATCAGTGAAGAGCTCACACAAGCTCACGAGGACCCTGCTTTTCTCAGCATCCCTAGACGAGAAACTCCACTTCTCTGAACCCCTTTGACAATTAAGAAAACATCTACCTACCATTGAAGGATTCTCTGGGCGAATGCAGGTAAAACAGTGCAGCCATTTTTGACATCTGAGGCCTCCATTCTTTCGCCTTTGAGGACCTGTCTTATCTCTATCTTGTTCTCTTGGCTGACGCTGGAGTCTAACGCCTACTCTTTATCCTTATCTTAAATTAATTATTAATCTCAAACTATTTAACCACTCTCTGAGTCTGTTGCCTTAAATTAGGATAATAATAATGCCTCCCTCATAAAAACTGTCGAACAGATTGTTGATAACAATGTGTTCAATGTGCAGGACAGCTAAGAAGCCCACAGCCAAGCCCTGTCATTACCGAAACACTCAGCACCTAAGTGCTAAATAAGCGCCAGTTAGTATTGTTTTGATCCATTGATCACCTGTATGTGAGGGTGTGTGTTCAAATGTGCATGTGTGTGTGCATGCGTGTGTGTGTGTGCATGTGTGTGTACATGTGTGTGTGCATGTGTGTGTGTGCCTGTGGAGGCCAGAGGCCAACACTGGGTGTCTTCCTTGATCATTTATTCACTTTTTTTTTTTTGAGGGAAGGTCTTTTGTGTGTGTGTGTGTGTGTGTGTGTGTGTGTGTGTGTGTGTGTGTGTGTGTGTGTGTGTGTGTGTGTGTGTGTTTGAGAGGTTTCTCTGTGTGCTCTGGCTGTCCTGGAATTTGCTTTGTAGATAAGACTGGCCTGGAACTCAGAGACATACCTGCCCCTGCCTGTCTCCTGAGTACTAGGATTAAAGGCATACACCACCATACCTAGCTTGAGGCAAGGTCTAAGACCAGACCTAGAGCTCATTCATGGGTTAGGCTAGACTGGCCAGACAGTCAACCCTGAGAGTGTCTTGTCTCCACCTCCCCAGGGCTGAGATTATAAGTATGTGTTGTTGCACACAGCTTTTAAAAAACTCTTATTTTATTTTTTAAGAGATTGATTTTATTATTTTTAAATTATGTGTATATGGGGGGGTAGTATGTGCACGAATGCATATGGTGTCTTCATAGCCCAGAAAGGGGATATCTGGGCCCCCTGGAGCTGGACTTATAGGTGGCTATAAACTGCACCATGTGTGGGCTAGGGATTGAACTGTGGACCTCTGGAAGAGTAATGTACTCTTTTAACTGTTCAGCCATTGCTCTAACCCTTCGGAATTTTTTTTTTTTAATGAGAGTGTTAGGGATCAAAACTTAGATTCTCATGCTTACACAGCAAGTATTTCGCTACCTAAACTATCTCTCTGACTCTTATTGAAATTTTAAGTGATAATTGAGAGTACAGTTCCTCTTGAAATCGTTTTTAGAGGGTGCTACAGTGTAGCTCTTCAGTGTCCTCCCAAGGCCCCCATGGTAAAGATACAGTTCCTGTGGTGGTTTAGGTGGAATGCCCCCCATAGGTCTGGCATTTATACTTTGTCCCCAGTTGGTGGCGCTGTCTACAGAAGTTTAAGAGGTGTGGCCTTATGACCCTGCTGAGAAAGTCTTAGCACACCTAGACAAGAAACTCCACTTCTCTGAACCCCTCTGACAAGTAAGAAAGCATCTACCTACCTTGAAGGATTTGGGGAGGTTAGTGGATATGTGCCCTTGGAGGGGGTATTGCTACCCTGGCATTTCCTCCCTCTCTCTGCTTCCTGGTCTCCACGACGTGAGCAGCTTAGTCTGACCACACACTGTCCACCCTGGTGTACCCAAAGACAGTGAGTCGGAGAAGCCATGGACTGGAACCTCTGAAATCATGAGGGAAAATGAACCTTTCCTCTTTTTTATGTGGATTATCTTGGGTATTTGTTATAGTAATGGGAAACTGACTGATACAGGAAAGAAAAAAAGAAAAGTTAACATTTATTGGGTGGATAGCATATAATGAATGCTTTTCACATATTTAGTAGTTTAACCTTTTCAAATCTCTGTAGGGAAGATTTTCATCCAGGGCTAGACTAGGATGAGGACAGGGAAAAGCCTAGCACACAAAGCTAAGCCTGGAGCTCTCCGTCCCTCCTCGCCTCCCCTCCCCTCCCCTCCCCTCCCCTCCTCTCCCCTCCCCCTTTCAGGAGTGTTGCTGATGTAGCTGCCCCTTAAGCTTCCTGAAATTCTTGCCATGAGGGCCTCTTGAGATCTGCTTCTAACAACAGAATAAGAGAAGCCCTTACAGGAGGTCGCAGTGGGAGGAGCTAAGCCTTTGCCCAGACACTGAGAGGATGCTGTTTGGAAGTCTCGCTATCACCAGGATGACAGACAGCTCTAGGCTTGCACTTGGCATTGCTTCCCGACATCTTCTTTCCCAAGAATCCGAAAGAACTCTAGGGATGAGCATTTCCCCTCTCCACAGTGGAAAGGTCTGTGAGGGAGGAGAGCTTGGGCTGTAGTACCGACGTCAGCCCCTTAGGTGAGCCCCTCGGGCTGAAAGGCTTTTAAAGGGAACACTTGACAGTTGCCTTTAGTGATAGCCTCCCTGAAGACCTGGCATAGAGTACAGAGAGGAGAGTGCCTCTACCACCCACCACACGCCAGCCCTCTTCAGGAAGGGAGGCTCAGCAGAGAACTGAGCTATCAGAATTTTTCTAAAAATGCTATAGACACTTGATAAAGCCTATGTGAAAGTGATGAGGATTAAATGAGTCCCTGATCGACTCATGTCCCTCCTCTTCCTCCTCCTCCTCCCCTCCCCTCCTCCTCCCCTCTCCTCCCCTCCCCTCCCCTCCCCTCCCCTCCCCTCTGTTTACTGAAAGGCAGGGTCTCAGTGCTTAAAAGAGGCACACATTGTGTCCTGTTCTGTGCCCCACAAGTATACAGCAAGTTGGAGGTTATCCTTCAAGTCAGAAAGAGGCTGTCCCCAGAGCTTGACTGTGCTGGCACCTGACCTTGGATTTGTAGTCTCTAGAGCTGTGGGAAAAATAAGTATAAGCAATCCAGTCTGTGGCATTTCATTAGGGCAGCCCAAGGTGGTGAATGCAAAACACCCACGGCAACATCTAGTGCCCACAACTTGGGCGACTTCCAGTGACGCAGCGTAGTCTGTTCTGAGCTCACTCACTTCACATCTGGGTCTCTTTACTCTTCACCATCCAAGTAAGTGAGTGGTGACCATTTTTGCCATTTTCAAAGAACACTTAGACAAGCCATTCTTTGGATTGCAGAGGGTCAGAGCAGTGAATTCCAGAACCGGGTGGTGTTCTATGAGCCTCTTGACCTCTCTAGACTCCCCACCTATCAAACAAGGATAGCACACACTCCTATTTCCCAGACTGTTTTTAAGAATCTAAAATCTGTACACAACTCCCAAGTGTGGCCAAGCCCAGACCCGGTCCTCAGATGGTGAAAATAGCTGAAGGCCAAGTTTCTGAGGCTAAGTCTGCAGGTAGACCCCAGTCTCACACAGGTGAACATTATCAAATGGTTAGAGAGGAAGAAAGTGTGTTCTGGGCAAGGCAAACCGATGACGGAATGGAGCTAAAGTGACCCACAGTTTGCTTTGCAGGTAAGGATGGCGGAGAGTTGGGGTGGCTCACCCCCCAGCCCAGGCAATGGGTCAAATCATTACCATTGGCATCCAGTGCCCTTGGTTTTTGTAAAGATGCCACCCACCTCCACCTACTCGGGGAATCAAAGTGCAGTCAAGGCTGAGAGTCCTGGGTTTTAATGATGGCTTTGGAGTGGTGAGGCTCACGTGAGCACAGAGCTCAGCTGTGAGGTTCTGGGAAGTCCCCTGGACATGTGCTGCGACCGACAGTCATTAGACATTGGTTCTTTCCCTAATGAGTCATTAAAGGAGAATAAGGGGCGAGTTCAGAGTGCACTCGCCAAGCTCCAGATCTGGAAGCCTTCAGCCTGACCCCCAAAGTCACACACACTTGTCTCCGAATTGCCCATCTGCTGGGGTGGGGATGGGAGGGGAGAATGGGAGACCACTGGATAATAAAATCTGATTGGACAGTCCACAGGCCCCCCACTGACATTAGCTAGTGAGTTTAATGAGGCCATCTGGGTATCTCATCAGTAGGCTTCAGATCAGAGATTTGAATCTGAGCATGTGGGATTCTCTCCCAGGAAAAGCAACGAGATGGCACGTTAGGGAAACGCTGAAGGGGCGGAGATGGATTAGTGAGTAAAGTGCTGGCTCTTCAAACATAGAAACCTACGTTCATCTCCCCAGCACCCACATAAAAAAGCTGGGTGTGGTGGCGGGTCTGGAATGTCAGGACTGGAGAGGCAGAGACTGGAGGATGCCCCCCCTGCTTGCTAGTCAGCCAGTCTAACAGTCAGTGAGCTCCAGGTTCAGTGAGAGATTCCCAGCTCAAGAAATAAGGCAACGAGTGATAGAGGAAGACAGTCAGCGTCACCCTCAGGTCTCCACATGTCTATGCATGTCTATACACCCACACATATACACATGTGTACTTACGCATACATATTACATGCATGCACACACACACACAAACAGAAAAAAGTATAAGGGGAAAAAATAGTCCAGATAGATCCTTGGACAAGAGAATCTGCTCCAACTGGAGGGGCGAAAGGCTAAGACATGCCCCTTAGAGACATGAGACAGAGAAGCAGAGATTATTCTAGGCTCTCTTGACTCTTGTGCCGGGAGCTATTTGGTTTGACCAACTGCCAAATCCTAAAGTTCACAAGACAGCCACAAGTGTGGAAAGACGCCAGCATTCCTAGGGTGAGATTCCCAGAACTCCCAGTTTATTGTAAGCCTCTCACCCCTCAGGTCAGTCCCTCTCCACTGTGGTTTTAGAAACAGTGCCTCCCACACACACATGCACAAAAAAGAATGTTAGGGATATTTATATGGTAGAAGCTTCAACAATGTTGGCCACCCACGGTCATAAACTTGAATATGTAAACTTCCCCCGAGATGCTATCTCGGTCATATCTGAGGCTCATGGTATGGAGTAAGTCACTCACTCCTTCTACAGAGAGCTGTGCACTGAGGCTGGCCAGAGCTGGCATTTCCTGCTTTAAAATGTGCCGTTCCCGTTTAATATAAACCTCACTCACTAACTCATATTTGGCTTGAAGCTTAAGCTTTGAAACTTTCCACTGTTTGGTTTTCAAGAAACTCGCCGCCTCTCCCTTTGTGCACTGCCAGGGCCCCATCCGAGCAACCTTCAGGAGTCTCCCCTGTGCCCACAAGAGCCTCCTCACCCTTCCTCCCTACAGCCGTGCTTCCCTGTTCTCTCCTGGAAGTCTGTTCTCCACGTGGTCACCAGAAAGACTGTCTCAATGTACAAATCTGCATGTGTTAGCACTTTCTTGCGGAATATTTTCCACTCTAAGGCTAAAGCCCCGAGCCTGCCTTCCAGTGAGCTGGCCTTGACCCTTCCCAATCTGCCCCTCTGGCAGCCATATTCGCCTCCCAGCTCTTCCCACCCCTTCCCTGCTGCATCCGTGATCACAGTTCCCAGAGAAGGCCCTTGGGAAGGTTCGTTCCAGGACCCCCAACCTAGGGCAGGTCTCTGCTTTAAACTGTGACTAATGGTGTCCCCACACCACCCTTCTAAGCAGCTTTTATCTCCCCTTATAATTAAACATGCATGAATGTGACTCTATGATAAAGACCCACCCTTCTTCTCAGCTCCTAGAGAGGCACTCACCACTGAATCCTCGGGGTTTACCAAGTGCTCGTCACAAAACCAGGTTCTCACAGAGCATTTATTGAATGGTTTCCTGAGAGGTATAGACGGAACGAAAAGCAGACAGTGAGAATCCAACTTTTCATTTTCTACTGTCCTCATAATCGGAAAAACTAAGGTCAAGCATCCCAAAAAAATCAGGACAGAATTGCCCATAAAGCCTGTCACATAGCAGGCACAGGGGGAGACTCACGTAATCCCAGCACTCAGGAGCGAGCCCAAGGCAGGAAGATTTTGAGTTTGGGAGATCCTATCTTTAAAAGTAACTCAAGCCAAACAAACAAACAAAAGTAACAAAACAATATTAACAAATAATGTGTGACATGATGTTTGCAAAAAATCCAGATAATGGGGGAAAGAGGGAAGGAAGAATCCAGAGGGCCAGTCCTGACAGGTTGCCAACATCACAGAGAAAGGGTGAGGGAGAGAGGTGTGGAGGCTGTCAACAGCTACAGTCTATACCTACCTGAGAAGAGAGCCTCCGCCAAGGGATTGTCTACATCAGGTTGGTCTGGGGCTTGTCTCAGGATCTATTCCTGTCTTCTCTCAGCTTCAGATGTAATGTGATCAGCTGCTCAAGCTCCTGCCTGACTTCCCTCCAAATGGACTACAGTCTGGAATTGGGGGTCAAAAAGACCTTTTTCTTCACTAAGTTGCTTTTTGTCTGGATATTTTAGCACAGCAACAGACATAAAACTAGGACAGAGGGAGAGAGAGAGAGAGAGAGAGAGAGAGAGAGAGAGAGAGGAGAGAGGAGAATGAGAGAGAGTAGTGGTATCCTCTACAAACACCTGGGCCACATGCTGCCCCAAGGACAGCATGTCCTGTCAGAGGAGCAGATGCACATAATTAAAGGAGACCCAGGATGGGACCCTTTCTATGGAGCAATCGTGACAGATGACTTGTATGTGAGTGGCTTGTATGTGAGGGAGAGCTGGGAGGAGTAGTCTGACCAGAGTCTGACAAAAGTCTGTGGTACCATCAAAGAAGAACAACAGGCCTGAGAGTTAGAAGTTTCTAGCCTCCATTATTTGGAAGCAGATTGGTACCCAGCTTTTTGACAGTTGGAGGATGACCGCGTCCACCGTGATCACAAACAGCATCTACATTCCTATGCTTTAGATTCTGTTTCCCCAGACAGTGATAACCACAAAAGCTGTTAGCTGGAGCCTTTTATGCAGTAGGGGAGGGAGGGAGAAAGGAAGAGGAGGGGGGAGGGGCAGGGGGAGAAGGGGAGAATCAAATATGGATCGCTGTAGTCCCTCTGGGACATATGACTATGTTACTTTGTGAGACTGTAAAAGAATTTTGCAGGTGTGTCCAAGATAATAATCTGGAAGAGATTATACCAGAGTATCCAGATGACTCAATAAAGCAAAAGGTGTGGTGGAGGGGCGATTGATTCTATAAAGATTAAAGAATTCTCTGCAAATCATCTTTGGGCTCAGAGTTTCCCCACATTCCTGTGAAGCTTAATCCCCAGGGTATATAGAAAGAGATCTCTAAGGAGATAATTAAGATCAAATGGGATTGAGAGGTCAGAGGCTTGATTACTGTAGGCTTGGAATGCTTAAAGGAAAGTACATAGAGCTAGCCGGTGGTGGGGCGCACGCCTTTGAACCCAGCAGTTAGGAGGCAGAGGCAAGCAGATCTCTGAGTTTGATTTAGCCTGGGTCTATACAGAGTGTGTTCCAGGACAGCCAGGGCTACACAGAGAAACCCTGTCTCTAGAGTCCCTGAGGAAGCAAAGCTCCCGCCACTGCCTGGCCGCTGTCTTTCACTGTCTCCTTCCTCCTGGCAACTCAAATCCCTGGAATCAACAACGTCTAGGTAAAGTACCTCTGCTGTAAGTCTTCCAAGCCCAGCCAGGACAAGGCAGCCGGAAGTGTGACTGGTGAGGCCTGGTCTCTCGGTATATTTTACGTTGTTAGAAATCCTTACTTAGAGTGGATTAATGATGGACCAGGTTCCAAAGTTACTTGCCAGACATCGGACACATGCAGATTGAATTCTACCAGCTGCCTCTCACCTTCTCCCTTGCAGCTGGTGACCTGTGCTCCGTGAACACCCCCACCCCCACTCCCACCCCAGACGCTCTACTGACCACTATATCAAACCCCTGTGGGAAAATCCTGGAAGATGCTTATCCCGACGGACTCAGAACCCATCCCTGGTGCTTGGGCTAAGGAAACTGCAGCAAGAACAAGCCCTTTGTGAGCCTTTTGATGGCCCACTGGCCTTGTGAATGAGTGGTAGGCAGAGTGGCTCCTCCCAAGAGCAGCATATCAAATACTGTTATAAAGAAGGTCCTGGGAGCAGTATTTACTCTCCGTGGACTCTGGCTTTTCAACACTCAGAAAGTTACTTTTAACTGTAAGGATAAAATAAATATAGGCTACTTCATGCCGTGTGTGTGTGTGTGTGTGTGTGTGTGTGTGTGTGTGTGTGTTATACACGTTCATGTGCCACCACACCTGGCACCTGGCTCCACTTTATTTTTGAGACAAGGTCTTTTACTGAACCTGGAGTTCACAGCTTTGGCTGAGCAGGCTGGTCTATGAGCATTAGAGATTCATCTGTCTCCACCTCCCCCGTGCTGAGACTACAGATGCACAGGCCATGTCAGCCCAGCTTTTTTTTTTTTAAATAATTTTTTAAAGATTTATTTTATGTATATTAGTACACTGTAGCTGTACAGATGGTTGTGAGCCTTCATGTGGTTGTTGGCAATTGAATTTAGGACCTCTACTCATTCCTGTCAACCCCGCTCGCTCTGGTCGGTCCTACTCCCTCAGTCCCTGCTTGTTCTGGCCCCAAAATTTATTTATTATTATAAATAACTACACTGTAGCTGTCTTCAGACACACCAGAAGAGGGCGTCAGATCTCATTCCAGGTGGTTGTGAGCCACCATATGGTTGCTGGGATTTAAACTCATGACCTTCAGAGGAGCAGTCAGTGCTCTTAACCTCTGAGCCACCTCTCCAGCCCCCCGCCCAGCTTTTTATGTGGGTGGTGGGGATTTGAACTCAGGTCCTCCTGCTTGCACAGGAAACACTTTGCTAACTGAATGACCTCCCTAGCCCGTTCTTTGTTTTTTTTTTTTTTAAGATTTATTTTATTTATTATATGTAAGTACACTGTAGCTGTCTTCAGACACTCCAGAAGAGAGCGCCAGATCTCGTTGCGGATGGTTGTGAGCCACCATGTGGATGCTGGGATTTGAACTTATCAAGTTCGGAAGAGCAGTCGGGTGCTCTTACCCGCTGAGCCATCTCACCAGCCCCCGTTCTTTGTTTTTGACCCTGAACAACAACAAAAATTCTTTCTATTTTCCCAGGAGGTAAATGTGTCTGAGGCTATAGGAGAGGTGAGCTAACCGAAAGACCACGCTTTACCCTGCTCGGTCATCAGTGAAATCATGATGCCCACAAGGCCTGCGGTACGGGCAGAGTACACTGGCGATCGTAGAGACATTACAGAATCCACTGGTCTGTGTGGAGAGGACCCAGACGGAGTCTAGTGAGGTCTTCAGGGTTCGGCTCAGTTCTGAAGAGTTTCCAAATTCCCACGATGGCAGAGAGGATGCGCTCACAGTCCTTGATTAATTTCTATTGAAGGGTCATTAAGACAATTCAAGAGAATACTATTTATTCTCTAAGTTTCCATCCAGGAGCAGAACAGACTGGCTCCTCCGGTGATTGAAACTGAATCCTTATTTGGTGTTTAATCAGTGGGCGTCTACCAAATAATTAAACTGGGAGCTTGATAGGAACATATGCCGTGGGTGGGGGCAGCCGGTGTGAGCGTGTTTAACTGAAGGGCAGCCCTTGTGTGCAGCAGAGCTACTAAAGAATATTAGTTCTTGGCAAACCTTTTCTTTTCTTTTGTCTTGTTTTATTTTGTTTTGTCTTGAGACAGAATCTTGCTATGTATAGGTGCTGGGTGTTTTGTTATTGTTTGTTTTGTTTTGTTTTGTTTACAATTAGTACAAGTCTAGACACATCTGGGAAGTGGTAACTTTGAGGAATTACCTCTTGTTGGGGGAGGCAGTAATTGACTAATGTGGGAGCACTCGGCCCACTGTGGATGGAACCACCCCTGGGCAGGTGGTCCTGGGTGGTATAAGAAAGCAGACTGCAAGGATAACCCAAGGATGATATTCGTGGTGTTACATTTATTTTTGAAAATATGCTGATTTATATACATATGATTTCCATACATATATGCATATAAAACAGCACAATTACTATACACACACACACTCGCACACCTAAAATGTCCAGAAGCAAATACTGATGTCACTACAGTTGTAAAATGCAAACATTTGGATGATGGAGCATTGGGCATTCACTCGCAGTAGATCTTTGCTCTTTTCCTGTGGGAATTTTTTTTTAAATTTATTTTATTTTATTATATGTAAGTATACTGTAGCTGTCCTCAGACACTCCAGAAGAGGGAGCCAGATCTCGTTACAGATGGTTGTAAGCCACCATGTGGTTGCTGGGATTTGAACTTATCACCTTCAGAAGAACAGTCGGGTGCTCTTACCCGCTGAGCCATCTCACCAGCCCCTCCCGTGGGAATTTTAGTAACAAGTATCAGGCTGATGCTGGGATCACACAACTGTGCCACCATCCTCACACAGCATTTTATCTCATTTTATTTTTTTTAATGTATTTTTATTTTATTATGTATATGTCTGAGTGTCTCCGAGTATGGATTTCTGCATGAGTGCAATGCCCACAGAGACCAGAGGAGGGCGCCATATCCTTGGAAATGTAGTTGTAGGATGGTATCAGCTGCCTGGTATGGGTATTGGGAACTGAACTTAGATCCTTTGTGAGAGCACTTACATAGTCTTAACTTCTGGTCCATCTCTCCAGCTCATTGTTTCTGTTTTCAGTAAAATGTTTACTCACTTGATCTCCTTTTCATGTTGTAGCACATTTAACCTTCACAGCAATCTGTAATATAGCTATAGTGAGTTTACAGATAAAATGAAGACTAGGTTTATCATCAGGATTCAGACCCGCCAAGACAGAGCAATCTGGAGCTTTATATACGGGGAGAGAAATGCAGAGGCGTAGCTGTGCCTTCAGAGGATTGGCACCTAGATCAGAACAGCTGGTACAAAGTAGGCACAGAAGATCAAGGCAGAGAAGGAAACAGTAGGTTGGTTCCCATCAGTGAAGTCTACGGGAAGACACAAGACCCGAGCTGAGCTTTGAAGGTTGTGTAATATAGCCTTATTAAGGACAGTACTTGAAAGGACACATTATGAGGCTGATAAGGGTTGTTTTCTTTTTTAATTGCATTTTTAAACTTAACCTTATTTGGAAATAATTGTATAGTCACATGCCCTGGTAAGTAATAAAATTTATTACTTATAGATCCCATAACTTCTTAAAAAGACAAATTGGTAACATTAAAAAAATACAGTAAAATACCATAGCTAAGACGGTAACATAAATAGAATCTATTAATGTAATTCAGGTTGCCCTGGTTTCTCTCCTACTCTTTGTGTACTTGTGTTTCTATGACAATTAATAACTGGTAAAGCCTGTATCCTGCTCCACAGACAAGCTGAACAGGCCTGTCACTATGACCCTTCACCTCAGCCTTTTAAATTGTGCTTAGCCCACTTCTCTCCTCCCCGCACCCCAGTCCCTGACTTCATTGTTACCCACTAGTGGCTTCTTCATTTTGTCATTCAAGACAGCTATAGGAATGGGAAAGTGGAGGCGGAGAGATGGCTCAATGGTTCAGAACAATTGTTGCTCTTGCAGAGGACCCAGGTTCAATTCCCAGGACCCATGTGATGGTTTACAATAGCTATAACAACAATTCCAGGGAATCTGACCCTCTCTTTAGACTAGGCACACACACGGTGCACATACATACATACAGGTAAGACATTCGCACATATAAAGTAAGATAAAGTTAATATTTAAAAATATAAAATAAATGGGCAGGAGACCCAGCCATGATGGTGCACACACGTAACCTCAGCACGTGTAACATTAAGGCAGGAGGTTAGAGGTTGAGGCCTAGCTAGGGTACTTAGTGAACTCCAGGCCAATCTGATCATATCTCAATCAATCAATCAAATAGTGGGGCTGGAGAGATGGCTCAGTGGTTGAGACTACTTGCTGTTTTTGCAGAGTACCCAGGGTTTGGTCCCCAGCGCCCACGTGAGGAAGATCCTGACTTTCTGTCACTCCAGTTCTAGGGGATTTGATCCTCTCTTCTAGCCTCCATGGGCACCCCGGGCTAGCACCTACATACACTTAGGCATACACATACACATACACATACACATACACATACACATACACATACACATACACATACAGTAATTGCTTTACAAAAGGAACATGGTAAGTGTAGAAGATTTGAACAGACATCACTCTACTGAAGATGTGTGTGCTACTTTAATATCCAGGAAGTTGAATTCATAATGGGTCTTTTTTTTTAAGATTTACTTTATTTATTATATGTAAGTACACTGTAGCTGTCTTCAGACACTCCAGAAGAGGGTGCCAGATCTCGTTACGGATGGTTGTGAGCCACCATGTGGATGCTGGGATTTGAACATATCACCTTCGGAAGAGCAGTCGGGTGCTCTTACCCGCTGAGCCATCTCACCAGCCCCCATAATGGGTCTTTTTAAATTCCATGGACCATCAGTGCAATAGCAATTAGACATGACTGGTTGCTGAATATATTTCTGCATTGACCTACTTAGAAAAAGTAACTTTCTGTCCTTCCAGAGGAGCAGGTTCAATACCCAGCACCCACATGGCAGCTAACAACTATCTGTAGCTCCAGTTCCAAGAGGATACACCACCCCCTTCTGGCCTCCATGGGTACTGCATACACATGGTACACATACATGATGCAAAACATACACAAAAAGTTAAAATAAATGATGTAAGAAAAAGTAACGTATTATTTGTTGGGGGAAGGGATTTTTTTTTTGTTTGTTTGTTTTTCAGACAGGTTTCTCTGTGTAGTTCTGGCTGTCCTGGAACTCACTCTGTAGACCAGGCTGGCCTTGAACTCAGAAATCCTCCTGCCTCTGCCTCCAGAGTGTTGGGATTAAAGGCGTGCGCCACCACACCCGGCAGGGATTTTTTTTTTTGTTTTTTTTTTTGGTTTTTTCGAGACAGGGTTTCTCTGTATAGCCCTGGCTGTCCTGGAACTCACTTTGTAGACCAGGCTGGCCTTGAACTCAGAAATCTACCTGCCTCTGCCTCCCGAGTGCTGGGATTAAAGGCGTGCGCCACCACCGCCGGGCAGGATTTTTTTTTAAAACCCCAGTCTTTCCTTTTTTCTTCTGTGAAGACTATGCAAATCATCTTATTATAGTGTTATTTAATGTGTAAGCTATTGGTATACATAAAATATATCTTAATTAGAAAACAGCACTTACAATTGAGGAAAAGATGTGTAAATAGCTACTGACCTTAGCAGCATCAGCTCTCAGAGGAAATGCAGGACAAACCTCAGTGAGATCTAGTTCCTACCTGCTGGGGTGGCTGTCAACAGAAAGTCAGTGCTGGGCCCGTGGTGGTGGCACTGCCTTCATTCCCAGCACTCCGGAGACAGACGCAGGTGGATCTCTGAGTCTGAGGCCAGCCTGGTCTACGTAGTGAGTTCCAGGACAGCCAGGGCTACCCTGTCACAAACAAAGAATGAAAGAAGAAGAAAAGAGAAAGACAGAAATGAAGAAAGCCAGTGTTGGCAGCTACACAGAGGAACCGAAACTGTCATGCAGTGCTGGTGGGCAGGCGAAATACTGCTTCTGGGAGCAAATTAAATACAGAGTATGAAATGGCTCTGCAGCTCCACCTCCAACTATAATTTCTAAGAAAAATGAAAACCTTTATAACAAGGCATTGTGGGTGTTTGTAGCAGTTTCGAGTGCAATGGTTGAAACTAGGAAAAGCCCAGTCCACTAGTAAATGCATAAACAAACTGTTATAGCCATAACTGCAGGAATATCATGCACACGCAC
Organism: Mus minutoides; assembly: GCA_902729485.2. NCBI lineage: Eukaryota > Metazoa > Chordata > Mammalia > Rodentia > Muridae > Mus > Mus minutoides. The sequence goes on from LR750056.1 coordinate 416,602, forward strand.
ACACGCACGCGCGCGCACACACACACCTAAAATGGCCTGAAGCAGATATCCTTGTAACTACAGTTACAAAATGCAAACATTTTGGAAAGAACATTGATTGTATCATAGTTCATTCATTAGCAGGGGATCTTTTTCTTTTCCTGAGGTAATTTTAGTACTTCCCCCTGTGTGAAGGAGCAGTCACATTCCCACGACAAAATAGGAGGAAAAATCTAGTAGAATTTCAAGTTTTATCTTTTTGTATATGAAAACATAAATAATAATAAAATAGAAGCGTGGGCTGCGGGTGCATGCGCTGACACCAGAATAATCACACTGCGTGTAAGAATGAAGGCTTTAAAAAGAATATGATTCAGGTCTTCATGGGTGGAAAGTCTAGAAAATGCAAACTTCGGATCCTCCTGCCTCCACCTTCCAGGCACTGGGATTCTGGGCATGTGCCACCACACCCAGTTTGCGTGGTTCTTGGGATGGAACCCAGCTTGCCAGGCAAGTACTCTGTGAACAGATCTATCTCCCCGGCCACAGATAGTCATTTGAAAAGGAAAGTCTCTTATAATTAGCACCTATAATCAGACCAAAATTCAATTCCTCTGTGTTCCTACTCTCCAAGCTTGTCTCTGTGCTTGTCCCTGCAAATCAGAGTGTGCAGCCCTTTCTGCCTGGAGCTCCTCACTGAGCCTTAACCGCTCAGCTCCACGACCCGCACAGTGAATGCACGCATGAAGACCTTGCTTGGAAAACAAGGATCCATTTCTCGGGGGCCATATTTTGGACAGGACCGATGGATGTGTGTGACAAAAGCAGATGCATCTGGACACCAGACCACACTCCATAGCTGCTCAGGGCAGAGGGAGCGGCGCTCCATTGGATGTGGGCAGAGGTGACAACTTGAGCTGATCAGGAGTGTAGACAGTCACAAGAAGCAGGAAGGGCTCTGGTCCACGTGAATCTGCCCAGTTTGCTATTTGGCACTTAGGAAGTGAGTCTCCTACCCTTTGCTACAGACTGGGGGACAGGGGCTCTGTCTTCCAGTGGTGGCTGGAACAAACAGTAACTGCGTTCGGAAACTTTGACCTTTCTCAGGCCGGTATTTTGAAGAAAGATAGGGTCACTCTAGCAACACAGTCTTGAGCTATGAGAAACTGTGTGTTTGTTCAAGTGTTTGTGGGCCAAGGCCGGAGCCTACTCAGGAAGAGTACTGAGAGTAGCCTGGCTAGAGTTTGGCCAGTAAGAAACCCAGGTGACCCACTGATTGTAGGCCTTTGAGAATTATTCCTGCCGCAGTTAGAGGTCAAAGGACAGCTTGCAGGAGTAAGCTCTGTCCTTGGACCACAATGGTCCAGAGGTTACCAGTTTGCTAGCCTGATTGTCGAAGGGCAGGAAGGCGAGTCAAGACATAAAATGCTCCTAGAAGGATGACAACCCACATCAGGTTTTCTTTTTCCTATTTCTGTGACTGTGCATGTATATGCATGCATATTTGCATTTGCCTGAGAATGTCCCAGACTATGTTGGAAACCATCTTTAATTGTGCTTCTAACTTTGGATTGAGGCTGGGTTTCTCAATCACACCCAGATCTTGCCCGTTACAAGTAGGCGTCATGCCCACTGGGCATCCCGCCCTCTCCCCCCCCCCATACTGGGGATTTGAATTCCAGTCCTCGCGTTTGCATGGCAAGTGTTTTAACCACTGCGCATCTCAGTCATACAAAGGGGCGAGTGTTGTTAAGATGGGCATAAGGTGGCAAGAGGGTGTTGCTGTGACAGGAGGCTTGTCTAAGGATATCATGTGTGTTGAGAGAGAGAAGAAGCAAGGAAAAGGAGAGAGAGGAGGAGGAGGAAAGGAAAAGAGAGGCTTGAGGGACAGGGAGAAACTAAAGTGGGAAGGAGAAAGAGAGGAGAGAATCCAAAATAAAGAGAAAGAGAAAAGAAGATAGAGGGAGGAATGTGGAATGCGAGAGAAAAAGAAAACAAGAGAGGAAGGTTAGAGATAAAGGAAGAGAAGAGAGAGGAAAAGGAAAAGATAAAAGAAGGAAGAAAGATATGAAAGAGAGGGAGGGAAAAGAAAGCAATAAAAGAAGGGGCGGAACCAGAGAGGACTAGTAGCCAGAAGGCTAGAAAGGAGAGGACCAGTCGCTCGATGCACTCGTCGCTCACCCACCCGGCCTTGACTGAGCCGTACTGTAAAGCCCCGCCCCAGCCCCGCCCCCTCGTCCCGCCCGCTGCCGGCCAAGCCCTAGCAAGCTAGGAGGCAGCGGGCTCTGCGGAGGCGACATGAACCGGCTCCTGTCAAGCGTGACAGCTCGGGCTGCGGCCACCGCAGGCCCAGCCTGGGGCGGAGGGCGGCGCGGGGTGCACAGGCGACCCGGCCTGCCTGTGCTGGGCCTTGGTTGGGCCGGCGGCCTGGGGCTCGGGCTGGGGCTGGCGCTCGGCGCGAAGCTGATGGTCGGGCTGCGGGGCGCCGTCCCCATTCAGTCCCCCGCGGACCCCGAGGCGTCCGGCTCTACCGAGTTATCTCACGAGCAGGCCCCGAGCCCGGGGAGCCCGCACACGCCTGCGCCGCCCGCAGCCAGGGGCTTCTCCAGAGCCATCGAGAGCAGCCGCGATCTGCTACACCGGATCAAGGTGCGGGCTCAGTGGGCGTCAGGGCGGCGGCTTCCGAGAAAGACTTTCCGTTTTTCCGATTGCCCGGCCGCGGGCTGACGCTCTCTAGGCTGCTTAAGTAGCAGCTGAGGTCACCGGCCGCGGAGGGGCCCGCCCCTTCCCCTTTAGAGTCCTATGCACTCCGACGGCCGCGGCATTCGGAGCAGAATCCTTGCCCTCCTGGTGGGCGGGGCCGCAGAGTGGGCGGAGCCAGTCCACTTTTGAACCACCGTGGCCTTTCTTCTTTTCTCTTAGGATGAGGTTGGTGCCCCCGGCATAGTGGTTGGAGTTTCTGTCGATGGAAAAGAAGTCTGGTCAGAAGGTGAGTTCAGCAAGTAGCCCATTTTGTTAACTGCTGAAATAAAATACTGATGTTTTACCGGTTGGAGTTGCAAAAAGTGGCACATTTGTAGAGACAACGTATCACTAGAATAATCAAGCTATTTTGTTTATCACTGAAAAGATTACAATGTAACTAACTGGGCTAGGAGTATAGCTCAGTGGAAGCTCACTTGCTTAACCTTCATGTGTGAGGGGAAAATAAATAATTAAATTGTGTGACTTGCGGGGCGTGGTGGCGCATGCCTTTAATCCCAGCACTCGGGAGGCAGAGGCAGGCGGATTTCCGAGTTCGAGGCCAGCCTGGTCTACAAAGTGAGCTCCAGGACAGCCAGGGCTATAAAGAGAAACCCTGTCTCGAAAAACCAAAAAAAAAAAAAAAAAAATTGTGTGACTCAAGTACATGGATGTGTTTAAAATGCTTTGTTTCTTCTCCCAGTTTACTCTTAAGAATTGGTCTGAAAATGGAATGTAGAACAATCCATTAAATTACCACTATCACATATTAGATAACCCTTATTAGTAATTAAACATCAGTTTCTTCATATTTTTATTCTTTTATTCTGTAATTATTTTATTCCCCACTTCTGTAAAAGGCACTATACCAAGTATTAGGAATACATGATATCCCTGGTCCTTAATGAGTTACAGTTTATTATTACATTTACTAGACAGAAGTGTTAACTGTTTTGTTTGTTTTGATAACAAGCTTGAAGTGGTTTGGGATGTAGCTCAGTTGGTGCTTGCTTTTGGGTACAAGTTCTGGATATAATCTCTTACACCATATAAATCAAAGTGGTATGGACCCATGATCCCATTCCTAAGGATGTAGAAGCTGGAGGATCAGAAGTTCAAGGACACATAATGTGTGTGAGGCCAGCCTGAGCATGTAGAGACCCTGGCATCCACCCCTCCCCAAAGTTAGAAGCTTTGAGAGAGCCATTTTTTAAAAAGATTTATTTATTTCATTTATATGAGTACACTGTAGCTATCTTCAGACACACCAGAAGAGGGCATCAGATCCTATTACAGATGGTTGTGAGCCACCATGTGGTTTCTGGGAATTGAACTCAGGGCCTCTGGAAGAGCAGTCAGTGCTCTTAACTGCTGAGCCATCTCTCCAGCCAGAGAGAGCCATTTCTATTCCTTTTATGGTAAGTGTATCAAAGCACTATTTCATAACATAACTTCTCCATTATGAAAAAATTGCTCCAGTTCATTACTTGGGTTTTATTTATTTATTTATTTATTTGCTTGTTTGTTTGTTTTGTTTTTCAAGACTGGGCTTCTCTGTGTAACAGATCTGGCTGTCCTGGAACTCATTTTGGAGATCAGGCTGGCCTCAAACTCATAAGAGAGCTGCCTGCCTCTGTCTTCCTCAGTACTGGGATTCAAGACTTGAGCCACCACACCCACCTCACCACCTAGGTTTTTAGTAAATGATATTTCAGGCATTATTTAAGGAAAGCAGTAGTTTCAGAAGATGTTGCTGGAAGTAGTAGGGTTTGGGAAAATTATACTTCACTTGAGTGTATGTGTATTTTAATCAATATAGTTAGTTTATGAAAACATTTAATAACCTGGGCATGATAGCACATGCCTATAACCCTAGCACTGAAGAGTTGAGGCAGGAAGATCATCTTGAGTTTGAGGCCAACCTGGTGTATTTTAATTGATACAATCTCAGTGTCAGACTTTCTGCTTTTATTTCCTTTGAAGGTTTAGGCTACGCAGACGTGGAGAACCGAGTACCCTGTAAACCAGAAACGGTCATGAGAATCGCAAGCATCAGCAAAAGCCTCACCATGGTGGCTCTGGCTAAACTGTGGGAAGCAGGGAAGCTGGATCTGGACCTCCCTGTGCAGCACTATGTTCCCGAGTTCCCAGAAAAAGAATATGAGGGTGAAAAGGTAGTGACACTCACAGCCCGTTTTCCCACTGGTATGTTACACTATGTATACCGGAACCCTATTCTAAATAGTCAATAGAATTCTTTGGCTTGTTTTTATTCCTTAGATTTCCTGTTCAGTCTATATGAACTGGAAACTTTTTGTGAGCCTTCCTTCCGAGGCTGTTGTTGGCTTGTTTGCTGTGGTTTACCACTGTCAGTGACTGTTGTATGGTTTTTGGTTTTTGTTGTTAGGTTTCTGTCACAACAAGATTACTAATTTCCCACCTAAGTGGAATTCGTCATTATGAAAAGGACATAAAGAAAGTGAAAGAAGAGAAAGCTTATAAAGCCCTGAAGATGGTGAAAGGGACCCCGCCACCACCTGACCAAGAGAAAGAACTGAAAGAAAAGGGAGGCAAAAATAAGGAAAAGAGCGACGCGCCGACCACCAAAGCCGAGCAGGACGGCGAAGCCAGATGCCGCAGTGCGAAGCCAGGCAAGAAAAAGAATGACTTTGAACAAGGCGAATTATATTTAAAAGAAAAGTTTGAAAATTCAATTGAATCACTAAGATTATTTAAAAATGATCCTTTATTCTTTAAACCTGGTGAGTCCTGACTCTTCCTCCTAACAAAATTGTTATTGTTGAAATTTCTTTTTTCAGAAAGATCAAGATGTTGCTTGCCATCCTGATGGCTTTCAGTGAGGTTAATGATTGCAGTGTGCCAGTATAGTGCCTGCATTGTGTGTGCCTGTGTGCGTGCATTTGTGTGTGTATGTGAGTGTGTGTGTGTGCATACATGTGTGAGTGTCTGTGTTTGTGTGTGTGGTACATGTGTGCTTGTGTACATGTGCTTTGTGTGTGTGTGTGCATGCATTCATGCATGTACATTACACATGTGTATATATGCACATGCCTGTGAAGGCCAGAAGACAATCTTGGATATCATTCCTCAGGAAGAGTTCTCATTGGTTTGATTTTTGTTTTTGTTTTTGTTTTAAGTTTTATTTGTTTTGATGTGTGCAGAGGTCAGAGGTCAACTTTCCACAGTCAGTTCTTCTTCCACCATGTGGGTCCCAGGGACTGAATTCAGGGGTTGGCAGCAAGCTCCTTTACTCTCATCTTGGCTCCCTAGAGCAAGGATTACAAGTGTCATCACCCTGACTTTTTTATAAGGGCTCTAGGGATTGAACCCTGGTCCTCCTACTTGTTCTACAAGCACTTTCCCAACTGAGCTATCTCTCCTAACAGCCAGACAGATCGTGCTTAGCTTTAGTGTCATGGAGGGCTACTCCATCTCAGAGATTCTCAGCGCTGATCATGGGAACTGAGGAGAGTGTTGTCATAATAGTTCTCCAAACAGAACTTTCTCGCCAGGGGAGAGGCGAAGGTGCTGCTGCTGCATTTGTACGTGGTTAGCACGTCAAGGGCCAGCAGCCTGTTTGTACCTGTGTGCAGTCCCTGTGTTGCTCATTGTTATTGTATCCTGTAGCTGGCCTGATATTTAAGGAGCTGGACTAAGCATGGGCGTCACAAAGCTAACCAGGGTGTTGGCACATCACCTGTAACCTGTATTTAGATGTTAAACTAAAATATTATAGCTCTAAAAATATGACTGTTTTCGGTGGAAATATATTTCGCATATGCTTGAATAATAATTGAGCATTTTCTCCCCTTTCCCCATGCGGTGATGTCTCAAGGTAGTCAGTTTTTGTATTCAACGTTTGGCTATACTCTGCTGGCGGCCATAGTAGAAAGAGCTTCAGGATATAAATATTTGGACTATATGCAGAAAATTTTCCATGATTTGGACATGCTGACAACTGTCCAGGAGGAAAATGAGCCAGTGATTTACAACAGAGCAAGGTAAACAGACGTCCGCTGTGTCCGGCTGTGCTGCGTCTCAGCACTGCGCTGTCCGTTTATCCTGTCAGATTGTCCTTGTTTCCGTTCCAGCGTCAACTGGCCACATGTTTTGGAGCTTTTCTATATGTCTGTTTGGTTTTTTTTTAAAGATTTATTTATTTATTGTTATGTGTAAGTACACTCTAGCTGTCTTTAGACACTCCAGAAGAGGGTGTCAGACCTCATGACGGATGATTGTGAGCCACCATGTGGTTGCTGGGATTTGGACTCAGGACCTTCAGAAGAGCAGTCAGTGCTCTTAACTGGTGAGCCATCTCACCAGCCCTATATGTCTGTTTTATATGAGTAAATGAAAGAAAGAGATATGTTTGTGGCATCTCACACTAGTAATCCTAGCACCAGGAAGATGAGGTACAGGGATTACTGTGAATTCAAGACCAACCTCGGCTACACAGTGAGTGCCCGGCTAGAATGAGACCATCACAGAGAGGAAGGGGGCACAAGAGCAATAAAGAACGAAACAATCATGCTTCAAGCTCCTGAGTAATTAAGCCAAAATACTGCCTATCGTGTGCATAGACAATTTGGCTTTTAAACATCTTCTCTTTTAATGTTATTGTTTACCTCTTAATTTTTCAGCACCTAACGTTTATTTTGAAATAATTCATACTTAAAAGAAGTTGCAGTAGTGTAAGGAATTCACAGGCCTGTTACCCAGATCCCCAAGTGTTAGGCTGTATTTATTTTATCTGTATGTTGGTGTTTCCCGGACCATTTGGAAATAAGCTGCAGACACGGTATGCATTATTCATAAATACTTAAATATGCACCTTCTAAAAGTGAGGACATTCATGTAATGATTTAATCAAATCTATAGACTTTATTCCAATTTTTCCAGTTGTTGTAATAATGTCCTTTGTAGCATACACTCACACATCACATATGAACATGCACATAGTGTCTGGTCCAGTAGCCCACATTTCATCAATTTGTTCTGGGTCTCAGAAGTTGCATGCTGTAAACGTGTCCAATTATTGGTAACAGTATTTTAGTGCTTTGTTAAAGGGGTACCAGGTTTCTCTTTCTTCTTCTTTTTTTAAGATATTTATTTATTTATTTATTTATTTATTTATTTATTTATGTGTGTCTGTATGTAGGGTTGTGTATGAGTGTGCAGTTGGTTAAGATGCCAGAATGCACTAGATCCCTAAAATTGTGAGCTGCAAATGGGTACTTGCAACTGAACCCAGGTTCTCTGGAAGAGCAACCAGTGCTCTAACTGCTGAGCTGCCTTTCCAGGCACTCTCTGCTTTTTACATTTGTTGGTTGGAATTCTATTAGAAGAAAGCTATTTTCCTCCCATATATATAATTATATGTTTATTCATACTAGTATGCATTTGTAGATTACTTTGATCAATGAGTCATAATCTTCCATTATATGGGCAAATGGTTATTAGGTTATATATATATTAAATATGTAATAAGGATTATTAGTTATATAGTATGTGTGTGTATGCATGAATTTATGTGCAGTGTGTGTGTGTCTGTGTGTGTGTGTGTGTGTGTGCACGCGCGTGCTCATGGAGACAGTGTCAGATCCCCTGGAGTTACATGCAGTTGTGAGCCTCCTAGGTGGGTGCTGGGAACTGAACTCAGGTCTTCTGAAAGAGCAGTAAGGGCTCCTAACTGCTAAGCCTCCAATATGTATATGTTTTTATTTTTGAATTTTTGAGACAACTTTCACTATGTAGTCCAGACTGGCCATGAACTCAAAGTCCCCTACCTCAACCTCCCGAGAGCTGGGATCCGAATCTCACAATACTGTGCCCAGTGCTTATTTTTAATCAGGGTTTTAGAGATGATATTCTATATGTTAATAGTGAACATTTATATGTTCATGCTTGTGTGTTCATTGGCTTAGAGTGGGAAATGTGCTCCTTCCTATGGGTTCTGTTTTTAGACATTTGTGAAAGATACTTGGTAAAATACGACCATCTAAAATTTTTAATCGTAATTTTTGCTAGTAAACTTATAAAGGGGATTTTGGCAGAGAATTTCGAGGCCAGCAAATAATCTGAGTTTTCCAGTCTTGTTTCTGTTTTATTAATGGATATGTGATGTAATAGAAAGGTAGTGCATTGAAGACATCAGCCATTCATTTTCCTCGCATCTCTCCACTAATGCATGCTTAGAGGGGCACTCATCGGTACTTTCAGAGGAAGAAGATGAAACAGTGGTTATTTGGGGGTTTTTAAGCTTTATTTTCCCATCTCCACAGTAGTTTTCTGCAGTCTAACGTTGTTTTGGCTAAATTATCATTTTAAATTAACATTTTACTTTAAAGGACTAAACATGTGAATTAGTCTATGGCCTAAAAGACAGAAGAAATAAGGTTAGCAGCAAGCAGTGAACTCTAGTTTTTAAAGAAGGCCTTTGGTTCTTGAGATTCTCAGTGTCTGAGATAACATCTCCTGAGTATTATTTATAGGTCTAGCATCGTACTCTACTGAAAAACAAGAGGAAGGACAAACGTGAATGCCAGTGTTTGTCGGTTGAATCTAAAGAAAAATTATCTACAACAGGCTCTGTGTGTGTGTGTGTGTGTGTGTGTGTGTGTGTGTGTGTGTATGTGTGTGTGTGTGTGTGTGCACATGTAAGCCCATGAGTGTATGTAGTAGCCAGGGAGTCAGGCGCATTTCTGAGTTCGAGGCCAGCCTGGTCTACAAAGTGAGTTCCAGGACAGCCAGAGCTATACAGAGAAACCCTGTCTTGAAAAAAAAAAAAATCTTCTGCAGACTTAGGATTATTTTTATTTTATGTGTATAGGTGTTTTGCCCACGTCTGTGTATGTGTCCTTTATGCATGCCTGGAGCTTATAGAGGTCAGAAGAGCTCCTGAAACTAGAGTTACAAACAATTGCGACCATGTGGCTCAAACAGTTGACCTGCCATGTGGGTGCTGAGTATCAAACCCAGGTCCTCTGCGAGAGCAGCAGCACTCTAACTGCTGAGCCATCGCTCCCGTACCCCACACTTGTGGCCACCTCTTTACTAACAGCTAATCCTACTTCATCCAATTATGATGTGGGCTTTTAGGGGATATTGTATGTTGTGTTTTATAAAAAGAAAAAGAAGCCAGGGATATATATGTTTGATAGGGTGAGGTAGTGCCTCTGCAGGCCCATCTGAGGCATCCCTTCCCCCTGAGGTACCAGCCATATGACGGATATAGTATGAATAGGAAAAGGAATGATGGAATAGAGTTTATTTAGGGCATAGGGAGGGGAGTTGAGATGAGAGTAGAGATGGGCGTGAACACGTGGAGAAAGAGGAGGAAAGGGAACTGGGAGAGAAGGGACAGAGAGGGTAAGAGACTAAGAGAGTGAGGAAGGGGCAGGCAGCCCATTTTATACTGAGTTAGGCATACCTGGTTGTTGCCAGGTAACTGTGGGGTGGAGCCTAGAATGAATGCTAATATTGTAGAACCATGAAAGAAAAAAATTGGAAAAAAAATTTCAAACTATGTATTCTCATAGACCCTCTAAAGTTATGAATTTTGAAAGAGATATAAGTTTGGGAGGGAGAAAGGCCCACAGGTAATTTCAGTAAACTTCTTTCAGCCTTCCTTCAGAAGCACATTAGAGAATTATTAGTGTTAGTAGAAATCCAGTTTTGGGGGCTGGAGAGATGGCTCAACAGGTAAAGAGTACTTGCTGCTCGTACAGGGGACCTGGCTTTCATGCCCAGCATCCACACAGTGGCTCACAACTGTCTGTAACTCCTAAGCACTGAGCCATCTCTCGTTAACTCTGACTTCTTCCAAGATCCTACTATATCTCCTGAAAACCCAGCGCATAATTGGATGAAGTAGGATGAGCAGTTATGAAAACATGTAGATGTGGCTTTAGAGGATCCTGGGGATGTGAACTGAAAGAGAGAGTTCAGAGAGCAGAAGGGCCCAGGAGGAGTGACAGGCAGTGCTGGTCAGCAGAGATAATGGGACAAAGCAGGCAGGAGTTAGGAGAACATGGAGAGGAGACAGCAGTTGAGGAAGGTGGAGAACAGATGCCCACCTTTAATGGTTGTAGACTGATGGAGACTATAGTCTATAATAAGGGCTATAGAGTAAACAGAGAGGCGAGCAGGAGAGCAGATGTGAGCTCCCTCATGTAGTTCAGCAGAGAAACAAGAGACTGGTTGTTGGAGATTGTAGCTAATATTTTTCTTCCCTTTGGAAGAAACTCTGTGTGTGTGTGTGTGTGTGTGTGTGTGTGTGTGTGTGAGAGAGAGAGAGAGAGAGAGAGAGAGAGAGAGAGAGAGCCATGATCTACCCCCTACCCCAACTACTTCTCCAGCATTTCCTCTGGCTGCTTCCCCTCTGGTCCCCCTCCTTCAGCCAAACTGCACTGCTTGCTTCTCTGCGCGGCCTTAGCCATGCTTGTACAGCACTTGCTTCTCTACGTGGCCTTAGCCATGCTTGTACAGCACTTGCTTCTCTGCGCGGCCTTAGCCATGCTTGTACAGCACTTGCTTCTCTGCGCGGCCTTAGCCATGCTTGTACAGCACTGTTTGGGTTTCTTACCTCCATCTTCCCGGTCAGGCCATAACCTGTTTCTCAAAACGTAAAGCACAACCACCAGGATTGGCATCTTCTGGAGGCTTGTTAGAAATGAGGAGCCCCTCCCAATACTATTGAAACAAAAGCCTCAGTGTGATAGAAATTTCCAGGGGCTGTGCCTCAGCTAGTTGTAAACACATTGTTTAGCAAGTATTAATGGGGTAGCTGGTGGTCTGGCAGGATATAGAAGAATTCATCACAGGTGGGGCTTTTCCATACGACATGGTACATAGAGGAGTGTGGTATTATCTCTGCAGGAGACTGCTGGCCATGTTACAGGTCATGGAAGGAAGTGTGGATCTTATTCCCATTGCTGTGGTAAACACTGGAGGGTTTGGGATGGGTGAAAGGCAGGGGAGACATAATCTATGCTCTTCACTGGGCTGCGGATTTCCAGGAGAGAAAATAATGTGAAGTGTTGCAGTAGAGTCACATTTTAGGGACAAAACAAGGCAATCCCAGATGCAGGTGTAGAGCCAGGGGTACACACCTGTAATCTCAATGGCAGGCTGAGGCAGGAGGATTATGAGTTGGAGACCAACCTGAGTCACATAGTAGGACTTTGCCTCATAAAAAACAAATAGCAGAAACCCCCAAACACAAAAAGATGTTGTCAGTAGAATTCATCTTTTTAAAAGCTGGAAGGAATGTCTTAAGTAACTACAGAAAAATGGATGATGATGGTGGTGGTGGTGGAAGTTTCATTTTTAGATAAATCCGGGCTTACTTTAGATGGCCTTGATTTTCTCAGAAAAGCAGATTGTGTGGTGATATTCTTCTTGGAGCCAACTCAGGGAGAAGGTTGAGAGTGGAGGAGACTGAGGGTGCCTGTTACAGATGTACCAGGGACCGAGCAAGAGAGGAAGGCCTAACACCCCTAAGGGCTGGGGATGTGGCTCAGAGGCGGGGCACCACCTAGTGAATGCAAGGCCCTGGGGTCCAACCCCAGCACCGAATCAACCAGTCAGTACTACCATCCTGTAGCCAGAATATACATATACGGTCTAGCTTTGCTGTATGGATTCCTGCTTTGCCAAGTTAAGCCAGGGAAGGGGATTAAGACTGGTGTGCTGGTGTGGTTAGAAGAATGAGACAGTGTTCTAGTGGGACCATAACCAGAGTGGCTGAAGTCACTAATGCCGAAGTTAAAGCAGAAAAAGCAGCTGAACAACTAAAGAGGAAGAGGAATGTTAAATTAAATACTAGATGATGGCCTCATTCCTCTTTGTTTGTTTGTTTGTTTGTTTGTTTGTTTGTTTGTTTGTTTTTCGAGACAGGGTTTCTCTGTATAGCCCTGGCTGTCCTGGTTCTCACTCTGTAGACCAGGCTGGCCTCGAACTCAGAAATCCACCTGCCTCTGCCTCCGGAGTGCTGGGATTAAAGGCGTGCGCCACCACGCCCGGCTGGTCTCATTCCTCTTTAGGGCTGTGCAGAGTTAGAGAACCTCCTGCCTTTGCCAATGAGAAGAATCTTAGTTTGAAAACTAACCAATACCCCCAGAGCTCGTGTCTCTAGCTGCATATGTAGCAGAAGATGGCCTAGTTGGCCATCATGGGAAGAGAGGCCCCTTGGTCATGCAAACCTTATATCCCCCAGTACAGGGGAACGCCAGGGCCATGATGTGGGAGTGGGTGGGTAGGGGAGTTGGGTGGGGGATGGGGGAGTATATAGGGGACTTTCAGAATAGCATTTGAAATGTAAATGAAGAAGATATCTAATAAAAATTGGAAAAAAAAAAGAAAAAGCAGCTGAAATCAGGAAGAATCTAAGGACTGCGAGCTCAGGAGAGGGTGGGGGTTGGAGGGAGGACAGAGGAGAGCAGAGATGTTCTGTGTTGGAGAGTTGGGAAGCCAGTGATGGTGACACTTACTTGGTTTCCAAGCTTCAGATATCAGAGTGAGATTCAGGCTGCGTATGAAAAGTGGAGCTGAAATGGACTTCCAGACAGAGCAGTAGAGGGAGGCAGTTAGCAGACTCAAAACCTACGAGCACCACTTCTGTGTGCATCATGAAAGAAAGGATCTCCATAATGAGAGATCTTGTTCCATGATTTGTAGTTTCATTGCATTTACTTAACAGCCACAGCGTCTGCTCTAGAGAATACAGGGCCAAGAGACAGGGGCTTTGTCTCTCCGTAACACTCTCCCGCTATCAGAACAACGCCTGGCTGTAAGAGATGCATCGGTAGTTGGTACCTAGGAAAGTAAACTCCAGCTAGCATTTATTTCTTAAGCACCCATCAGAAATACGCAGTGTTTCCTATACATAACCTGGACTCGGTATGGAAGGAATATTAACCCCCAGATCACAAAATAACGTTCTGAAGTGGAGAGACAGCATACGATGGTAGACTGTCTTGTTTTAAATCCAGCTCTGCCATTCCCAAGACAAGTAAGCATTCATAATAGTACTGACCTCCAATGATTCTTTTGGAACAAATGTATTTGTATATTAATGCTTAATAAAATGACCTGACATATAGAAATAACTATATAAATATTTGTTTACCAAAATGATCACAGCAGTAGAGGTGAGACTTGGGACTCAAACTGAACTTTGCTGAGCCGAGCTTTTCCCAAAATCTCCAGGAAGTACCATGTCGCGTCATCAGACATGGCATTTATATGCTGTTCTTGTCCAAGAAATCTAGTCTTCCAAGTATCAACCTTATTTCTACAGATCTTCTTTGTAACTTTTTGTTACAAAGTTTATTAGTGGCACCCAGTTCAACACTAAGCCCAAGGAATAGTAATATCTACCCAATATAAATATTAACCTCATGCATGGTGCAGATATGTAATATTAATCAGTGCATTGTTGCAAGCATTACAAGTTTAGATATGCAAAAAAAAAAAGAGTTAGATGTGCTTAGTATGGGAAAGCCATACCAATAGGAAAAGATTCTTTCTATGCTCTAGTTCATTAAGTAGATTACCTACCCAGTTATCACTACAATTTGAATTATACTGAAGGTTTATGGATAGTTTGTAGTTGGGTGTGGTCCCTTCACCCCACCTCACTTGTATATATTCCTGTTTGTTATCACATGAAAAGTCAATTACAATAGACTATTACATTTTTAATGATTATTTTCTTACTTCATTTTAGATTTTATGTGTACAATAAAAAGAAACGTCTTGTCAACACACCTTACGTGGATAACTCCTATAAATGGGCTGGTGGTGGATTTCTGTCCACAGTGGGTGACCTCCTGAAATTTGGGAATGCAATGCTGTATGGCTACCAAGTTGGGCAGTTTAAGAACTCAAGTGAAAATCTCTTGCCTGGATATCTCAAGCCAGAAACGATGGTGATGATGTGGACCCCAGTCCCTAACACAGAGATGTCCTGGGATAAGGAGGGAAAATATGCAATGGCGTGGGGCGTCGTAGAGAAGAAGCAAACGTACGGATCCTGCAGGAAGCAGCGGCACTATGCCTCACATACCGGAGGTGCTGTGGGTGCCAGTAGTGTCCTGCTGGTCCTTCCTGAAGAACTGGACCCAGAGGCCGTAGATAACAAGGTCCCCCCACGAGGAATAATCGTCTCTATCATATGCAACATGCAGTCTGTGGGCCTCAATAGCACTGCTCTGAAGATCGCCCTGGAATTCGATAAAGACAGAGCTGACTGATCCTAAACGGCGGCGGCACAGGTCCACAGTGAGCCTTTCGTTCTTTGAAATGTTGACATTTCCAAATACAGAAACCCTTTAAGGATACATTTGTAATAGAGTACAGTTAAATGTGGAGAATTATGTACCTCTAATTGCTTAATTTTGTAACTACCTTTTTAATTGGACAATTAGTTCTTTACACTCAGGGAAATAACAGTTGTTTCTACTTTTTAAAAAAAATGTTTACTCTTGAAATAAAAATCTTCTGATAAAAGAAGGCACTTTTTAGTTCCTACGTTTTTCCTTTTTTTGTTTTGGTTTTTTTCTTTTTTTTTCGTTTGTTCCTACGTTTTTATTTTTACTTTCTTTACAGTCTTGCTGTGTAGCATAGGCTGGCTTTGAACTTAAATCTTCCTGCACTGGATTATAGGCATGAGCCACCAAACTTGGTTAAAATATGTACTTTTAAAATGTGTAATAGAGGATATCTCATGCAACAGAAAGCTGTAAATATTTATATATATATATTTACATATTTATATAAATATATAAATATTTACATATATATAGTTTTTTTTTCGAGACAGGGTTTCTCTGTGTAGCCCTGGCTATCCTGAAACTCATTCTGTAGACCAGGCTGGCCTCGAACTCAGAAATTCACCTGCCTCTGCCTCCCAAGTGCTGGGATTAAAGGAGTGTGCCACCACACCCAGCTGACCTTTTAATATTTAAACAGTGAAAACACACTCATGAGAATCACATACGTATGAATATAAATGTACACACAGCAGCTTAAAAGAAGCCCCTGGAATTGAAGAGTAATATAGTTGGGTGGATCCGGGGCATAGTCTGTAAAGAGGTTGCAGACAACATGAGGTAGTTAAGAGACAAGTATATGTAGTATACTATAGTTGCATCAGTGCTGGAGGAAAAGCTTCCAGGATGGCCTACAGCCAGTCCTGTCACCCAGGGGCCTCCCTGTGGGGCTGCTTGCCTACTTATGTCATGATTTTGTGGGCTTAAGAGCAAGTTAAGGGGAGAGGAAGAGAGTACAGCATAGCAGTGCATCACATGTTACAAGCTAGCCAGAATCCACGGAATACGTCATTAGTGTGCACCACGGTGACCAGATGCCTGTCAGAAAGAACAGGAAGATGAAGGTTTGCAGTCTCAAAGTTGCTGTCCATTGTGTCAAGGAAGGTATGGTAACAGGAACAGATAGTACAGAAGAAGCAATCCTGTACCATCACATGTGGTGAATTCTATTGGTCTAATAATCACAGGTCGCCCCTGATCCATTGTAGGAGTGGACTGTACACAGGGGTGCATACTGAGAATCTTTAGGGCCATCGTAGAGGTAGCCGCCACAGATGGCTTACTGTAGTGTTGACTCTGGGACGCTTTGTTGTAACAATCATAAATGTTACATGCTGGAGATTACCTGAGTGCCAGTGGAGACGGGAAAACAAAGATACCAAAGTTTTTAATGTACTTTATAAAAGAATTTTTCTGTATTTCTCAGTCCTAAGTCTATTTCTATACTTTCTTCTTTATATCAATAAATCGGTGTCTGGGTTGTGTGAATTATAGACAGCACCAGTTCTTATAAACATGTCCATCTCTTTCTGGCACATAAAAGGTAGGTGTAGTCCTATGCTGTGACCCCCATGTTGAGGAAAGGGAGACAGCCAGGTCCCTGAAGACTGCTGCCTGTAATCGTGCCACTCATGGAGTACTGGGGTCAGTGGGTGATCTTGTCTCAAAAGATAAGGTGAAAAATAAAACTGTCCTCGAGCCTCCAGTGCACACTCACCTTCTTACCCAATTCAGTTAGAAACAGGATTGATAAATTTTCATATCTTAAGAAGGGGACTGTGTCCAGTGACTGACACTTATTCAAGAAGAGATAAGGTCTTGTCTTATTTTTGTCCTTTTTACTTAAACTGGATATAAATTATTTATTTAAATGGCTTTGTATTAAATTGATCTTTTGTGAACATTAAAAAAAAAGGCACAAAAAATTTACAACAAATACACGTATTTCCAATGCCTAAAATTTTAAATGTTAACATGTCAAGTTTTCTTCACCTAAGCATGATAATGCAGAAAAAACTGAAGACCCTTTGCCTGGCAGGGACCATCAGGATTGGGGTGTAGCCTCTCATTTCCTTGCTTGGCACTTTCACATATGTAATACGTGCTATTGCTTTCTATCATATTTATACAGATAAACATTTTCTACCTTCCTCAGAACTCAATTGTACATTATGAGCTATTGTAATCTGTTCAGGTTTATATAAATACAGTTTATTGTAACTGCTGCTGTCAACTATCAAATTATATTACACATTATTTTTCACTATCCACTATCTGTTTTGTTTTGTACTTTGGTTTTTTGTTTAAGACAGGGTTTCTCTGTATAGACCAGGCTGTCCTCAAACTCAGAGATCCACATGCCTTTGCCTCTGCTGGGATTAAAGGTGTATACTACCACCTCAGTGTTTTGTGGGTTGAACCATATGACATTCCATACTTATATTAAAAAAGAAACCACTTGAATATAGTTACATAAGCCTTATATGGCAACTTTAATTTTTTAGCATCTGATTTTTTGACTACATACTAGATGGAAAATGGTATGATTGTTTTTATTTGCTTTTACCTACTACTTAGACATATTTTCATATGTTCTTTGATCTTTTGAGTTTCCTCTAAATTTTCCACATGCAGTCTGTTTTGGAGAAAGAAAAGTATTTAAGAATTGCCAGGCATGGAGGCAGATACAAGCAGATCTTTTTGAGTTTGAGTTCTGCATAGTATACTTAGTGAGTTCCAGGACAGCCAGGACTACAGAGACTCTGTCTCAAAAAACAACCTGCTCCCCACTAAAATCCATTACGGACTTACTCACAGTATAGGAATTAGTAATCAGTGGATTCTAGGGTTTTTCTAGCACATTGTTTAATAGGTGCAATTTCCTCCTGTTCTGTCACACAGTAACTTCTGGTGTGATTTTCCTGCCTTCTCCATCACAGGGAAAGGTTTTTTTTACCTTCCAGAAGCTAGGTTGACTTTGTCCTTCTCCTGACCTGTGAAATGTAGCAGAAGAGGTCCTGCTCTTAAGCTTTTAAGGAACTTTCTTTCCTGCTTGCTGTCACTCACGGAGGACATTGCAAGCTTACTGAAGAACCAAGATGTCCTAGACACCAGCTAGCATCAGTTGTGAGGCATGACTTAAACCATGCTGCATCCAACTGAGCTCCATCCAGTTAAAGCTGCGTAAGGGAAACTTGAGGAGACCAGCAGCCACGTAACCAGCCAACTTACATAATCAGGAGGAAAAATAAGCCATCAGTATCTTGGGAGTGGCTTGTTTACAGCAAGCAGACAACACAACTGTGCCTTTGTTTGCCCATAAGGACAATATAATTTTAAAATACTTTTATTTTGAATAGAAACAATTTCTTTTTTAGTTAAAAATGAAAAGCCCACAATTAGAAGAGCACTGCTTTTGTTAAATACTTTGTACCATTTTATCTCCAAAACTCTAAAGCATAAATTTCCTTCTTTCATCCAAAATGAATTACAAACCAAAATTACTAGAGCTTGATTCAATCCTAGCTATTTTGACCATTATCCTGTCTTCTTACACTACATATATATTCTCAGTGTGTATATCTATATATGTATATGTGCGTGTATGTGTATATATATATACATACATGTGTGATTTGCCAGTCCCCCCAAAAAATACTTTGTGGGATACAACTTTATTAGTTCAGTTTAGTAAAATAAATAAGTCACATGAAAATATAAAATGGGCCTGGGCCAGGTGGTGGTGGCACATGCTTATAATCCCAGCACTGAAAAGCAGAGGAAGGCAGCAGATCTCGAGTTGAAGGTCAGCCTGGTCTACAGAATGAGTTCTAGGATAGCCAGGGCTACACAGAGAAACCTTGTCTTGAAAACCAATGGCCTGGAAGTACAGCTCAGTGATAGAGCTAACATGCCTAAAATGTGCAA
Organism: Mus minutoides; assembly: GCA_902729485.2. NCBI lineage: Eukaryota > Metazoa > Chordata > Mammalia > Rodentia > Muridae > Mus > Mus minutoides. Next base: position 435,603 of record LR750056.1, read on the forward strand.
GGGCCTGGTCTAATACAGCTACAAAAATAATCATTGTTTCATTAGAAAATTTGACTGAGTGGCATGGTGGCACTAGGAAGGCAGAGGCAGAGGGATCTCTGTTGAGTTTTAGGCCAGCCTGGTCTATAAAGTGAGTTCTAAGACAGAAAAGGATGTTACAGAGAAACCCTGACTCAAAAAAAAAAAACCAAAACCCACAAAATTTGACTACAAACCAAGAACAGTGTTTTACTCAAAATACAAACTGAAAACCAGAGGTGGCACTATAAAACCACTCTCCTATATTCTCATTACACTCACAAAACACAACATGGACAGGGCTGGGATCTTCTGAGCTCTGGGTCTGCACAGCAGGGCAGCTCACTTCTGTTGCTACAGACTAATCAGGACCAGACATACACCCCTAAGAAGTATTTGAAAGTAGGCTTGGCCTTCAAACCAAAACTGCAGAGCTTTTTTTCCCCTTTCTAGAAGTACTGGGCAAGTGTTCTACCACTAAGAAACAACCCTGGCCCTAATTCTTTTCTTTCTAATAAGGTTTTGGTACATAAGAAAACATGTTCAAATATAGAAAATGAGGCAGATGTAAAAGACATAAATTGAGAGCATTTGCCATTATGAGATAAAAGCCAAAGAACATTTAAGCTTGGATCAGAACAGGAACATCATGGGTTGAGGGAACTCTGCCCATGCATGTGAAACTTGAGCTGAGATATCCTAAGGTACAGTTAAGTGCACTCAATGCAATTAGAATGATCTGAAAGTCAATACTCTTGAAATGGGGCTCAAACTAGTCAAAACACACTTTTAAATGTTTTAACTTAGATCACATTCACAATACAACTCAATGTATAGCATACTCACATGTGCTTTAAAAAAGAAAAAAAGGGGGGAAGGGTTGGCTGGAGAGATGGCTCAGTGGTTAAGAGCACCAACTGCTCTTCCAGAGGTCCTAAGTTTAATTTCCAGCAACCACATGGAGGTTAACAACCATCTATAATAGAATCTGATGCCCTTTTGGGGTGTGTCTAAAGACAGCTACAGTGTACTCACATAAAATAAGTAATTCAGAGAGAGAGAGAGAGAGAGAGAGAAAAAAAAAAGCAGAGGGATGAACTTGTCCATAATTAAAACTTTATTGAAAAACTGACACCAAAATAGGAGATCATTGTTGTAGACTTTATAAAATCAAACAATAATTACATTGTCTTGGTAAAGTAACTGAGGTTGATAAGGCTTTCTGTGAAAAACACAAATTCAGGAACTTGTATAGCTCATTAGTGTTGCTTTCTTCTAAATGAACAGCCTGCAAAGGAATTAGAAGAGTGTATTAAACATCTTACTCTATCTTTGGTGTGATTTTAGTGGCAAAAAAGTACTTTTTAAATGAAAAAAAGTTTTAGAAATCTTAGATTAGATGTAGGAATGTTAGATTTTAAATAGAAAACAAGTTTCTGAATATTATTATGACCAATATAAATTTGCTATAATAATCGTTGTATGGGTTTATCCTGACATAAACACAATGGTTACTTGTTTTCAAATTATACCATGGAATCTATTTAAGACCACAAACCAAATTCAATAGTTCAAACTGTTTTGAAGATTCTTATTACCCAATTCCTCAGTCCCTTTCCTCTTCAGTCTCCCAAAAAACTAACTTTGACTAGAGTTCTCAGATGTTAGAACTCTGCCGTGGAGACTTTATTTGCTAGCATGTACATACAAATTTCCAATGGCATGGCATGAAAATAAGTTCTATGTGTAGCCCTGGCTGTCTTAAAATTCACTACATAGACCAGGCTGGCTTTGAACTCAGATCCATCTGCCTCTACCTTGAACAACAGGATTAAAGGCCTGTGTCACCACACCCTCAACTCTTAACACGTCTTATGTTGACTTTGGATTCTGATCTTACCTAGACATACTAAATTGATCTTGGATTTACTGCTAATTCACTTGTAACTCTTCCACTGAAAACATGGAATTCACAGCTCTCCAAAACATAAGCCAATTTCCAGTACTATGGAGTTATAAATACAAATGTATTATAAAAAACTTTATACACAATTATTTTATTTATTGTATTAAATGGAATCAGAATGTTAATTATATTTTTTAATTAAGAATGTTAATTTTTTAAATTAAGCATTAAATAAGTATTTTTATAGTTATCCATAAAGTAAAATATAGAGCATTTTAATTGATACAACTGAGATATTTGATCCTTAACTGGCAATGATTTAAAAAACCTTTTATGCACCAAATACATATGAAACAAACAAACAAACAAACAAAAATATATATATATATATATAAAAAATCTCATGGTTAAAAAAAAAAAACCTGTGTTGTTGGGTACGCAGTTATAATTGCTTCCATTCCGACTTATTTTTACTTTATTCTAAGTTAAGCATGCAGGTGAATGAATCTGTAAGATTTTAAGTATTCTAAAGTTAGAAAAAATAATGGTAGTAACGTAAGTATAAAGTTAGCCACTTGAACTGGGGATTCTTTTTATTACTATATTTTAAAATTTTTTTATTGTTTTAAAATTTATTTTTATTTCATGTGTATGGCATGTATGTCTATGTGAGGGTGCTGAATCCCCGGGAACCAGAATTAGAGACAGTTGTGAGCTGTGGGTACAGGGAATTGAATTCAAGTCCTTTCAAAGAGGAGCCAGTGCTCTTAACCTTGGAGCCATCTCCCTAACCCTCTTTAAAGAGCCCACAATAAAACATTTTAAATCTCATTACCAGGTTTAAAAATGCCATACCAGCTGGGCATAGTGGCACACACCTTTAATCCCAGCATCTGGGAGGCAGAGGCAGGCGGATTTCTGAGTTCAAGGCCAGGCTGGTCTACAGAGTGAGTTCCAGGATAGCCAGGGCTATACAGAGAAACCCTGTCTCGAAAAACAAAACAAAACAAAACAAAACAAAACAAAACAAAAAAAAGGTACCTTCTGTGAGCCTGGCTTTTCCTCCTGTGGGCTGGCACAACACAGTTGAACAACCCACACAAAGAACCACGGTCTGCGCATGGCTGAAAACTGTAGTAATCTTGTAGCAACCTAGAAAGGGAAGGAAGGGTAACCGTACATTAAAAACTTGAAAAGCAGATGAAAACAGTCCCAGCTCATCATTTTTCTTGATAGCATGTAAAGTACATGTCGTTTATATATTAAGTGATGTTTTAACAGAACTTAATTTTAACAGAATTTCCTGTAAATTCTGTAAACAATTATTCTAGAAGCCACTTAAGTATTTTTAAGGTGAAACATTAAATTTAGTATTCCAGAACCGTTATTTAGTATTTAGTAAATTTAGTATTCCAGAACATTTCAGCATGTAACAGACATGTCATCTGTTCCAAGTTATATCTTCAGAGTCTAGTGTTTTACTCTTAAATTCTGTTTCCATTTTCACATTTTAAGTACTAAACAGCCACATATGGTTAATAGCAAACAGCAGTTTGAGAATGAAGAATCAACATATTGTGAAAAAGAAAATTCATCATCTTAATGATCAGGGTAAAGACTTAAGTCAACGTATCTTTAACTACCTCCCATATGTTTCTACAAGGTTTGAGTATGTTTCCTTAAAATGACCCTTGTGACAATTCTGTGATGTCATTTCTAGTCAACAGTGGATCCTGATTTATTAAAGTGTAGATCTTTTCTGAAACGGACAGGAAAATTTGAAATTTTACCTGGACATTTCACATCCATGAAGTAAGAATTTGGGCTCTGAACCAGCCGTTTCTTCTTATGTTTTTTCTTCTCCTCTTCCAAGGAAGGGTGTAATAGATCTCTAGCCAGCTGCGGAAGGAAGCATATTGTTACTGCTGGAGTCAAAGTACACGGGTGGCCGACTCAAACCACACGATGAACGCAAAGCAGGAGCAACAGGCACACTCCGCAGAGGGGGAACTTAAGATGTTAACTTTTCAAAATAGGACCACTTTCACCCACACGTTGCCAGTCCTTGTGCTGGCACTTTACGGCGCTCGGGCAGCATATGGGAAAGAGAACCCCCTTTGTCGTTCGGCTAGGTAGCCATCAAAGCTAAGTAAAAACCAGCGTCTGGCTCGGGCCTCCCCGAAGCGGCAGCGCAGCAGATCAGACAGAACAAGGCCGGGATGACCTCGGCCTCGGGGCGCCACATCCGATGGCCGGCACCGGCTGCGGCATGCTCGCCCGGGGTGGAAGGAACGTGTCGGCAGCTGCGAGGACCGTTAGTGAACCTGAAGCCCCTGGTGGGCTGGGAGCTGCACCCCACGGGCTGGTCACTCACGCGAGCCCGGGCAGGGCCCGCCACCCCACGCCGCGCCGTGTCGCCCGGGCAAGTCTCAACAAGCCCGCCACGCCCCGGCCCGCGCCGCGAGCGGCGGTGAGGAGCAAGAGACGCCGCGGGCTTAGACGCCTGCCGAGGCGCCAGACTAACAGAAAACCTGAAGGAAAGCAAACCGGAGCCCAAAGTCAAAAAACTCACAGGCATGGTGACGGCTCCGCAAGCGCGGCCGCTCCAGGTCGCCGAGACGAGCCACTCGCTTTCGAGCGCCCCGCAGCAACTTCCGGGATAGAGGCGGCGGGGCGGAGTGGAGGGGAATGAGGGCGGGGGCGACCGCTCTAGGCTCCCGTCTCGGTGGTACGGCTCCCGCCCTGACCGCTGAGCCAAGTACACTGAGGGACATTTAAATGGCTTCTGCGTTAAACTCCGACTCCGCCCTGGACCCAGGTCGGGCTTGGGAGGCCTGGGCATTAGGCATTAGAGGGAAACCAGACCCGAGGCTGTAACCAGCCAGGCTTCCCCTATTCATTATGCGGGGCAGGGGAGAAGGGGACCCACTGAACAAAAATCTTTGTTCTTCTCTGTATTACAAACACAATAGGCGGGCCGGGGAGTGTGCTGGCTCAGCGCTCAAGAGTGTGTGTTGGTTAATAATGTTTACTGCTCCCGCAGACGACCTGGGTTTGGTTTTCAGAACCGAGCCAGGCGGTTCGAAATTGCCTCAAACTCAACTCCAGGGAGAACTGCAGGTCTTTTCTGATCTCTATGGCACTGCACTCCCAATGTGTGTGTGTGCGCGCGCGCGCGCACACACACACACACACACACACACACACACACAGATACACTCATAATTAAATTTAAAAATCTGATATTGGGGTTGGGGGTGTAGCTCAGCTACTAGCGTGCTTGCCTTGCCTTCATGAAGCCTTAGGTTAAATCCTTAACACCACTAAATAAATAATTTTTAACTAGAAAGATCCCACTGAAGGATTGTGAAACAAACTTATAGTCTTGCGCCTGTGCCTTCTAAGGAATGAAACTTGAAGTTCTGCACAGGATAGGCGTCACCTCCGGTTTGCTTTGCCCTGAAATAGTTTTTAAACAAATTCCATTTGCTGCTGTGTTTGATATGAGTCTCTGTCTCAACATGGTAGGTGGTGTGAGACCCCAAAGCGTTTCCCAGGCCTGAAATGTGTTTCCCAGATCCCTAGCAATACAGCCAGCAAAAAGCCTTTTGTTTCTCTACCTTACAACCAGAGAAGCAATCATTGTAAGCTTGCATGCCTCCCTGTGCCAAGGACTTCAAGATAACTCCACAAAGCAGAGCTGTTCCTTGTAATTTTTCCAAGGAACCCTCCCCCCCACCCCCCAGCCAGAGAAGAGCTGTAGCCCAACTCTCCTCCCAACTCCTCCCAATTCCTCACTTTTTCCTTTAAAAGCCCCCTACTGTTACCGGGTCGAACTCCCCTGCCCTGCTCAAAAAAGGGGTTCCCTCCTCAGCCAGCTGATAATAAATCTCTTGTGGGTTTTGCATCAAGCGGTTTCTCTCAGTCGAGACAGAAGTGACCCTGTTTCCAGAGGCCTTACAGGTGACACTTAAGAAAGAAACCTGATGTTGACCCCTGGCTTACACACACACACACACACACACACACACACCCCATTTATAAGCTTCACCCTAAGACTGTCCTACCTCTAATCACCTTTTATTTCTCTTTGGAAAAAAAAATGTATAATACTCAATTTGCATAAAGCAGAAGAAAATTAAAACACCACATGCCCTCATGGAGGAGTGCTCACCTAGTAAGTAAGAAACCCTGGGTTTGCCTGGCGTGGTGGCGCACACCTTTAATCCCAGCACTCAGGAGGCAGAGGCAGGCAGATTTCTGAGTTTGAGGCCAGCCTGGTCTACAGAGTGAGTTCCAGGACAGCCAGGGCTACACAAAGAAACCCTGTCTTGAAAAACCAAAAAAAGAAAAAAGAAAGAAAAGAAACCCTGGGTTTGATTCCCAGCACTGGATACAACTAGGGGTATGGGGCACACGTATAATCCAGCATTGGGGTGTAGGCAGGAGGGTCAGAGGTTCAAGATCATTCTCAGCCACAGGAGACCATCTCTGGAACACCAAAAATGAATAAACTCTAAATCAATACTAAATATGGTCATATAGATAATTATGTAAATTATTATGTTTGTATGGGGGAAATAGTGGCCCTAGAAGTTCCAGTGTCTCAATGTCCATGGTCTGTGGTTACTTGACGAGTACAGTTAAGGCTGCAGTCTGCATGAGATGCCCTCCCTAGTCTCGGCCATTTGAACATTTGATACCCAGTTGGTGCTGTTTGGGTAGGCTTAGGAGGTTGGCCCTGGAAGCCAGCTCTGAGGTGTTAAAAGAGTTACATTCCCAGTCTGCTCTCTGCCTCTCGCTTGCCATTTAAGATGTGACTCAGCTTGCTGTTCCCATTGCCTGCCTGCCTGCTGCCACACATCCACGTTATGATGGTGATGGACTCTTACTGTTCTGGAACCATAAACCTAAATAAACCTTTCTATCTAGAAGTTTCCTTGGTCATGAAGTTTCCTCACAATGAGCCGGTGGGGATGGGGGATGGGGTGGGAGTGGGGATGGTGGTGGTGGTGGGCAGTGTTTGTTTTGATTTTGATTTTTGGAGATAGGGTCTTGCTATATATCCTCAGATAGCCTCAAACTCCTGATCCTACTGCCTTAGTGTCCAGCATGCTGGGATGCAGGTGTGTGCCCACACCACGGCAGACATTGCTACTGACTTTGAAGTTGGAGGAAGGAGACAGGGAGTCAAGGAATGTGGGAGGTCGTACAAGCAGCAAACCAAGGGAGTGAATCTCCAGAAGGAATCTGCTCTCCTCACTGCTTTCAAAACACAGAACTTTACCATTATGCACTTGTATTGTTTTAAACCACTATATTTATGGTAATGTCTTACAGAAATAATAGCTGAATGAAGGAAGACCTGGGAACTGATCTTAAATTTCACTGTTTTCTTCCCTTACCCCTACTTTTCACAACTAAACAACATATAAAAGAACCTTTTTATAGATAAGGCGTTGGCTATATCAGGACTTAAACCGTGGGACCTGTGAGATGGCTCAGAGGGTAAAGGTGCCACCAAGCTGGTAACCTGAGTTTGATTCAGGGAACTCATGTGTTGGATTCCCTCGAGCTTTCTCTGACTTTAATAAACATGCATGCAGTGTTGGCACACATGATAAATAGAGTTTAGAACATGTGTTTAATTTCAGATTGTGAGGCGAGAAAAAGAATTAGGGTTTTCTGCCAGGTGGTGGTTGATAAGTTATTTCTCCATTGAAATGAGTCGATTCAAGTCAGATTAGGATATATAAAGGCAGGTTTATTGGGAAGCCGCTCACTGGGCCTAAAGAATTAGGCCAGGGAAGGGGAGTGTGTGTGTGTGTGTGTGTGTGTGTGTGTGTGTGTGTGTGTGAGAGAGAGAGAGAGAGAGAGAGAGAGAGAGAGAGAGAGACTGAGGGTGAGGGATGCTGGGAGAACCTGAAGGCCAGGTTCATTTTGGTATGTTAATTGTACCTTAGCTGTTTGTCTTGGATCTGAATTTCAACAGTGGTGGTGCCTTTCTTTAATCCCAGCATTCAGAAGGCAGAGGCAGGCAGATCTTGAGTTTGAGGCTAGCCTGGTCTACAGAGCAAGTTCCAGGATAGCCAGAAGTACACAAAGAAACCTTATCTTGAAAAACCCCTCAAAAAAATTAAACATTAGGGTTCTCTAAAATGATAGAGCTGAGAGAGAGGAGGGAGAAGAAGGAGAAGAAAAGAAGGAGAAAAGGAGGGAAGGGAAGAGGAAGAAAATGGGGCTGGGGGAAGGGAGAGGGACAGAGAGCGGGGAGTGGCTGGATAGTCCATCAATGACTGTCGTCATGCTAGAGAAACTGAGAACCCAGCTGCTTCTCAGGTCAGAAGGCTCACTGCCTTAACAGTCACAATCTGGAAAATGAAAGATGGAAGTTCCCTGGAGACTCCCAGGTACTAAGTCTAACTTAAAAGGCCAAGGAGTCTAGAGTCTGTCAGACAATGACGGCAGCACGGCCATGCCCACTCAGAAGGAAAGTGGCTTATGGCCACAGCTTCCATCTCACTTCTCTTTATCCAGGCTGGAGCCTGCTGGAAGGTGCAATTAAGGGTGGAACCTGCAACCCAACCCAGGCAACCTCACACATGGCAGTCCCCCCTCCATCCCCCCCAGCGCACTCCCCACCCACCCCCACAGTGCATTTCCTTAGTCCTTGCCCAGTCTTAATCAGTTAACACTGTCAACCCTGCCCTTGGAACCCCAGAGTGACAGGCCTGAGGCTCTCTCTGTTCTATGCTTGAAATGTACAGGAAGATGCTAACCATTGTTAGGGCTTAGTCATGCAGGTCTTGGCCGCTCTGCAGTCCAGCAGCACCCCATCAACTTACTAACCGTTTAGAAACAGAGACTCTGAGGGCAATTTCCAGGATCTTCAGAGCCAGAATCTGAATCTCATCACTTTCCAGTGATGTGTATAAACATCCCCATGTAAGAAGCCTTAACCTAGACTTACTGTGTTCTTTGTTCTATGTATGGTGCAGAGGGTGTGACTTAGGGCCAGGCACATGCTGAACACATGCTCTCTGAGCTACACTGCCAGCCACACACTGCCTCTTTCTGGAGTCTTTTTTACCTTTAAAGTGGGAATGTCAGATTTTTGCTACTCCAGGGACAGGAATATTTCTCTTGATTGGGGCAAGAAATCATCCATCTTACCCTGCAAGGGGCATCTGCTTCTCATGCCAGTGAGCCCTGCCCTCCTGTACCGTAGGATGCTGTACATTAACTGGACACAGAAGCATCAAAGCAGCGGCACAGGACAGTTAAATGAGAGACCCTGTGGCTGTCTTTAAACACCTCTCCAGGTGATTTCTATGTGCAGCTAGGGGTGAGAGGCACTGCTGTCAGTTTTCAGGACACAAACAGGCCCTTATCCGAAACAAGTGGCGCTTGATGTTGGACTTGCCAACCTCAAGAACAGGGTGGTCTTTCTTTTTTTTTTTTAAGTATCTTCTATTGTTCTCCGTGTGTGTGTGTGTGTGTGTGTGTGTGTGTGTGTGTGTGTGTGCATTATTGGTTATTTATTTATTTACTTTTTTTTTTTTTTTTGGTTTTTCGAGACAGGGTTTCTCTGTATAGCCCTGGCTGTCCTGGAACTCACTTTGTAGACCAGGCTGGCCTCGAACTCAGAAATCCACCTGCCTCTGCCTCCCGAGTGCTGGAATTAAAGGCGTGCGCCACCACGCCCGGCTTATTTATTTACATTTTAAATGTTATCCCCTTCCCAGTTTCCCCTCGGAAAACTCCCTATCCCATCCCCCCTCCTCCCTGCTTCTATGAGGGAGCACCCCCCCCCCCGCCCTCCCCCACTCTCACCTCACCACCCTAGCATTCCCCTATGCTGGGGCATCGAGCCTCCACAGGCTCCAAAGTTCTTCCAACATATAACAAGGACACATGTTTCACTATGTTCATAGCAGCTTTATTTATAATAGCCAGAAGTTCAGTAGTCCCCTTTTAAATGTTATATATAAATAAACCCAGCCAGATGTGATGGGTGTGACTGTAATTCCAGCATTTGGGAATCAGCGGCAGAACTACTGAGAGGGTTCCAGGCCAGCCTGGGCTACAGAGTGAGACTCAGTCTCACTACACAAACAAATCTAACTTTAGTAGCCAGGTGAGATCTCCTAGAATCTAGCCTGCCAGCCTTCCAGGGTCAGGTCTCTGGTCTTCTCCTCATCTGCCCTGCCATTGCTGCCTGCAAACCTTCTCACTGTCTGCCCAAGCCACCAGGGAAGAAACGGAGCTACTTACTTTGAGCGGTAGGAAGGTTTTCTCTCAAAGCTTCTGGTGGTCCTGAAGCCCATAGGAAAGATGTTTTGAGGTCAGCATAAATGAACGGCTGGAACCTCTCTCCTTTGTGGACTCTTATTGCCTACACTAATCGCTTCTTAATAACCACTGCTGTCCCATGCACACTTTGTCTGTATTCTTTCACTTAAAATTCCACATGCCACTCAAAGGTCAAGGTTTGTTCTCTCCTCAGATGCTGGCAATGAGCTGTGCAAGCCTACTGCCCGACACAGCCGACTGGATGGCTGCTCTTTGTGGACTAGCTGTGTGGTTCAGCTAGAATCCTTCGAGCTTCAACTTTTCTAGATCTTTCCTGGTAAATGTCATTTATCATTCCTCCCTTAGTTTTTTGGATGAAGAAAAAAAAAAAAAACCAAAGACCTCTGAGTTCTGGGTAGTCTTCAGTTAATTCACTTCTAGAGTTGGGAGAATAATCTGTACTTGTTTAGGGACTGATGACAACATAATGAATGCGGCTTCGTCTCTTGGAAGTGTGCATAAGCAAAATAAATGGAATTCTTTCTGGTTTTCCCTTAGCTAACAGCTGATCAAAAGGATGTAGCTAAAGGGCTCAAAGTGTTAAGTGGAATGAATGGTGCTTTCATTATTTACAGCAAAAAAACAAAACAAAACCCTCCACTATTAATGGAATGTCTGTAGCATACAGAGGGCAGACAATGTAAACCTCTCTCTTGAGAGCATGGAAACTTAACTGAAAGCTGTTTTCTTGACTATAAAATAAAGTGTGTGTGTGTGTGTGTGTGTGTACAGGTATGCATATATGTGTGGGTGCACATGTATATGTGCACATATATGTGCATGTATGTACAATGTATGTGCATGTGTGTACAAGCCAGAGGTCAAACTGTACAAGTTCCTCAGGAGCTGTCCATCTAGTTTGTTGAGACAGTGTCTTTTTACTGGGTCAGTTGGCATGCCTGCCGCAGAGCTCTGGGGATCCTCCTGTCTCCCCAGTTCTGGGGTTACAAGCTTACACACCATGCCTGGCTTTTTATGTGGGTGCTTTTTTATGTGGGATCATAGGTCCTCATGCTTAAGTGACAAGAACTTTATCCACTGTCACCTCAGTCCCCCAAAATAGAAATAATTTCATAAAGTGTTTCATCAGATGAAACAGTGCATAGCATAAGTACTTAATAAATGATAATGACAATTCATTGTACTTGTTAACTTTTTGAGAGAGAAAGAGAGAGAGAGAGAGAGAGAGAGAGAGAGAGACTCTCTACATTGACCTGGCAGTCCTAAAACTCACTCTGTAGACCAGGCTGGCATAGAACTCACAGAGATTCATCTGCTTCTGCCTCCTGAATCCTGGGAATAAAGGCGTGTGCTACCACCACAAATGCTTGTCAACAACTGAAAAAACTAGTTGGGGAACTGGTAAGATGGCTCAGTGCATAAAAGTACTCGTGATGAAAACCTGACAACCCGAGCTTATCGACTGGAAGGCAGAAGAACAATTTCACAAAATTGTCCTCTGACCTCCACCTACATGCTATGGTAAGCATGTGCACACATGCGCATACACAAATGCACACATACATACATACATACAATAATAACAAATAAAAATAAATTTAAGATCTCAGCTTGAGCTGGACCTCCTGGTGGTACAGGCTTATATTCTCAGCCACTTGGGAGACCAGGGCATAAGAATTGTAAGTTCAAGGTTGCATGGGATACCCAGTGAATTCAAGGCCAGCCTGAGTGATCAGAGACCCTATCTCATAACTAAATTCTTGTTCTTTTTCAGGACTAGGTCTGTACCTTGTGGCACAGTGCTTGTCTAGTATGCATGAAGCTAAGGCTCAATCCCAGTACTGAAGAAGGAAGAAGTGACTTAGGCCTCTACATCTTATGTTGTTGATCCAATGTCTTTACATTAAGTAATGTGAATATTTTCCATCTGTATAAAGAACACATTTCATCAAAAAAAGAGACTGTTCTTTCAAGTTCCAGTAGGTGGCGCAAGGAGCTACTTGTCCTACATGTGCTGGCCAAGAGAGAGGTAGGTCATCTTTGTTTCAGGAGACCTCCCGGTCTGCCTGGTCTGTGCTAATGACTCCACACATAGCTATGTAAACAATTTCCTTCAGACACAGTCAATGGATACCATCGGTTTTTCGAAGAAGGTATACGGTGTATTAGACAATTGATCACGAATTTCATTTACCCCTCAGTATCTTCGCCTAAAGATTTCATTCATCTGAAACTAGTTAACTGAATTAAAATTACTTAAATTCCAAATTCTTCTTACACAAAAATGTCTCTACGTGAAGCATGGGGCCTAAACATGTCAAATTATGAAGATGTCTTGTTCAAGCACCCAGTAGAGGCCTGTTGTTATGAATGAGGCCAGCCGAGAAAGCTTTGTATAATGTATAATCTCAAGCAATGACATTTGGCGAATGAGTTTGTGGCATGCAAGCTCTATGTGTGCTGGTCCATAGTTTTTCTCATTTCTGTTGTATAAATAATCCCATCGTGCTGATATCGAACTATTGAAGGCCAGAAAAGGGCACCAGATGCCCTGGAGCAGGAGTTACCTGACATGGGTGCCTGGAACCAAACTCTGGTTCTCTACAAGAGCAGCAAGCGCTCCTTAACTGATAAGGCCACCCCTCCAGCCTCAGAGGACTGGTTTTGAAGAGTACAGAAGCCTGGTTAGGTTGCACAGGCAGGAGATGTAGGCTTAATCATCAGTGAATCAGGCGCTATGACAAGGAACTGGGACTCACTCTCATCATGAAAGCAGAAGTCAAGAAGTCAATTCACAGGTATCCTGTGTCCCCCGAACTACTGTAATAGGGTTCCTCAGAGCATTTATAGCATCACACAGGACTTACCTTTGAACCTGGGGCAGGGCCATGCCTACACGTCAGAGTCAGAGTCCCTGAATTCGGGCCTTATTAATTGGTGGAGAAGCTGGATAGGATTTGGATGATCCTGTTGGCTGGTGTTTGTCTGTCTGTCTGTCTGTCTGTCTGTCTGTTTGTTTGTTTCTGAAATATACATGATCAGTGTCAGCTGGAGGTACAGTGGAGGTACAGATTGCCCTATAGAAAAATCCCAGGCTAGATAAAACCCTAGGTGTAGTATCATAATCCCACCCACTTCCCTACTTCACAAGAAAATATACCAGGAAATGACTAGAAGAAGAGAGGGCATTGTTCCAGGATAACCGTAAATTTTTTTTTACCTTTAATCTTACCATCAGGAATTACCTGTGTGCCTGCCACTGACAGGCCAGCGTGACGAAAACCCCAGGATAGGCATCAAGCCAGGCCAGCGTGATGCAGCAGATCCCTGGCTTGGCCCCTCTCTTTGCCCGCCTATGGGCTTAGCTCTGGCTTGTTGAGTTTCAAGGAAAAGAGACCTCTCACACTTGCGTGAGCCGAAAGTGAGCTGAGCACTGGTCATGTGCCAGGGCCGAGCCCCATGGGAGTGGGAACAAAATCCCTAGAGGCCACTGTGGAATGGAGACAGCTATCCTTTGGCTGTCTCCTTTACCCTCTCAGGGCAACCTAGATTCTCATCTCTTCTCCCTGATACTTTGGTCTCTTCTTTCCACCGCCCACTTGCCCTCGCTTCCCCATGCACACGCTGAATAAGGCTCACCTCCCTTTTATATGCTGTCCTACTTCTGAGGCCAACTGTGGCTGACCAGAGTTCTCTGTCCCAATTCCAAATGTGGCAGAGAGAGAATCATTGTCTCAGTGTGGCTCTACAGTGTCTGCCCCAACCATCTGTGGCCAGGGCAACAGAGATATATGGGGTGATAGTAGCTCCTGTAGAGGGGCCTGGGGAGAGGAGGCATAGGTCAAATGGAACCCCATAAGGTACTACTTCCTAAGCATTGTCACCACTGCCTGTGGCACTGAAATCCTCTCTAGACTGTCCATTGCTGCTCTGTTTTCTCCGTGAAACATGAGATGTTTCATGAATATAGTTTGTTTGTTTGTTTGTTTGTTTGTTTGTTATAAGACATTGTCTCACTGTGACGCTTTGGCTGGCTTGAAACTTGCTATGTAGACGAGATCATACTCATAGAGATCCATCAGCTCTGTCTCCAAGTACTGGGGTTAAAGGCCTGTCCCGCCATGCCCATTGGTTATAGTTTCTTATAGAAAACATTTTCTCCATAATCTCAGGGGGAAAGATGTCTACAACTTGAGGCCATAATGATGTCTGTGGTCCATGCAGCTGCTGGGAACCATGACTGGGTCTGCAGCAGGGGGTTGGAGAGGGGTGTTGATGTCTGTGGCCTGTGTTATTCATGTACTGACACCAGAGACCATGCTGAGGTCTGTGGCATGTGCTCACAGCGGAGGCCAGGTGGATGTGTGTGGTCTGTGCTCCTGCTGACTGTGAAGGAGAAGGAAACTTCTACTGCAGTGGTATCGACGCACTGTTGAAAAAGGGAGACATAGAAGGCTTCTGGGACAACCCCTGTCCCTTAAAAAAAAGGAACAACCTGTACAGGAAGCCATCAAAAGAACTCATAAAGATTGTGATAAGGACGATGACGTGTGGCTCCTCACAACTGATGGCTAATGGTGGGGGGGTTCAGTGGGGGAAGGATTCATTTTTCTTTTCTTTTTTTTTTTTTTTTAATTTAGAGATTTTTAAAAAAGATTTATTTATTATTATATCTAAGTACACTTTAGCTGTCTTCAGAAAAGGGTGTCAGATCTCATTATGGGTTGGTTGTGAGCCACCATGTGGTTGCTGGGATTTGAACTCAGGACCCTTAGAAGAGCAGTCAGTGCTCTTACCCGAGGAGCCATCTCACCAGCCCCAGGATTCATTTTTCTTGAAGGGGCTGGCCACAGGGAGTTTGAACACGCTCCAGTGACTATATGGACAACACAAATTGAACTTTTTTCTTTTTTTTTTTTTTTACTCTTTAGGTTTGAGGGCACGGCCATCCCTCACAAGGGTCGAGGGAAGACCTGGAAAACTGGGAAGGAAGAGGGATCAGGGAGCATTGCGTGAAATTCCCAAATGATCAATACAAATACTATGTTTAAACATCTCTACAAGCCGGGCGTGGTGGCACACGCCTTTAATCCCAGCACTCGGGAGGCAGAGGCAGGCAGATTTCTGAGTTCAAGGCCAGCCTGGTCTACAGAGTGAGTTCCAGGACAGCCAGGGCTATACAGAGAAACCCTGTCTCGAAAAAACCAAAAAAAAAAAAAAAAAAATCTCTACAAAAACAGGCTGTGATCTTATGGAATAATCAAATCTGGAGATGAAACGGGGAGGGAAGAAAGTGTTGAAATGACAATGACAGGCATGCTAAGAACTCAGGTGACAAGATCTCAGCAGCAGGTTTTGCAACCTACAAAATGAATATGCACAGTACCCAAGCGATTCATTTGCAAAGAGCCTTTTAACACAGGGCTATTATGTATAAGTGAGAATTGGTTCAATCATACTTCAAGGGACCAAAAAATAAAATCTGAAATTAGGGGTGAGAGGCAGAAAACCTAGAGGTCCTGATCCCAGTGGATTCCTGCCCCAGGTATAAGACAGCATTAGAGGAGCTTTGGGCCAGGTTTTAAAACCTGTTTCTAGGTTCAAAAAGCAACTGAGACTCCTTTTGCTATAATCTGTAAGTAATGATGACAAGAAGAGGAGGGGTAAGGAGGAAGAGGAGGCAGAGGGAGAGAAACAGGAAGAAAGATTTCCTATGCAATTGTTTTGTGTTAGATACTATGCTAAGCACTTCACATGGACTGTCTCATTAAACATTTTATTTTGAGACAGGGTCTTATGAAGCCCAAGGCAGATTTTTACCACTGGTAAAATACCCAGGAGAAAGGTCCTCGGAAGAGAAAAGGCTTATTTCAGCTCCCGACTTTAGAGGTATCAGTCCATGGCCAGTTGACTCCATTGCTTTTATGCTGGTGTTGAGACAGACCACCCTGGTGGTGGAAGAGTATGACAGAGAAGGAGGCTTGCCTTGTGGTAGCCAAGAAGCAGAGAAGGTCAAAGAGGGCCTGGGGACCAGATACAACTTTTGAGAGCACTCACAGTGTATCATTTGCCTTTCTCTTGCTGTGATAAAACACCATGACTGAAAAATCAAACTTGGGGCTGGTGAGATGGCTCAGCGGGTAAGAGCACCCGACTGCTCTTCCGAAGGTGATGAGTTCAAATCCCAGCAACCACGTGGTGGCTTACAACCACCCGTAATGAGATCTGACGCCCTCCTCTGGTGCGTCTGAAGTCAGCTACAGCATACTTATGAAGAATAATAAGGAAACGAATCCTTGGAGAGACCAACCGGAGCGAGCGGGTCAGAGCGAGCGGGGCTGAACAGGGACAGCAGAAGTGAGCGGAGCCGATAGGAGCGAGTGGGGCTGACTGGAGCGAGCAGGGTCGGCCAGAGCGAGCGGGGTCGAGCGGAGCGAGTGGGGTTGACCAGAACAAGGGAAAAAAAAGAAAAAGAAAAAATCAAACTTATGGAAGAAAGAGTTTCTTGTGGATTATGGTTCCAGAGGAATAAGTTTCCATCATGGCCGTCAGGCAAGGCAGTGGATCAGGAAGCTGAGTGCTCCCATCTTCATCAAATACAAAGCAGGGAGTGAACAGGAAACACAGTCAGGCTTTTAACTCTCAAAGCTCCCCTCCAGTGATGTAGCTCCTCCAGCCTTGCCATCAACAAGGGATCAAATGTTCACCTGCTGGGACCGATATGGGACATTTCTCATGTAAACCGCCTACTCAGTGACCTACTTACTCCAACATGGCCCCACCAGCTGCCAGCCTATTCATCTAGGAACTCATCAATGGATAGGATGGACCCACTGATGAAGTGCATGCTCTTGTGTTCCAGTCACCTCCCGTTTGCATCTCCCAGTTGCACGTGAGTCTCTGAAGATATTTAATATCCTAACCTCAAAATCCAATAAATGCTTGGGAGTTACAACGTACTGCAGATGCATATTGTTAGATGAACTGTATGTGAGAGGTAACGTTCTCATTACGGTCAAAGGACTGAACATAATGTGTGACTCAAATGGACCAGCATGACTTCTGGTTAAACCAGATAGCTCTGTCCTTATGAGTTCCACTGAATGAGATCCCCATAAGACACAGGAGTAGATCCCCGAGGGCCCTGATCTTTGTTGCCCGTGTTCAGTACCCAACTGACCCAGACAAAAATACTATCAACGTGAGCTGCCAGCCGGAACAAGGCAGAAGACTACTTGCCAGGGAGATCAATAGAGATCACTTTGTCTACCAGTCTGATGCTTTCAGTCTCCGGGAGCTTTCCAGAATAGCCTGGAGTCTAAATGGATGCACATTGTTCTTTTGGGTTGTGAAAAACAGCTATCACCTGCCACAAGCTGGACCCAGTGGATCTTGGTGCTGCCTGCCAACCAGACACGTGAGACGTGCACTGGTTTCGTGTTTGTGCCTCTCTCTGTTACCAAGCCTGCTTTCTGTCCAGGAAACGCACCCCTGTGAACAGGATTTGAAGGCTTAGCTGTGGCAGCCATAAGCGGGATGCACTCCAAATGTAGCCGACTTGGAGTGAAAAATAACACTACTGCTCCTTTTCATTTATGAACAACTTTACATCACAAAGCCCATCCCAATCATCATTAATTAAACCTGCCACTCGTTGCCCTCTGAAGCAGGGCTGAATTAGTCTGCTCATTTCACAGCTGACAAAGCAGATAGAAAGGCTCAGGGATTTGCTGAAGTGAAGTGGGGTTCAGTCCAGGAAACCTGGCCCCATCCCTCCTCTCATTCATCCTGATTTGCCTGGAAGAGGCCTTTAGAATGCTCGATGCTTAAGTCCAAGCAGCTTAAGGAACTCGGCTGGGAAGAGGAGCTTGGGGTAGCAGCAGCAGGGCAGCCCAGAGCATCAGTGTGGACCTTGAACTGCCTGAAAACAGCCATGTCATATTTTGTGTGTGTGTGTGTGTGTGTGTGTGTGTGTGTGTGTGGTTCTCAATGAATTATAAATATATAATCCTCTGAGTTTCTCCTGCTGGGACAGGAGCAGGGTGTGAGGCCCCATGACAAAGTGATCTGCCACCTACCAACACTTTAATATCATTACTAGATCCTTTTAGTTGTCTTGCTGTGTCTGTGGGTTTCACATCTGCAGATCCAACTGGCACATTTAAAGACACTTGGAAAAAGCAGTGCCTATACTGAACGTGCACAGTCTTCTTCTGTGCCATTGTTCCTTAACAATAGACCAGAAGGACACTTATAAGTAATCTAGAGATGCCTGAATGTTCACAAGAGACAGTGATAGAAAAATTCTGTGCCATTTTATATGAGAGACTTGAGACTTGGAATCTGAAAGGGTTCCAGGAACTGATTTCCCCACAGATCCCAAGAGATGGTGTGGTGGTTTGAATGTTTGGACCAGGAAGTGGCACTGTTTGGAGGTGTGGCCTTGGAGTAGGTGTGCCACTGTGGGCGTAGGCTTTCAGACCCTCTTCCTGGCTGCCTGGAAGCCAGTATTCTGCTAGCAGCCTTCGGTTGAAAACGTAGAACTCTTAGCTCCTCCTGCACCATGCCTGTCTGGATGCTTCCATGCTCCTGCCTTGATGATAATGGACTGAACCTCTGAACCTGTAAGCCAGCCCCAATTAAAAGTTATCCTTATAAGAGTTGCCTTGGTCATGGTATCTGTTCATAGCAGTAAAACTCTAACTAAGACAGATGGCTATACCCTAAAACTCAGACTCCGCTGGGAACATAGCTCAGTTGTACTTGGCTGATATGTACCAAGCCGTATTTTAGTTCAATCCCCAGCACCGCATGAACTGGGATCATGTTGTAATCCTAGCACTTGGGAGGTGGAGACAGTAGAGTCAGGAGCTCAAGGCTATCTATCCTCAGCTACACAGGGAGTTTGAGGTCAGCCTGGATTAAGTGAGGCCCTATCTCCTAAATGAATGAATAAATAAATAAACAAAGCGAATGACTAAGCGCTCATAACCAAGACTTTTAAGACAAGGGTTAATAAATGGGTGAACACAGAGAACCACAGGCTGAGGTGATGGCTCAGTGGACAAAGCACTTGCCCCACAGGTGTGAGGACCAAGTTTGATCTGTGGAGCCCACATAGAAAGCTGGGCACTGTAGTGCACACTAATGATCCTAGAGATGGAGTGGTGGGCAGCAGAGGCAGACAGATCTCTGGCACTCACTGTCCAGCCAGCCTGGCCTACTTGGCAAAGTTCCAGGTCAGTGAGAAACCCTGTCTCGAACAGAATGTGGAGGGCACCTGTGGACTGACCCTGGACTGGAGCTTGTCTTCTGAGCTCCATGTGGACATGCACACACAGGTGCACCCACATACATATACAACAAACAGAAAAGTATAATTTTTAAAAGTCAGAAAAGAAAATACAAAGAATACAACAGTAGTGGCTGGAAGATAGGACCTATCTACAAACTCACTGTTTTTCTGAATCTGTGTGTTTCAATGTCAAATATAGAAATGAACTATGTACTAGTACATATAGACCTCTGCATTATAGGGCAAGTGTCTGAAATGAAGGGTCTAAATGTCCGAGTTTTTAGGCATTAATTAGAATTCATGGTCCTCCACCAAAAACACATCAAGGAGATTTTTTTTTTTTTTTTTGGTTTTTTGAGACAGAGTTTCTCTATGAGCCCTGGCTGTCCTGGAACTCATTTTGTAGACCAGGCTGGCCTTGAACTCAGAAATCTGCCTGCCTCTGCCTCCCGAGTGCTGGGATTAAAGGCGTGCGCCACTATGCCCGGCTAAGGAGATTTTTTAAAAATACTGTATTATACTATTAGTATTGCTGTGTATTAGCACCATAATTTAAATTTGTTCATAAAACCCAATCAAAAGATTATAATTTCTAATTAATACAAACATTTTTATCTTTGTGTGCTTTATATATGCTAGACACTATCTTAATCATTTAAAATACAATGTGAATCTAATTCACTTGCTCAAGAGATTTAAATAATTCATCTCTAATAATATTTCATCAGGATGATCATTTTACAGGATTTAAGATGCCAGTATAGGAAAGTAGCCTGGGTCTGATGGGACCCTCTGACATAACTTAAAACTCATCCACAAGACAGAATAACAGGAAAGGAGGAAAAAAAAAGCAGAAATACCTTAATTACATGACATTAGTCTTGCTTCCAAAACTGCATACAAAATGCTCATTGAGGAGTCAAGGTTAGGTGTTTGGAGAGGGCTCCCACTAATCCTGAGGACTGGAACTTAGCTCCCCAGCACCCACGTAAATGTCAAGTGGGTATGGTGGCTTGCCTAGAGCACAGTGACCAGAAAGTGGAAATTTCATCTCCTGGAAAGCTGATAGCTAGCAAAGCCCGTAGGTGAGCTCTGGGGTCAAGTGGGAGACCCTGCTTCAGCATGTGAGGCAGAGAGTGACTCAGGAAGATAGACAATGTCAGCCTCCAAAAGAGAGTTGAGGGTTTTGTTGTTGTTGTTGTTGTTTTTTCTTTCATTGTTGGAATTTTGGGTAAACAGCTTGTTTACATGTTGGTTTTCATTAATTTAGTAGCTGGGGACCTCAGGCCCTTAGCTGAGGGCTGACCCCTGTGTAAATATGCTGGTGGTAGAGATGACAGCAGGAGGTACGACCCAGGGGCTAAGCAGAACCCAGGAGTTGGGGGCCAGTGTTCTGAGTCTTCCGTCAGGGCTTCTGGATAGTTTCCTGTAAACGTCATGATTTTTATCTTTGACATTGGGACTTCACAGTCTGGTATCTTGGTATCTCAAATGAAGGGTTTAGGCGAAACCAGTTTCCCAACCTAGATTCTGTAGAACACAGATCCCAAGTGATCTAAAAGGTGCAGTGTGCCACACCCAGCTGTGGACAGTCTCCAGGAACCTCGGTGTAGTAAAGGCTCTGAGAGTCAGGTCTGACTGAACAGTATCATATATAACACCATTTCTCAAAAAGGCTCTGGCCATGAAACCCTTTCTCTTATCACAGGCTAACATCTGCTGATTCATTCAGTAACTTGGGAACACACTTTGAGAAACACTGCAATAAACTGGTGTGATTATATCGGAAGCAGAAGACCAGCTGAGAGATGAGTGGTCCCCTGAGGACAGGTGGCCCGCCAGGAGACTCAGTCAGCAACCACACCTGGCCACTTCTACTTGTTGACTTCTTACCTTCTGTATTGTGACAGCTGCTACTAGGGAAAATGCTCATCAGGAAACAGCAAAGGCAGCAGGAATTGAGACCGGAAGAGGAACTCAAGTCAGGCACTGGGATTTCGGATTTTGTCTAAGAGTTCATTATTTTTCTTATTGCGGTGACAAAATGCCTGGCAATTGCAAACCTGAAGAAGGGTTTGGTTTGGTTTGCATAGTGAGGGTTCAGCCTGTCGCGTTAGGAAGGCATGTTTGCAGGAGCAGAAGGCAACTGGTCACGTTGTATCCATCGTGAGGAGGCAGAGAGAGAGAGAGAGAGAGAGAGAGACAGAGAGAGAGACAGAGAGAGAGAGAGAGACAGAGAGAGACAGAGAGAGAGAGACAGAGAGAGACAGAGAGAGAGGAATGCCAGTGAGCAGCCGCCCTCTGCTCTTCCCCCCACCTTAAATCTGGAATCCAGGCTCATGAAATGGTGTTGTCCACAGTAAGGATGTACCCTTCCACCACAATTTTTCCAGTCTAACCACTCTCTTACAGACATGCTCAGAGGCTCCGTTCCCTAGGTGATTCTAGGCCCTGTTGACTATCACAGTAATCAGCGCCATTAAGCACTATTAGTTGAAGAGACTAAGGATTAGGAAAACTGATGGTAAATGTATACTTTTTCTTAGTAGGAGGAACTGAACCCAGGACTTCACATGTGCTAGGCAAGCACTCTACCACCGAGCTACATCCCTAGTCCTAGGAATAGAGTTTCTAATGGTATCTAGTTTTTAACTAATGGCAGTATTACTGAACAGCTAGCCACAATCCAAGAAGTCAATTCGAGGAAAGAAAGGAAGGGCCAGAAGTATGGCTCTGTGGGTGAAGGAGCTTGCCAAAAAGCCTGATGACTTAAGTTCAATCCCTAGGACTCACATGTCAGAAAGAGAAAACCAGCTCCTACAAGTTGTCCTCTACCCTCCACATGCATGCCAGGTTCAAAGCCCCGGTAGCTGGCTCCTACTGACTTTCTTTGGATAAGGAAATTCAGAAGAACCTTTGATCTTTTTAAATGGAAGTGTTAAATATTAGTCAAGAGATTGTTTTTGCTGAAGGCCTGTGGGCTTTAGGGCCCCACGTTGATTGATTTTTGTCAACTTGACACACACTAGATGACCCATGAGATGAGGGAACCTTAACTGAGGAACTGCCTCCATTAACGGCCCAGCTGCCTATGGGATGCCCTTGGGGCATCTTCTTGCTTAATGATTGATATGGGAGGACAGGTGGTCCAGGGTGGTATAAGAAAACAGGCTGAGTGAGCCAGGGTCTCTGTTTCCGGTCCTACCTGCAGCTTTTTGCCTTGAGTTACTGCCTTGGCTTTTCCTGATGACAGACTGTGATGCGGAAGTGTGAGCCAAATAAGCCCTCTCTTCCCCAAGCTGCTTTTAGTTAGTGTTTTGCCACAACAACAGACACCAAGTCAGGACAGGCCCAGTATCTCAGATAATATGTGTGTAGGTGTATGTGTAGGTATGTGTGGCTTATGTTCATCATCCATGTGTACACATGTGCATGTACATGTATGTGGAAGCCACAGGTTAATATTGGATGACCTCCTCTATTGCTTTCCACCTTATTTTATTTATTTATTTAGTCAAGGCCTTTCAGTGAATCTGGGATTCATTGATTGGCCTAAACAGGCCGGCCAGTGAGCTCTGGAGAGCCTCCTGTCTCCAGGCTTCCACTCAAACTAGGCCCTCATCCCTGATGCTACGTTATAAACACATGCTGACGGCACCTGGATTTTACACCTAGCTTTTACATGAGTGTTGGGGTTCCAAACTCAGGTCCGTTTCTTCATGCTTGTGCGGCAGGCACGTGGGCCTCTGAAGCATCTCTCCAAGCCTCGCAATAGCATCTTTTTCACTCTAGCTTGAAAAATGCCTTGCACATCATTTCACATGACTTTTGCCTCAAGTTAAAAGGACACAGGACCTGGGGAGAAGGCTCAGTTGATGAAGTGCTTGCTGCTCAAATAGGAGGTTAAGAGTCCACTGCCTAGGACCCACGTAAAACACCAGGCACACGAGAAATCAGATCTCTGGGATGTACTGCCAGCTAGCTTAGCCTAACAGCTGAGTTCCAAGCCATGTGGAAGATCCTGTCTCAAAAAATAAGGTGGAAGGGGCTGGTGAGATGGCTCAGCGGGTAAGAGCACCCGACTGCTCTTCCGAAGGTGATAAGTTCAAATCCCAGCATCCACATGGTGGCTCACAACCATCCGTAATGAGATCTGGTGCCCTCTTCTGGAGTGTCTGAAGACAGCTACAGTGTACTTACATAAATAAAAAATAAAATAAAAAAAAAATAAGGTGGAAGATAACTCTGGTTTATACACACACACACACACACACACACACACACACACACACGGCCCATACATGAACATATATGTATACACACACACCAACACAGTCCATACATAAAAATGTATATACACACACACAAAACACAGTCCATACATGAACACACACACACACACACACACACACACACGGCCTGTACATGAACATGTATACATACATACACCAACACAGTCCACACATGAACATGTATACACACACATACCCCACAAATTATTTTAGGCTTCTATTTCTTCTCATGCCGTTTTCGTTTTCTTGTAACAAAAATTCTTGGGGTTGGTGAATAAGGAAATAACGGTGATCTCTCTGCAGTCCCAACTATAGTGTAGCCTCCCCCCAAAGTAATTAAAGAACCAGGCCATTTGCATTCCTTTTCTCCAAAACCGCTTTTGAGTAGCAGATGGCACACACAAATGTTTTGCTCTAGAGACATATGGGAACCTCTCTGTTTCATAAAAGCCTCAATGAATATTAAGCTAGTTGCTGCAGAATAAGATGTGATAATCCCCTAAACAGGCCTAATTAGGTCATATAGCTCCTTGGGTTACAGAACATAATAGGTGGAAATCACGATGTGATTGGGATTTCATTAACAGTGTTTTTACATCTGAGTGTTCCTCATGGTGCCAAAGAATTACCTAGTCCCCTTTATTTCTTTTACAGTCTATCCCGTTGCGTCCATTCTTTTTCTAATCATAAAAGAATTTGGCTTGATTTTTACATTAACTTTTCAGCTCTCTCTGGATAGGGAGGGCAAGGGATTTCAGAAAAAGAGAGGACATTTTATCATAGATTCTGGAATAATCCAATACGTTCTCTTATTACAAACCCTTGCTGTTATTTAATTAGTGGAAGAAAAGCTTTTTTTTTTCCTCTTTCTTTTTTCTTTTTCAGGAAACCATTATCCATTCTGAGTCAAACTGGAGGCAGGAATTTGATTAGATTTGACTCAAAATACAGAGCAAAATTTGAGTGAGAAATAGATAGATAGATAGATAGATAGATAGATAGATAGATAGAGATAGACATATAGGTAGACAGACAGACCATGCCTTTGTGTCTGCCACATGTGTATAGTTCACCCACAGTGGCCAGAAGAGGAGGTCGGATTCCTTGGAGCTGAAGTTTTAGGCAGTTGTGAGTCATCCAGCATGGGTTGGAAACTGAATTTAGGTTCCCTGGAAGAGCAGCAAGTGCTCTTAATGGCCGAGCCATCTCTCCAGCACCAGAATTCAATTGTTCTCTTTAACCCCATAGTTTAGCAATCCAATAGATCTTTAGTAAGCTTATTAGCCATTGCCATCTCAGAAAGCACTGGAACTCTACAGTCTGCAGAAAGAGAGACGTGTTCTGATAACCAAGTCATCCAGTAAACAGCATTACTTACAAGCAGGATGTATGAGGTCTGATGAGCCACCTTCCTGGCACTAGGGCCTATAATGGACCCAGCAGAACTCTCAGGTGACGTGATTCCATCAGGGTGTTTGAGTGGCCCAGGAGACCAGTGTCTGTAGGACCGGGCCTTCAGCCCTAAGGTTGCCCGGTATAAGAACCTTAGTTTCAGAGCAGAAAGCACTGAGCAGATAGAAAGGGATAATGCATTCCTCTCCATTGTCTTCTCACAGATGAGGCAATGGAGGTATAAAGGCTGTTGTGCTTGTTGGGGACAGAAGCCAGGTGACCCAATGACAAACTCTCAGGGCAGGCGTGAGCCTAGCAGTATTTAACCTAATCTTAACCTTAGTTGCCTGCTGAGGCAGAGTACAACAGGGCTTGGCTGTCCAATGGTTTGGTTAATCCTGGCTTTGGACAATCCAACCTCTCCCCAGGGAGGCCATGTTCTCGTCTTCACCGTTAAACATCAGTCTTTCTGCTTAAGAGAATGACAAGAGGGAGCCTTGTGCTCCCTCTGCTTGGGAGAACTAAACAGAAATGTCCCAGTGTGTCCAACCTAAATATATGTGCCAATGTCCTCTCTGGCCTTTTTTCTGTCTCACAGAATTATGTGCATAGGGAAAAGATTGACCCCATCCTCAGTTCTAGTAACTTCAGCCAGTCAACTTAGGCTCTTCTCTTGGGCCCTTGATTGTTTTAGAAAATGGCAATCAATGCCTGAAGAACTCAGTTTCAGAGCATGAATTCACACTCTTGGGGAAGAGGGCTGTTTATTTTCTTATCTATTTCAATATGGAAGCTGGGAGACCAGAAGTTTCAGGCAGACATGTTGTAACCACATGATATGTAGCTGGCCTGTTTGAAGTAAGTACTACTTTGAAGAAACATTATGAAACTGAGAGGGAGGGGCCAGGGCCCAGGCATGCCATCTGAGCTGCTGGATTAAGCATCTCCTGTCGCTAGTCTATCTCTGACTCAAGGCCTAAAATGTTCTTTTATTCACTACTGTAGTATCTCAATACCTGTTAGGGTACACAGCTCTGTTTTGCGATTGGATCAAAGTCCATTTAAAGTTAGCTTGAGTGACTTTCTCAGGCTGGGGTAGAATAGGACCAGTGGTAGAACACTTGTGTAGTATGCATGAAGCCTTGAATTTAATGTCTACCACTGTAAGGAGAAAAAAAAATTACAAGAGGCCATCAGGATGGCTCAGAAGGTAAGGGTGCTTATCATGTAAACATGACAGCCTGAGTTCCATCTCTGTACCTTATAGTGGAAGTGGAGGACAGACTCCTGCAAGTTGTGCTGCTTTGACACAAAATCCTATATTGTAGCAATACTTAGTTAATTAAAGGAATGAAACTTCCTAACATTTTTTCCTTAGAAACATTGTTATCACAAAAAGAAATTAACTTAATAGTTATTAGAATCAAGTCTCTCTTAAAGAGCTGAGCTTTAGGCATGATAGACCATACCCCGCCTTTCTGAGAGCTAGATTCTATCCAGAAAGAGCCATACCAATTATTGCAACCTGGATGCCCTTTCTATTGTAGGTGACTAAGGCTCTGCCATTAGCCTCCAAGACAAGTTTTGCCTTTAGCTGGTCATTGGCCTTGGCCCTTGCCAATATTCTAGGGGCCCCTTCCATAGCGAGCATCCCTCAGTTATGACCACTAGCCCCACACTGAGGGATGCATGATATCCACCCATCCCCTCCACACCAGCTTTGTTACAGGAGGCTAGTTTTGTAGAGAGTTATTAGGCAAGCAGATACCATAGTTTCACAACTCACTTCTTGATATAGTATCTGACTTTACTTAAAATTCGCATCAGGTGATATTATTTAAACTTCACATTAATATTTGGTCAATCAAAATAGGAGACTGAACAATTAGCACAGATGCTCAGATATTAAAAACAGACACCCAGCCAATGAGAACGGGAGCATTCGATGGAAATTAAAAACCAACCAATCAACCAGAATGGTCCCTTGGCTCACCCAGTGTGTGCCAGCAAAATGTCTGCTCACACTTATCGCTCAGCCTTTCATAGTCCCCTCACCCCCCCTCCCCCCCCCCCACTAGCTGAGAGCATACTGAGGCTAGGTACCACAGAACAGATTTTTCTGTGACCTCCAGGTAGCCTTGCTGAGCTGGCTTCATAATGTGAGCTTAATGAATATTTGTTGGAGTAGACATTATTAACCTGGTGATTGCTCAGGAAATATCAGTGGGTGGAAGAGTACAGCTTGTCCCTCTCTGATGAGGATAATTATAGAATTATACCAGCAGAATATCACTAAACAAATGGAGTGTTTTTTAGATGACACACAGGTGATAAAGGAATTGGTATTTTTAAGGGCTTATCTTTTTGGTGTGATCTCAACAGACTAGAAAAAGAATATATAATCAGACTGATTCCTTAAACACAACAATGAGTAGTGTAATTACAGAATGAATAACAAATACAAAGTAGAGTATAAATAGAAAGATACTGATGACTCTCAAAGGATGGAGGATTTTAGCCAAAAAATCAACAACACAATTCTCCCTAAAGCCTTTTTGTTTTAAGTTAGCTATCCTGGTTGGCATGACTGGCTGATGTTTCATTCAATAGCTTATCCAGGTTCCTACAATGTGTAAAGTGTCCAGTGGGGTATCCTGGGAATTCAAGAAATTACTGAAGTCTCTTTCCTCGCAGAGACCCAAGATTGAAGGGAGAAGACAAAGAAGTATACAAATTATTCCATTACAGAGAGAGGACTTACGTCACTGCTGAGTCATCAAAGAGGACAGTGACTATGAAGGACATCTTTGTAGCCCACCGGGACAGCTGTGCTCAAGCAATGGCAGAGGGCCAGCCTCCAAGAGTAGCTGGCTGGAAGCTTCAACATGGAGGTTGCCAGCTCATGGCTCAGAAGGCCCCCTGGCCCTCAATATCCAGGTTCCTGTAAGCACCTGGGTTCTTGGAGAACGCATCCAAGGAGAGGGGGAATTCCCAGCGTGGCCAATTTCTACTTTGCCAATTACAGGTCTCACCCCACATTTAGTTTCTCTTAAGAAAACATTTCTCAAAGTCAAGTGTCATGGATCGACACATCAACATTCTTAGGCTGGGGAGATGGCCGAGTGGATAAAACCCAGGGCATGCGAGTGTGAAGGGCTAGAGTCTGGATCTCCAGAACCCACACGAAGTGGGATGCAGTATCAGTCATGTACATCTGTAATCCCAGTGTGCACCTATGACCAAGTGGGGTCATGAGAATCCCTAGAAGCTCATCTGTCAGTTCATCTGGAATGTGCAGAGATGAACAAGAGACCCTGCCACAAACAAGATGGAAGACAAGGACTTATACCTGAGGTTGTCCTCTGATCTCCACATGTATACTGTGGCCCACAGTGCCCCCAACGTACACACAAATGTGTGCATACACATACACAATGTGCACACACACATTTTAAAACAAATTCTTGACTTAGGTTGACATTTTTCATAGAGGATACAGTGTATCTCAAGAATATCATAGTTGGTTTTGGTGGGGAGGCCTTGCTATCCAGAGAATAACTGCTTCAGGAGATAGTAATACACTCAAATGTGTAAAACATGGCAATCTTGCTTACTATCATGAGCAAAGGCAGCCAGCCAGGAACGAGAGAATACAAAACAAACAAACAAACAAACACACACTCAAGCTCTTGTGAAAATCATCCTCAAACACCAGATTCCCTTTCAGTATTATGATTATACCATGATTCAGCCACCAGTAAGGAAAGAATAGCTTTTTAAAGTCAGGAAGAGAGATTGTTCAGGTCATGAAATACACACAGGGCAAACTCCTGAGATGTCTGTGTTCTGTTTTCATCTACACTCTTTACAATACAGAAAGCTTTAGCTAACATTTTCTTAATCAAGTTGAACGTGCTGGCCCATGCTCTCTACAGAGACGGCTTTGAGCAAATGGCAGGAAGCATGGGTCTGACTGTCTGTCTCTCTCTCGGATCATTGCGATGTGACATGTTAGAAGCATGGGTCTGACTGTCTTCCTCGGATCATTGCGATGTGACATTTTAGAAGAGTCTCCTCCACTTGAAAAATGATGGCAACAAGGAATCTGTTGCCTGCTGCTCCTGCACTCTACAAATATATTCACCATCAAACCTTTCAGCAAATGGCTTGAACCACTGCCACCTGTTTACTATCCCTGTGAATTTTGTCTTTAATATACCAGTGTATAAAATCTGAGGATTAGTAATGCATAATGAAAGGAAAATCTGATTTAAAAAAAGTCAATATGTCAAAATGCCTGAATAGTCCACCATTGGTATACAAATGTAGGATTAGAAAGTCCCAATGTTATACATAGGTGGTAGTATAAAAATACTGAGGAACTAAAAACTTGACACAATTACTTTTTAAAAAATCCCATTAATTAAGAAAATTCCCCTAAGGAAGTTTAGGGACTTTAAATTTCCTAACTTGCATTTCTCTTCTGAACTTAGTGATTTACTATATAAATATGTCCCTTTCCACACACACTAAATATGCCAATAGTTGAAATAGTAGGACCAAAAGTTATTTCCTTAAAAAAAACCTTTTTCATGCATGGGTGTCTTGGCTGTGGTGCCTGTCTGTGTACCACCCCACATGTGTGCAGTGCCCACAGGGGCCAGAAGAGGACATCAGGTCTCTTGGGACTGGAGTTATGAGTGCTTGTGAGCCGTCACATGGTTGCTAGGAACCCAACCAGAGTCCTCTTAAAGCAGCCAGTGAAACTTAGCATTAACCATTGAGCCATATCTCCAGCATTCCTCCCACCAAAGTATATCAATAGATACAAATCCTTAAAAAGAAGAGGGCCAATGAGATGACTGAACATACAAATCTGATGACCAGAGTTTGATCCCCCAAATCTATGTAAACATGAAAGGAAAGAACAACCATACAATATTTTCCTGATCTCTACACATATGCCATGACACAAACCCCACTCCCATCACATACATGTATCCAATGAAATAAAAAATAATTTAAATCTAAAAATAGAGAAGTTAGGAAAACTCCAATAGACTTTGAAGACTTCTTTCCTTCTGTTCCATGAATGAGGGCCAAGGAATGGACCTGAGCCATGACAACTGTTCAGACCCTGGGTGAAGCCCTACTTAGAGTCATGATACAAAATTTGGCTTGGGCAAAGAAGCTTGATTGATGCCAGAAGGTAGGGATCCCTTCTCCAGAGGGAGCTCAGTCCCTCCTCAGAACCATGACTTTGAAGACAGCATTGACCTAAGGCACACTCTAGACATTAGATATTAAGTTGGCAAAAGCAGCTGCTGCCCTCTGGGTATTATGTGATCAATAAGTGTGAGCTAATAATGCCTTTCATCTTCTCGCCACATTGAAAGTGATGGTCAATATTAGGACCAACTAAATGTTCCGCTACAATAGGACCAGACATGCAACATCACTGATATTGTACATGAAGTCACAGGCATTGTTGAATCTTAGAAGAGTTTGTCAATGTGTTCAATTAACTGTCCAGTTTTCTTCTTCTTCTTCTTCTTCTTCTTCTTCTTCTTCTTCTTCTTCTTCTTCTTCTTCTTCTTCTTCTTCTTCTTCTTCTTCTTCTTCTTCTTCTTCCTCTTCTAATGATTAACTCCACTGCTTCCTGTAATAACCTCTGCTAGAAGGTGTTTCCTTGTCTTTAAGGTAAGTTCCGTCCTAGAGGTTCTCAGATAGTTTGTTGTCAAGCAGGAACCCTTTAATACTCTTAAAAATTGAGGCATCCAAAAGAATTTTTGTTGGTGTGTGTGTATGTTAGGACCGTTGGTATTTAACATAAATTAAAACTGAAAAGGAAACAGAGATGAGACAGAGACTTCTGACAAGATAAAGCTCCTAGCTCCCCTTAGCCACTCCTTCCATATGATCTGGATAGTAAACCCTTGTCTCACAGGAGCTTGATATGGCTGGGTTTCTGCCACTTGCAGATAAAAGAGCACTGAACAATAAAGAATTAGTCTAGGGTAATAAATAATGAAGACTTGAATTGAATACATCAAAGTGCTATTTCCTCCCTTCCTTTTGCCACCCATTAATTGAAAGCCTCCTGAGGAGTGATAAATTTAAACACAACTAACACCTATACTTCACAGCACCTTACCAAGTCTCAAAGTGCTTTCACACTCAGTATTTAATTTTCACTACAACCTATGAAGTTGTTTGTTTTACATTAGTCTTTACAGATGAGAAAACTGAGACGTGTCAAGCCTGTGA
This sequence comes from Mus minutoides, assembly GCA_902729485.2. NCBI lineage: Eukaryota > Metazoa > Chordata > Mammalia > Rodentia > Muridae > Mus > Mus minutoides. The sequence continues at coordinate 467,086 of LR750056.1, forward strand.
GACTTCACACAGCTGTGAAGTGGCTTAGCAAAGACTAAATCCAACTCTAAATCTCTACATCTCTATGGCCAAAGTTCCTGTCACCTGTTTCAGGTGACGCTATTTTATAAGCTGTTTGAAGCACAAGCCTTCCCACATCTCTTTCTCTTTTCTTTCTTTCTCTCTCTCTTTCTTTCTTTCTTTCTTTCTTTCTTTCTTTCTTTCTTTCTTTCTTTCTTTCTTTCTTTCTTTCTAAGAATCCATCCTCCTGCGGTGCGCGAGGCGCTATCTATGAAGCAGAGTCTCTAAAACGATCATCGCATTTGGCTGTGGCCTGTAATTCAGAAGGCACGAGTGGGAATGAAATTAGCCCGCTAATATCACTCCTTGAGCTCTATAATTGAAGGGCTGTGGGGGGGGGGGGGGCTAGGAAATGGGCGGGAACTGGAGAGGCTGGGAAATACTCTGCAGCTAACCACAGATTTCGTGAACCATAGCATCTCCAAAGAAAGCTTGCCTTCTCCGGGTTCAGGCGAGTAGATGAGCGAACTGCGGGACTTAGATTCCGAGGTCTTGGATTTGAAAGATGCCCATAAACAAAGAAACAACAAAGTCAAGTTCCCTTGGCAAAAGAAGAGGAATTTGAAACGAAGCGTCTTTTCCCTGTAATGGTGGAAACTCCTAACACACCACCCTACATCACTCAGATTTGTTATCCAGGGGGGTTGTTCGGACAGTTTGATCCAGGCACGCCCGCGGTTCTCCCAGGGTACTACAAATCCCATAAAGCCGCGCGGCGCGGAGGGTGATGACAAGGCGCGGGCAGATTGGCTGGGGCGGGGAGGAGCGAGCCTGTCGCCTCAAGGGGGTGGGGCAAGAGGCGGGGCGGGGCGCGGGTGGCTTGGCGGACACGCCCCCTCGCCGAGGCCCCCCCCTCCGCGCTGCTTTCCATCGCCTCCTTGCTCTCGGCGGTCAGAGAGGGCCGGAGCGAGAAGATGGCGAAGACGTACGATTATCTGTTCAAGCTGCTGCTCATCGGCGACTCCGGCGTTGGCAAGACCTGCCTCCTGTTCCGCTTCTCAGAGGACGCGTTCAACACCACCTTTATCTCCACCATCGGTGAGGGAGCGGCCGCGGCCCGGGACGGGAGCTGAAAAGAGGGGGGCGGGTGCCTGGGGGCCTGGGAGAGGGCACGCGAAGGCTTGGCTCCCGGAGAAGGGGACCCCGAGGGGCCGCGGAGAGGGCAGTGCGAGCCGGCGAGGCTGAGAGGGACCGATGGGGATGCGGAACTGCGGACGGACGAAAGGGAACCGGAGCAATCGGAAACCAGGGGTGTTGGGGACACGAGGGGGCTCTGGGGCGGCGGCGGCGGCGTCCCAGAGGGACGGAGTTGGGGGAACACAGGAAATCGTACGGAAAGAGGAGGGGAGGGAGAGTGAATACCAACATGGGTTAGAAAGACAGGAAAGAGTAAGGAAATGTGAAGAGGGAAATGAAGGTTTGAGGACTTAAAAGAGGGGCTTCAAATGAAGTAAAGGGGTAGAGGACACCAGGGACAAGAGAAGTGAGACTAGGAGGCGGTCAACAGGGAATTGAGGGGAATGACTGAATGAATGAATGATCAGGAGGCAAGAGATAAAACGACATTGGCTCTAAAGGTGTGAACAGAGATGCCAAGAGAAAATGAAGACGAAGATTGTAGATGGGAGAAGGGCTCAGGAGGATCCGAGGGCGTCTTGAGGCTACTTGGTGGAGAAAGTGAAAGAGTGTTAACTAGAAAGGAGAAGGGGAAGCAGCGGATGCAGTGCAGGAGTTGAGAGATCAGAGAGGAAATGGAAAACGCGGGGCTCAGGACTTTCCCTTAGTAACTGGGAACACTGGCTTCCATTTTCTCTTGACATGTTCGAATCGAGAAGATTTAAAAAGTGACTAATGATGGAGTAATGTCTACGGGTGTTAAAATCTTTTGAGTGTTTATAGGAATTAAAGGGACTGGGGACTTTGGGAGATGATGTGGTTAGAAGAAATTTATTGTTTACCGCTTTACTCCATGTCTTGGGAAGCAGCAGTAAGTTTCTCAACTTTCTAAATTCTTGAGCTCGTGTAGTTGGTAACGTCCAAGCCAAGTGATTGACTGTAAATTCCGCCTGCCTCCCTGTGTAGTTTCCTTTGCTTCTAATTACTTTGTAGGTGAATCATAACATACTGTATATTTCCCAATTACTTCTAATTGACTCAAGAAAAAAAATTTTCCCACTCTTCACTGGGAGCTGCCCTTATATCTTCAGTAAAAGACATTGTGTGCAGGTAAACAGGTTCTTTAAGTTGTAAACCGAAGAAGAGCTCATCAAAACTGCTTTTAAACCTTCAGTAGGATGACCTTAGCATTATTTCCTTTGTTTAATAGCTGCAGTCAAGCGCCCCACTCACTCATTAGCTTTTTGGTTGTCTGGCCTCTAATACTAGCTTATTTAAAGCATTTTTTTCAAATGGCTTTCCAGGTGAGCCACAAGTAATGGGGAACTAGTGTGTTGACAATAAGTATGTTTAAGGGGCTGGAAAGTTGTCTTGGTTTAGGAGGATTTGCTGCTCTTACAGAGGACCCAGGTTTGGTTCATAGCACTCACTTGGCACCTCATATTGCCTGTAATTCTAATGGAATCCAACACCCTCTTCTGGCCTCTGTGGGGACTAGACATTTACACGGTGCAGATACATTTGTGCAGGAAAAAAAAAAAACCAACCACTTAAATACTTGAATTAAAAACAAAACAAAATCTATGTTTAAATATTTGTGGCATTTGAAAATAGGTGACATTGAGCCGGGCGTGGTGGCGCACGCCTTTAATCCCAGCACTCGGGAGGCGGAGGCAGGTGGATTTCTGAGTTCGAGGCCAGCCTGGTCTACAGAGTAAGTTCCAGGACAGCCAGGGATACACAGAGAAACTCTGTCTCGAAAAACCAAAAAAAGAAAAAAAAAAAAAAAAGAAAATAGGTGACATTTTAAAAGTAGGTATAGAGCAATTTCCAGTGTGAGTATTGGTAAAGAGTCTCCATGGTTTATTCTGATTTTTTTTTTTTCCCTAGAGACTGAATGGAAATCTGGGTGTTGTGATGTCTGGGCTGAAGGAAGTTTGAGTTGCAAGTTCTTGGCAGTTAGTCTTGAGTGGGACTTTTCTGAGGAAGCAGATTTTAAATGTCATCTCCCTTCTCGAAAGTGTGTTTGTAAGAGGCCTGGTGAAGGCTGGTAGAGCTGCTAAAGGACATTCATTTCTGGTATCAGTTTCCAAGCCCCAAAGGACTCTCCTTCAGTGTTGACTGCATGCTGCAGCTCAGCTTGTAAAAGACAGTTCCTGAGAAGTTAAGGGTGGGAGACAGTGTCTGTTCCACCTACAAACTTCTCAGAACTTTCCTCCTACTTCAACTTTCACAACTGGTAAAAGTACCTGCTGTTCTTCTCAAGGACCCAAGGTTAGTTCCCAGCACCCATAGCAGGTGGCTCACAAATACCTGTCGGCCAGTAACTCCAACTCTAGGGCTCCTGACTCCTCCTCTGGCCTCTCTGGGCAGCTGCGCTCTCACGTAGACATCTCCCACCCAGGCGCACACACGGGCACATAAACTTTTTTAAAAGGAAAAAAATGAAAAGAAAGTGACTAAATCTCACTAATACAACATGTTAAATTCCTTGGATTCCTCAGCAGTAGATTTACCAGCTCCCCACTCCTCCGACATTTCTTGTAAGGACCCTTTTAACACTATCTTTTAGAGCCGGGCGTGGTGGCGCACGCCTTTAATCCCAGCACTCGGGAGGCAGAGGCAGGCGGATTTCTGAGTTCGAGGCCAGCCTGGTCTACAAAGTAAGTTCCAGGACAGCCAGGGCTATACAGAGAAACCCTGTCTCGAAAAACCAAAAAAAAAAAAAAAAAAAAAAAAAACACTATCTTTTAAAAAATCACTTTTCTTGGCTAAGGGTTTAACTGAATTATATAGTATATGCTTAACATGGATGAGGCCTTGGACTTAATCCCTAGCCACCCCGCCCCAACAGATCTTTGTGTGTGTGTGTGTGTGTGTGTGTGTGTGTGTGTGTAGTGTATTACATTTCGCACTTTAAATGTTACATTTAAAACATTAAAGCCGGTATCCTTCGACAGCTGAGATTAGGACGTATATGTTACATGGTGAGTCTCATGGGAACTCTTGGTCTTTGTACCTTCTGTGTGGTGAATGTGGTGACTATAGTGTCAAGCTATGTCTTCAGTTGATAGGAGGAAGGAAACTCCCATATCTTTTACTTAGCCCCAGAACTCCAACAGGAAGTGGTAGCAGACAGCCAGAGAACGTATATACCTGAAAGCAGAATGCTATGTAGTTGCAATTACGCTTGAACAGTTGGGTGAAGTTCACACTACTCTCGAGAAAAGTTCCACTGAGACTGGGCTTGACAAGGTCCTCTTGTAGTACTGCTGACAAATTTGATAAGCACCACGCCCCAGGAAAGAGCCCTTCTGAGGGCCTGTGTTTGTATGTGTTTGGCAGATATATCCCATGTCTGCCTTTTACTATGAAGATATGCTTCTGTTTTAATTGTGCATTGCTAGTGTTTAAGTGTTTAAAAACAGTTCTTTTGTCTTTAGACTGTGGATGGGGGTTCCATCATCATGAAAGAGGAGACAGTCATCTTGAGTCTAGGTTCAGTTGTCTCAGATACTCTTTTCGTTTCTCAAAGGTTTGCCACTTGGAGTCCTTCCTGTTCTTTGGCGTGACAAAAGGTAGATTTTCTTTCACGTGGCTTTCTGGAACTCTTTTAGTCTATTAGTCAGATAATACTGGCAAATCATGAAGTAAAGTTGAGTTAGTCACTTGAAATTACAGGCCTAATGCCTCAGGCCAACTAACTAGCTCAAATGTTGGAAAATTAAAAAAAACAACTTTAGATTGACTCCAGCCTCTTCCCTTACATAATTATAATTAAAATTTAGGTGAATACTTTTAAATATAATATTTAGATAGAAATGGTAAAATTATTTTACGTATGTTTCCTGAAGGTTATGGGTACATTTTAATATGGACATGAGGGTACCCAGACATCTTGAAATGGCCTTGTATTGAACACGGTGCTGGCAGAACTGAGAGGCCCCAACTCTGCCCTACAATGAGACCTTCTAAGCTGATTCCCTTCCCTGTCTCTCCTCTGCCCTGCCCCCTTCTTCCTGTTAGGTATTTCCTGAGTGGTTTCATTATTTAGTGTAGTCATTGTTTGACGTGGAGAGAGTTGTAGAAATTATCCACTTTATGCCCTGTCTCAGCTTGACAAATACGAGTTCTTCGTCTCCAGCAGAGCCCTGCTGAAGCTCCAAATCCCAACTCTGTGTCTCAACTTTATTCTTTCTTAAGTGTTCTTTAATAAAGAGCTTCAGCCACCCTTTGACAGGCAGCAAGTTGGGGGGTGGGGGGGGGAGGCGGGATGACTGCGAGCCTCTCTGTAAATCCACATTTTCCTGGAAGTAGTTGGACGTGCACAAGTGTCTGTCAGTGTGGGAAGTTAAGGTGTTTCCACCTCGATTAGCATTGAGGGAAGGGAAATGGTCCTGAGAGACTCTGTATGGGAGGGAATAACTCCACATACAGCCTTTATTCTTTCTTCCAGGCCCGGAGTTTCAGGTCAAGAGATCATAGTGCACCCTGCCATTAACATTCCTTCCACATTTGAAAAAACCCATCAAATCATTTCGTAGCCCCACACTGGTCATTGTTGATGCAAAACGCTTAGGCATTTTGTCTATACCACTCATTCTCCTGGCTTCGTTTGTCTTTGAGTCAGGTTATCCAGTGTAGCTATGGGCCCAGCTAGGCCTGCAGCCTGTTTGTGCTAAGAGTGTTTTCTCATTTTTTTAAAATATTTTAAAAGAAGTTGTTAAAAATAAGAACCACGAGGAATATGCAGTGAAGAGCCTCTGTGACCCACAGTACTCAACAGTGTTTTCTAACTGGACCGCTGTAGAGCCAGTTTCTTGACCCTTGCTTAAAACGTAAAGCTGCCTTTAGTTGGTCTCATTCCAAAACTTTTATCAAGACTTACTAGCTAAATAATCAACTGTCATATTTACATTTTTATCCAAAATGATGTCAACATCTGGCTGAGCATAAGCCAGATACATAGAGGAATTTGATTTTCATTTTCATAGTTGTTTTCCTTGGTTCCAACTTCTCAAACTAAAATACCAAAGAGCATGCAAGTTCAAACGGAACATTTTGTGCATCAAGCCTATTTTAGTGTCGTCATGTTCTTCCAGGGTTCTGGGTAGACTTCCCATTTCAGTGCTCGTGCTGATAGCGATGTTAGGCAGAGGAGGCCTTCGTGGCGAGTGATAGAGGGTTACCCTCATCCCCCTGATGCTCCAGTCCATGAAAAGAAGCCTTTCTAGAAATGCAGGCATGGGCAAACTGAGTGTTGGGACGAATATGGGTCTATCTTAAGTGTTCTTTAATAAAGAGCTTCAGCCACCCTTTGACAGGCAGCGAGTTGGGGTGTGGGGGGGGAGGCGGGTTTACGTGGCAACAACGGCAACATTGTCTGTATACTGAAAAACGCAGGAGGGGAGTCAGCTTGGATATTGTTTTAGAGGAAAATAAGTTTAGTCTTCAAAGATCAGGAAAAGTGTAACAGTTGACTTTATCACCTACTCTTAGAACTAGATCTGAAAGGAAGGATAGAATAGGAAGGAGGATAGGAGGAGCTGCAGGCTTGGTCTGAGCTGCCTCAGTGTCGGTCCTACCCGCCTGCCTGGAACTCTGTGCTACAGAGCAGCACATCTGTGTGTTGTAATTGGCTCCTAGGACAGTTTGCAGACAAGGGTACTCATAGCAGCATGAAAAGAGGATTCCAGATGAGGGACTAACTAGGAAGTGAGGCTGATTGTGGAGTATGAGATGTGTAGCTGTGGAAAGATGCATCGAAAATGCAGATTATCAACTGCTCCTGCCTGGGTCAGAGTGCAAGCTCAAATGGGTCAGGTAGGGGCCTCAAATAAGGGCCCTGAATGGGAGGTGGAAAAGGGGGTGTGGACCTAAGCCCTCTGAGCTGAGGGAATGCGACTGGCTCAGCTGCGTTGTTATCATTACCACACTGAAAAAATCTTGCCCTCAAGATAGGCTGAACTTTACTTAGAAAAAGACAAACTTATGGTCAGTTAAAAGATAACTAAGCGGTATTGTGGCAAATGCAAAATAGACTTATCTGTAGCTAGATATGGCTTGTAGCTAAAAGAGACTACTTACAAACCAGGCACGGTGGTCAAGGATGTGTGATGGTTACAGTATTTGAAAATGGATCCTTCAGCAGAACTCTTCTCATGAATAAAGCCTTGGTCATTTTCGGTTCCAAGGTACATGAAACAGATTAGTTCAACTATGGTGTAGGGGAGATGGCATGATGAATTAAGGGGTGTGGCAGGTCCAGAGTCAGGTCTGGCTTTGTGTCTTCTTCCTAGATTTGTGGCCTTGGATGAGTAGGTTGTTCCAGAGCCTTTAGTTGATTCATCTCTGACGGAGTGTAATCATCTGTGTGTGTTTTTCAGGGCCTGGGAGTTTCCCAAGGCAAAAATCAAGCCAGAGACACTTAGTAACTCTCCCAGGCCTACTTCATAGGATGGTGCGGTGGATGAACGGGTGGATGGATGAATTGTGAAGCAGTTCTGGACTGTAAAGAAAGCATTGTGTGAATTTGCTGTTCTTTCATGGCGTTAGACATGACTAGATTATGTCTGAATTAAGATAAAATGTTTAATGTGGCTGGTTAATATAGAAATGCTGTCTCCTCTTGTGTGAAATGCTGTTTGCCTTCCTGTAATCAGTTTTAGAATATGAAAGAGAGTTCACTTGTCTCTTACTGTGCATAACAAGCCATTTTAACACCCTGCTTCCAACCCCCACTTTCATCAATACCAAACAGCAAATGAGTGAAATCACTGGGTTTGCATTAGAAGAGCATCTCAGCTTTGTTTCTGCCCATTAGCTTCAAACAATGCAACAGATGCCTGTTAACAGTTTCATGCCCATTTTTAATTAGCAGATGGAGCTGTGTTTGTGTCTGTGTTTTGCACAGCACTTGTTTGAGTCACAGGGTAACGAGTAGATTAGGAATGAGCTGGGCTTTTGGGTTGAATACAACCAAATTCTATTTTGAAACATTTATTTTATATATATGCTTATCCCATTTTGATTTCATAGCACTGGGATAGCTTATATCTAAGGAAAACTAATATGTGCAATTATGTTTTCTATCATTACCAAGGGGAAGCAATTACTATTTTATGGTTTCAGTGAAATGGCCATTTTGTGGCATTTCTTGAGTTGAAATTACTGTGAGGTAAATTTCTTTAAGGACTCAGCTCAGTCCTTCGCCATCTTGCGGGATACTCAGCTGGGCTGAAGTGACTTCAAAACGGAGTGTGTGGTGAGGTGTGTGTGTGTGTGTGTGTGTGTGTGTGTGCGCGCGCGCGCACGCGCGCAGGCACTTGGGTTGGTGTGGCCTGCTGGAATGCTGCAGTTTGTGGAGATCTGAAGCCCTGTCTGTGCTCTGCAGTATGGAGGATGCTGATGGATTCCTAACATCTGTCCTGGGGAAGAGGGGGTGGCACCTTCCTACACATAGGCTATTTTCTAACATGAGCAGGTAGCTGTTGGTTGTGCAACATGCTATGACTAAACATTAAACATTAGTATTGACAAACATTAGACAATGATTATTAGATTTATTGTATGTAGGGATGTATCCTTTTTCTTTAAAAAACAGTTTGTTTTTCCTTTGTGTGTCTATTTGAGTTTGTACACATGTGATGCAGGTTCTTTGGAATTGGGGTTACAGGTGGTTGCAAGTGCTCTAAACCGCTGAGCCAGCTCTGCAGCACCCCCTTTATAAATTCTTTTCTTATACATTACATCCAGACTGCAGTTTCCTTTCCCCTCCCTCCACTCCTCCCAGTTCACCTCCCTCTTCCCCAGATCTACTCCACCTCCATTTCCCTTCAGAAAAGAGCAGGTCTCCCAGGGATCCCAACTGAATATAGGCCATAGCAAGTTACAATAAGACTAGGCACAGACTCTCAATATCAAGGCTGAACCCACCGGGAGGAAAAGGGTCCCAAGAGCACCTGCACTTCAGCTGGTAGGAGGTCCACGAGAGTACCAGCCCGCACAGCCATAACATATGTAAAGACTTAGCTCAGACCCACACCACACTGTCTGTCACTGTCACTTCAGTCTTTGTGAGCCCCTGTTTAGTTGTTTGTGTGGGCTGTGTCCTCATGGTGTTCTTGACCCCACTGGCTCCTACAATCCTTCCTCCCCCATTAGGGTTCCCTGAGCTCTGTATAATGTTTGGCTGTGGGTCTCTGCCTCTGTTCTCATCAGTTGCTGGATGAAGCCTCTCTCAGGACGATTGGGCTAGGCACAGATCTATGAGTATAGCAGAGTATCATTTGGAATCATTTCAGTGACTTTTTTTCTGCCAGTCATGTTTGGTTCTATCCTAGGTCGCTGGGCTATGCAGTCTCGGGTTCCTGGCCACCTAAGCAATGTCAGGCGTGGGCTCCCTTTCATGGCGTGGGCCTCAAGTTGGACTAGTTATTCGTTGGCCACTCCCACAAGTTCTGCACCACCGTTACCACAGCGCATCTTGCATGCAGGACAAATTGAAGGTTGAAGTTTTTTTTTTTTGTTTTTTTTTTTTTTTGGTTTTTCGAGACAGGATTTCTCCGTGTGCCCTGGCTGTCCTGGAACTCACTTTGTAGACCAGGCTGGCCTCAAACTCAGAAATCCGCCTGCCTGCTGGGATTAAGGGTGTGCGCTACCACGCCCGGCAAGGTTGAAGGTTTTGTGGCTGGGTTGATGTCTCAGTCCCATCCCTGGAAGCCTTGCCTGGTTATGGAAGGTGACTGCTTGCTCCAGGCTCCATATCCCCCATTACTAGGAGTCATCTCTAGGGTCACCCTCATAGATTCCAGGGAGTTTCTTCTGCACTAAGTTTCTACATAGTCCCCCAAATGCCTCCGAATTCCAGTTGTCTCTCCCAGGACTCTCTCCACCCATCCTTCCACCCCACCACCCGACCTGATCCCTTTTGATTCCTCCTGACCCCTCCTTCTATGATCCATTTTTAACTTAGGGGATTTTTCTTATTTCTAATTGAACGAGTAAGAACCCAAAAGGACTTGGCTTCTTTGAGAAAGAAACGAATGTGTTTTTGATGCTTCGTTCCTCAGGGCTTCCTTCAGGAAGCCACATGACATGTTAGAAGTGTTTCCCCAGCAGCTCTGTGCTGCTTTGCTTTGCTGCCTTACCTGCAGGGGCTAGCACAGCTCATTAGGCACTTCGATATTTACCTGTTGCTGAACCTTTGGGTATTTCGCAGGGAGCTCTTATCCTCCTCAGTCCAGAATTGGATGTCTTGGTTCCCAGAGTAAAGGCTAAGCCTCTGTGTGCCATCATGTTTGTCAGATTTCGGTGCATGCTTACTAGCAGACGCCAGTGGCATTTGGTAGCTTGTGGCAGGCAGCGTGGCAGGATTGCAGAAGCAGAACTAGGTATGGGATCCACCTCGCCCTGATAAACCAACCACAGCAGGATTAGGCAATGTGTAGAGTGCCAAAGCTTTGGGCTGCCAGAGTTTGAACTGGCAGGACTTCTCACATCATATTTAATTTTGTTGTTTTGTTGACGAACAAGGCAGTAATTATTTTAATAAATCATAGCTATCTTTCCTGACATAATAAAGTAGAAGGACGGTTTTAGAGATTGATCAAATTCTGTTTTGAAAAATAGGACGCACTAATTCAAAGCTGAATTATAAGTTTACTTTTTAGGACGTGATGTGATGTTTATCTGGAATAGGTGTTATGAAATATATCTCCTTAAGCACATGCAGATTCTTGAAGTCCATTTGAAAGGTGAAAAGCTTGCATTGTGGGATAACAGTGGCCAGCAGTACCCTGTTTATTGTTTATAAGTCTGAATGGGGAGGGGTGCTGTGTATGGTTTTCAACAAGGAAGTCTTTACCTTTTTCTCTTTTAAAAAACTCTAGAGCCGGGCTTGGTGGCGCACGCCTTTAATCCCAGCACTCGGGAGGCAGAGGCAGGCGGATTTCTGAGTTCGAGGCCAGCCTGGTCTACAGAGTGAGTTCCAGGACAGCCAGGGATATACAGAGAAACCCTGTCTCGAAAAACCAAAAAAAAAAAAAAAAAAAACCAACCAAAAAACTCCAATAAAAATTTTATACAGCTCAGAAAACAGCTCTTTATTGAGAGTTCTCTATCCCATTTTTAGAATGCCTTAGCTCACTTTCTCGTTTCACTGACCACTGTTAGCACCTCACTCCTACGGGACTTGGGGAGAAGGCTTGGTCTGGTCTGGCAGAAAAAAAAAATTCACTGTAAACTAAAATATAAAACTTGCATATATATTACCATCAAGGATGTTTCTATGTCTTGGTCCCTCAGCCTTCAACCATTATATTGTATTGTATTATATTATATTATATTATAAATTTAGTTGTGCTCTCCTTTAATTTACCATGTTTTTTGTTTAAATGGTCTCTTAGTTACTGTAACTATAGCCTATAGTATTGTGCAATACAATGGCTTCTAGCTTCCTTCCAGTTAGACATTTTTCCTAAGTGTAAAATGGGAGGGGAGCTATTCCCCAAACTAATGATCCAATTTTACTATGAAATATAGGGTAGAGTTCTTAAAGATTGATTTTGTTTGTCTATGTGTGTCTGTGTGAGTTTTACATGCACCACGTGTGTGCGGGTACCTGAGGACGTCGGATCTTTTGTGTGTCTGTGTGAATTTTACATGCACCATGTGTGTGCGGGTACCCGAGGACGTCGGATCTTTTGTGTGTCTGTGTGAGTTTTACATGCACCACGTGTGTGCGGGTACCCGAGGACGTCGGATCTTTTGGAACTGGAAGTAGTTGTGTTCTGCCTGACGTGGGTGCCGGGGATGGAAACTAAGTCCTTTGTAAGAGCAGGACACTCTCTTAACCATAGAGCCATCTCTTTCATTCCCTCAACTGCTAAAAAATTGAATTGTTAGTTTAGTTCTCATGTTTATCTGGGAGAGATGTCACATAGTACTCATGTCCTTAAGCGCACACACGTAAACTCCATTAGGAAAGAGTGATGACTGGTTGTACAGTTATTTGTTGATTGCTTATAAATTCAGTCCTCCATCCGTTATTGCACAAGCTCCTCTCAAGGACCGTATGCTGGTCGCTTCCTCAGCAACAACAACAACAACAAAAAAAAAAAAGGGGGGGGGCTTCCTTGTCTGTAAAGAAAAATGGATTTTTCTTATCATTCTCAGCTAAAGACCATGCCTTCTTCTCACCTGTGGGCAGTAGTGTTTGATGTGAAGGCAGAATGAAGAAGCAGTAGCCTTAGGCAATTCAGGCAAGCCTGTTGCTCCTGTAGGCTGGCCCAGTGTCTGTAGCACTGAAGACATTGGTGCTTTTGAATCCTGTCTTGATCATTGGCTTTCCTTTCTTTCACATCTCATTTACCTTCAGTGCTCTTGCTTCAAAAAGAAACTAATAGTTTCGCATGTGATCTGGATGTAGTTAACATTTGTGGAAGAAAGGAAGGGATTAAACTCAAGAGATCTGGACTCCAAGGACATGTTGACTTTCTATTTACTTTTGGGTTTTAGAAAGCAGCAGCTGGAATTGGGTAAGAGTTGAGCTAGATCTTATTGCTTCTGAAGTTGCACAGGGAATCCAGGAGTCAGTCAATTACTCAGGTCGAGCACAGTATTTCCTCCAAATTTGTTCCGTCAACCACATTTGTTTGGGTGCGTGTGTGTGTGTGTGTGTGTGTGTGTGTGTGTGCATGAGTATGCCTGTGCATGTACACACATATTTAGAGGCCAGAGGTGGGTCTCAGCTCTTGTTCATTAGTTGCTATTAACCTTGATTTTTGAGACAGGAATCCTCCTGCCTCTGCCTCTGCCTCTGCCTCTGCCTCTCTGCCTCTCTGCCTCTCTGCCTCTCTGCCTCTCTGCCTCTCTGCCTCTCTGCCTCTCTGCCTCTCTGCCTCTCTGCCTCTCTGCCTCTCTGCCTCTCTGCCTCTCTGCCTCTCTGCCTCTCTGCCTCTCTGCCTCTCTCTCTGCCTCTCTCTCTGCCTCTCTCTCTGCCTCTCTCTCTGCCTCTCTGCCTCTGCCTCTCTGCCTCTACCTGCCCAGTTCTGGGATTATGAGCACATACCACCATGCCCAGGTTTTATGTGGACTCTGGAGGCCAAACTTGGGCACTTGCATGGCAGGCACTTTTCTCCCTGGAGGAACTCTGGCACCTGAGCCAACAGCAGATGATGTGACCCAAGGTAAAGTTGGAGGGTGTTAGAGGGCAGATTGGGAGAAACTATATTTTTAGGCTTGTTAGTCTGGGCCTTAGCCTGAGGGCAGCAGGGAGCCATGGAAGGATGTGGGGCGGGTGGTCAGGGTTAGCAATTCCAGCTGCTTCTTCCTCCATCTGGACGTTTACTGTTGCCTGAGTGTTTCTGTGTCTATCCCTGTACATAAGCCTCCGCATTACCACAGAAGGTTTGAAGAGATGAGGATTGCCATGTCCTAGGTGAGGAATGTAGTGCACTTGGAGGGAATGGACTCTGTCGGTCCTGTAAATAGACAACGGAGCCTAAACCCGAGGCTCACACTTGAGTTCTGGGCCCTTTGTCTATCATAGCAACTTGAATCTTTCAGAGTGGCTGCTGGAATTTTCTGTGGATTTCAGTGTATTGAGAAACAGTCCCTTTCAGTGGTATGGAATAAATGTGTAAATGAACCCACAAACCCTTAAGAAGTGTGCTGACTGGGAACATGAACAAGCCCCCTTTAACAGGCCCTGGTGGCAGCTAATGTGGATGTGCATATGTCGCCTATTGGCTTGGGAGGTCAGAGGACTTGGGATTTTGAATTGTTTCTTGGCCACCAACCTAGTGCCTTAGGAAGCAACCAAATCTGTACATAGCAGAGCAGAGGCAGGAGGGGGCAGTGCTTAATTCTGAACCTGGAACTAATTATATCAGAAATCTCCGCATTGTCTCTCCACATGGAGCCATTGGTTTGTTTTATTTATGTGTACTTGGCCTTATATAGAGACTATAATTTGCTAGGAACAGCTACCTTAATTGTAAGCTTCCTTCCCTCCTCAAGTCAGGTTTAATCTTCCTGTAACCTGTCCTTTTTTAGAAGAGTGAAATTCTACCTAACTCTGGCTTTGTTCAGAAAACCCTGTTTGGCAAAGTTTTCCTCAGCAGTATTGTTGAGTAGACCTACACCTGATTTGTTCACTAAGTCTGCATCTCCAGCATGCCACTGTGAACCAGAACAAAGGAAAGTCTGAGCAGCTAAACTTGATGTGACAAGTCCACTTACTTTGTCGCATGAACTTGCACCTGGGCACTCAGCCACCACAGGCTCAATTTATACAGTGCATGTCTGTATATATCAGCTTTTCTGAGGCTAGAAACAGAGCCAAAGGCCTCCTACAGGCAGGCTACTGTGGCCGTCTGATAGTGCGGGAAAGATGCTCAGCAGAGCTTCAGGCAAGTCAGCAGTGAACCTTCTGAGTGTCTGTTTCTTCATGGGCAGAAGGGGATCTTGCTCTAGAAAAGTCTAAGGTCGCTTTCAGAGTTCTGATCTAAGTTATGATCAGCAGACAACGTGGGAGAGTAGACAGAAAAACCTAAACCGTTTATGTAAAAGAACTCGGGCTTGACCTGGAAACCCAAGGTCAGCTCCTGATTTTAACACTGTTTGAGATCCTATGGCAAATTATTTTAACATTTTCTTAATTGATAAAGTAAGCAGTTAAGTCCTTGTTAGGACTTTTCTTTTGTTTTGAGAAAAAGATGAATTATTGTGTCTGGCTTTGAAACCAGACACACATACATGCACACACACAGAGTTGTATTAAGAACTGTATAAATCAAGTCAGTTCCAGTTCACCATGGATAAGCCTAGATACCTAAATGAATACCCTGGAAATCTTTGGGGACTTAATGGCTAGCATTTGCTTTTTATAAGAACTAACATTTATAGTGCTTTCTGTATATCAAGTGCTATTTAGATATTAACGTTTTTCATGGACTGATCTATTGAGTCACTACAGTATCTTCTTTATGTTCTGTTATCATCCCCACTTTCTTTTTTTCTTTTTCTTTTCCCTTGTTCTGGTCAACCCCGCTCGCTCTGCGACACACACCCCCCTCACTCCGGCCAGCCCCGCTCACTCCGGCCGCATCCCCACTTTCTAAATGAGAGAATCAAGGCACATTAGTTGAGGCACAGTTGCGTTTTTATTTTTGACATGTCTTTCTGTCAAACAGACTTTTTTTTTTAATTGGCTATCTTTAACAATACAAAACAGGGTATTTAGTAGACCATGGTTATATGCATATTGACTGGCCTGTCCTGAAGGGACAAATATTTCAGTTTAAATATTTTAGCTGTATATTCTCTATGAGGGCTCTGGATTTTAATTGCAGTGAGTTTTGAATTGAATTCTCCTGAATTTTAATGAATTTGTTTGCATACATAAATTTGAACAATACATTAAATCTTGAAATAGTGTAGCTGATTTTAATGGAGCAAATTACTCAACTCGAAAGCTAGTTAATAGGTTTTTCTTTAATAATCAAGGTGATGATACTTTAATCTTAGAAAAGTTGCTAATTATGCTTTTATAGTATCAATACATGCTATTAATTTCTTTGTAATAATAAAACTGTCTTCTTAGGAGAATTAAGGCAGTGGATGTGTCAGCATAAGCATAAAGCACGGTTTCCTCTGAATGTTCCACCCCCACCCCCCGTCAGGGTATTTAGTAGACCATTGTTATATGCATAGGGCATTTAGTATCATGGTTATAAGTATAGGGCAGGCAGAAAGCTCTGACTGCGCTCATTCTTATATAAACTTGTTTTGGACCAGGAAGCTAAGGTGAGAACTTAAAAGAGTTTTTAAACATTAAAGATAGATAGCTGGAAGAGGAGGATTTGGGAGGAGTTGGGATGTTAAAGATACATTTTATGGAATTATCAAAGAATTAATAAAGACATTGTTTTTTTGTTTGTTTGTTTGTTTGTTTGTTTGTTTTTAAGATAGATAGCTTGGAATGGTACACTCACCTTTAATCCCAGTGACCTATAATCCTAGTACTCAGGAGGCTGAGGCAAGAGGATCTTAAGTTGGAGGCCAGCTTGAATTATATAGTGAGTTCCAGGCCAGCCTGGGCTGGGTGATGATGAGAGGATGTACTGATGGATGGATGAATGGATGGATGGGTGGACGGATGGGTGGATGTATGAATAGATAAATGGATGGATGGATAGATGGATGGGTGGATAGATGGATAGATAATCACAATAGATGGCAGGGATGAGTCTCTGGGGCTTAAGGGGAGTATAAGAGGATAGGTTTTATTCTGACTATAGTTGAAAGGGTTATGTTAATATTTGTAGTACATTTGACTTATAATTTTAAATACAGTGTTGATTAAGGAGTTCCTTTTGGGGGGTTCAAAAGCACTAAACAAGACAAAAAACATGATATGGATTCTTTGCTTTGGTGTATTTCCCAAAATTGTGATTCATTTAGAAAAGTGTCTTGTTAAAACTTTTAAGGTATTTGGGCTGGAGAGATGGCTCATTGCTTGCTGTGGGACCAGATTTCAGATTCCCAGCACAAACATAAAAGCTGAAGGATATGGATACTTGCCCATAACCCTGTATTCTGGAGGCAGGGTCAGGGACCTTCAGTTCAAGCTGGGTAGGCTGGGTGCAGTGAGAGACTCTGCCTTTTTAAGTAAAGTGGAGAGCAATTGAGAAAGACACCAGCTGTCAACCTCTGGCCTCCGCACATGCATACACCAGCCAGATTCATGCGCAGAAGCCATGTTCAAATGGTCAGAGGTTTGCTTTTGAACAAAGTGTGAAGGTTTGTGATGATGGTTCAGTTACTGCTCAGTACTGAACAACAAAATGTGCCTCAAAGGGTGGGAACTGCAGCTCCCAGGAGAAGAGCAGAAACCATGACCTGCATCTTCAGAACCTTTTGCCTGATGCTCAGGCACACAGGTCTCTCTTCAAGAACCAAATGCACTAGCACTGTACATAAGTTCCTCCCCAGGAAGGACTCTTGACTTCATCAGTAGTAATTCCCCTTTGTTGGCACATGTACATACTTCAAAGGCTGCATAATTATCATGTTATTGCTTAGAACTGTTCTCTAGATATAAGATAAAAATCCATTTGTTTTTGTTTTTCCACTCAGTGTTGATGTAGTCAGTGTGTGCTGACTGACTGCACCACTTCCCCTGCAGACACACACAGTTCTAGTGTATAGAAATCCTCCAGTAAATGTTGAGTGACACCAAGTGCATCTTCAGCATCCTTACCACTGTGACCCCTTCTCTGCCTCCTTCACTTTTGCTCTTGGGAGCCATTGCTGTCTTAGTTGATTTTCCTGGTACACCACCTTCCCACTCTCCTTCCTTCCTTCCTCTGTCTTAGCTGGTTCTTTTTGCTCTGCTTTCAACTCCATTGAAATCCTCTCTGTTCTTTAGTTGGTTATCCTCTAGAAAGATTTCTTGTCACCTCACTCCATTTACTAAGCCTCAAAGTCCTGCTCTGTTTTCTCCAGAGCTCAGGTCACTATGGCCTGTTTTGGCCAGTGGCTTGCTCAGTGTCTGTGCCCTGAGGCCTCTCATCAGTGGTTGGCACCCTTTTTCACCTGCCCATCAGCTTCCGAATTCTCTGATCCCTAGACTTCCCCTCCTAATTGTGCCTTCTGTTGTCATTGGTAGATTCCTTTTGCCTTGTAATTAAAGCTGTTTTCCAAGAGATTTTTCCCTTTTGGAAATTAGACACACTTTAATACAATTTGTAATCATGCTCGTGTGTATGATTCTTGCATTAATGTCTGTCCCTCCTGCCAGCTTGCCAGCACCATGAGTGCAGGAAGCAGATGTATTGCTTTTCTTTGTTGGAGCTCTAGCAGTCAGTCCAGTGCTTATCATGTTGTAAATTTTCAGAAATCCTTTTTAGGGGGTGGCAAGATAGTTTGGCAGCTAAAAGCACTTATTTCTAAGCCTCCCAACCTGAGTTTGATCTCTAGGGCACCCATGGTAGAAGGAAAGAACCAACTTCCATGTGCCATGGCCAGTGTGTGCGTGTGTGTGTGTGTGTGTGTGTGTGTGTGTGTGTGTGTGTGTATGGAATACATGTGTAAATTAATAAATTAATAAAATGTAATCAATTGAAAAAGCCCTTGTGATTGAATCAACTTAGCCTCATTACACACGTGACTCCCCAACTTTCTATCTTATATTCCTGTCCTCTCCCCAGTTCTTCCTTGTTTATCCTTTGATTTAAAGAATTCACTACCCTTCCATGAACTGTCACCCATTTATTAACACTGCCATTTATTCTTCCCTGTATACAGACTCAAAACCTCGATATCATCTTTGTCTCTTTTCCATCTTCTACCTGCCCTGGTTTAGGTTTTCAGTAGTGGTCACTTAGACACTATAGTGTCCTCTTATGTGGCCTGAGCACTTTCAGTCTCACTTGGGCGCATCTGCATGTCCCTAATTCTGTCCAACACTAAGCTAGTTAACTTTAGACCATAGCTCTCACTGGAATTGAAGTCCTTATTCTCCTTAAAAACCACATTTTCTACATCATTCTTGGGCTGTTATTGTGAACTCTCCACAGTGTGGTGTTAGTTGTACCCCTTGTTCTTAACAGAAGATCTCAGTGTTCTGAGGCTTCCTGGGTGGGCTTTAGCCCCATTTCACCTGGCAAGTATAATATTATTAATAGCCCTGTTGTAGTTTGTATGAGAGTGGCCCCCATAGGCTCATATATCTGAATGCTTGGTCCTCAAGTGGTAGAACTGTTTGGGAAGGATTAGGAGGTGTGAACTTGTTAGAGGAGATGTATCCCGGGCCTGGGCTTTGAGGTTTTGTTTTTTGTTTTGTTTTGTTTTGTTTTGTTTCTTTCGAGACAGGGTTTCTCTGTATAGCCCTGGCTGTCCTGGAACTCACTTTGTAGACCAGGCTGGCCTCAAACTCAGAAATCCACTTGGCTCTGCCTCCCAAATGCTAGGATTAAAGTTGTGTGCCACCACAGCCCTGCTCCGGCTTTGAGGTTTTATTAGCCCACACCATTCCTAGTTAGCTCTTACTTTCTATTTGCTGATATGTGAGCTCTCAACTGTTTCTGCCAACCATGCCTTTGTCCCCACCCCCAAAATGAACCCTCTGAAACCATAAGCCCAATTAAATGACTTATTTTATAAGTTGCCTTGGTCATGGTATTTTGTCACAGCAATAGAAAATGATCTAGGACAGACTCTTAAATGAGAAGGAATGCCATTTTTAAGTTTTTAGAATTAAAAACGTTTCTTTACTTATAAAATGATAATGATAATACATGGTCATTATTTAGCTGCCTGTCATCTGAAAACTAAAGAAGCAAGGAGACAGTGCAGTGGAAAACTTGCTGTTTGAGAGAGAGGAGACCACTTCCATATCACTTAATTTTCCTCCATGAAAATTTTATGGAGCAGAGAGTTGCTAGATTTCTTTCTCTCTCTCCTTCCTTCCTTCTTTCCTTCCTTCCTTCTAGATCCCTCCCTTTCTTCCTTTCTTTTTTCTTGTCTTAGAGACAGGGTCTCTGTACCTAGCCAGGCTTGTTCTGAACTCACTAGCTAGACCAGGCTGGCCTGCTTTTAACTCCTTTCATTCTTTCCATATCTACTTTTCTTGAAGGGTGGGGAGCTTGTTAATTAAATAATTTAAAAGTCTGGAGACTAGTGTTATATGCAAATTTTCTCATTTTTATTTTTTTAACTGGTACAACGAGAGGATGTATTTACCATGTACAACATACTATTTTGAAGCATATAAATTGTGAAATAACTAAACCCAGCTGATTCATAGGATGTTCCCCCACAAGTTATAACTGTGATAAGAGTACTTTGTCTCTTAGAGAATCTTTCCGACTACAATGTATTATTAACTATAGTTACCATGTTGCAACCAGGTCTCCTTGGACTTACCACCTGCCATCTAACTGAAATTTTGTATCCTTTCTTCAGTATCTCTCCAGCCTTGGTTAGTTCTCACACTCTTCGTTAGCTTCCAGGAATAGGTGAGAATGAGCAGCATTTGTCCTTTCTGGGCTTATTATGTGACTTAATGCCTTCCCAGTTCATCTGTGTTCTGCCAAAGGTAGAATTATTTCACACACAGACACATACACAAACACAAACACACGTATGGACATATTATATATGTATGTGTGTATGAATATATGTATCCAATTTCCCTTATCCATTTGTTCTTTCATGGACATTTATGTTCCTTTCATATCTTATCACAAGAATGATAACTACATAAGCCAACATGTGCGTTACTTAGCTAGCTTTAGTCATTGTACAGTGTATATACTTCAAAATATGTTGCACAAGGACAGTGATGGCTCAGCTGGTGGCTGTGCCTGTGGCCAATGGGCCCATTATCGGCCTTCTTTTACTAAGCTGTGGGCTGGTTTTGTGTTGAGTGACAGGTAGGCAAATAAAAGATGAAAGACAGAAGAGGATGAAGGCTTAACTTCACATCTCCAGTGTTTTCACGTAGCATACTTGTCCACATGTGTGGGAGGTTCTAATAGCTTTGAAGAGCCAGTGCTCAGCTCCATCTGAGGTGACCTCCTCTGCCATCAAGCACCACCATACATGTGCCCCACAAGAGCCCTTTTGATATTAAAAGATAAGAGCAGAAAAAGAGGCAAGGAGAGAGTTCCATGTTTAGTGTGAGATATATGTCTTTACTGCAAAAGCCCAAAGCAAACAGCTCAGCCCTGCTCTCTGTTAGCTTGAGTGGGTGTTTTATGTTGCGGTCTCCTTTGGCTTCTCTGGCCTACCTAACTTCTTGTGACAGGAGAACAAATAATAGACTATCCTCAGTACATCAGAAGTGTAGAAGTGACTCCTCAGATGCCCCTGAGGCCACAGGCAGATTGAGTGCATTCTCCTCTTGCCATTTGGGGCAGTAGGGAGGTGTCCCACCCCAGAATCCACACTCAGCAGACCTCTGAATGATAAGCTTATTTAACCCTACTGTGTCTTTAACCTGAACATTTGGACAGGAAAGAATGCTTAAGCAAGACTTGAGTGAGAACCTTGGTTTGAAACTTCCCTCACAAAGCTTCTTGCTACTGTATTAACAAATACTTCCTTTTAAGTGTAAAAATGCTCAAAGTATGAGTGTGTGTCTACAGTTCAAAGTGGACCTTCAGGTAAGGCCTAGATGATTTCGGTGAATCTTTCTTTCCTTGATAGTGCCATACTGACTGACCATCTAAAAGCTCCTGGCTGGTCAGTCTGCCTCCTTCAGAAGTGACCTTCCTGCCCTGTACGGTGGTACTCACCTCAATGGGTTGGTGTAGCAGTGTCCTTGGTATGTAGCTCACATTGAATGCTAAATCACCCACAGAAGACAACAAATAGCAACAGTGGGCCACAAATGGCTAGGGGTCAATGGTGGGCTCCCAGTGTGCCCTGGTTAGGGGTCAATGGCGGGCTCCCAGTGTGCCCTGGTTAGGGGATAATGGGCGGGCTCCCAGTGTGCCCTGGTTAGGGGATAATGGGCGGGCTCCCAGTGTGCCCTGGCTAGGGGATAATGGTGGGCTCCCAGTGTGCCCTGGCTAGGGGATAATGGTGGGCTCCCAGTGTGCCCTGGCTAGGGGCAACGGTGGGCTCTCATGCTGTCCCCATTATGTGTTTAAGCTTTGAAAGTGGGCTGTGAGACAGTTGTCAAGGGAGGGCTTTTACCAGTACATTTTCTGTTCCGGTTCACGTTCAGCTCTGACTCATATTTTTTCTAGTTCAATCCAATTTTGGGTAAATTTAAAATAAATTATTTTATTTTTGTATTATAAAAATGTCACTTTCATCTAGAGACTGAGAATCAGAAAAGGTGTAGTGATGATCTGATGCTACTTTTGACTCAAGGGAAAGAATGACAGAATCCTCCTGGAGTTGTAGGATTCAAGGGGTTTTATAACTAGCCCAGAGGAAAGGAAACTCCACCTCTGAGACTTACTGCAGGAAAACATAAAGGGGAGGAATAGAATCTCTATAAGAATTTCCATACATGGTCGTGGGAGGGTAGCAGGTAGTTTCTGGACTTCCCCAAATGTTTCCCTTTTCACTAAAACAGCCCCTGTGAACTGGCTCATGATTGATGTCTGAGTGGAAACCACTGGAACATCCAACCTGACTGTGAGTGGCCATCTTCACATATAACCCACAGATGCCTGTGCTTATACCCTGGTGAGGGGATGATAACATGGAAAAGAGCATGATGTGACTTTGCAGGGCTTGCTTGCACAGTTCCAGAATATAATAAAAAGTACATGCGATTATCAGTAAACACTGAGGTTTGTGCTGGGTTTGTACAAGACTTTGGCAGAAACTAAAAGCACATTCTAGTGGCTTAGGTCCTTCCTCAGTCCCTCCTTTTCTCTCTCCCTCTTTCCTTTGTCTTTTCCTTCACTCCCTTTTTTCTTTCTTCCTTCTTTGGAATGAAAAGGAAACTCTAGGTCCTAACTGTTTTCTCTCTTTTTTTTTAATGTGTGTGTATGAGGTGTATGTATGCATGTTCATGTGCACATGAATGTTTGTGTATGGGAACAGAGTTACATCCGTGGGGTCCTTCTCTTCCACCTTGTTGAGGCAGGGACTTCTGTTCATGCTGTGTGCCAGGCTAGCTGGCCCACAGGCCTCTGGTGTGCTCTTCCCCCAGCCTTGAGCTGGCTAGATAGACATTAAGTGCTTGTCACAGTTGGACCTTAATGACTCAGGTGGAGTCAACTTCCTATAGGAGTAGACTGCCCACTGAGCTTGCTTTGCAAGTCAATCCAGCTGAAACAAAGGATGGATCTGTGGGCTCTCCCTATATAAACAGAGTGCTGAATATTAAACTTTGAGCCTTGATCAGAAACTGTTGTCTTGGCCTCATCCTTCTCTGCACCCCTTCCCTTTTCATTTCCAGCCTCTCTTCCAGGAACCCAGTTCATCCATGGCTGCTGGACAGCTATAGTCTGGGGTCTCTCTCCAGTCCCCTTCCATCATGTGGAGGTGTGCTAGCATGCAAACTAAGTACACCTGGCTTGTCTGTGGATTCTGGGGCTCAAACTGCAGCCCTACACTTGCATACTTTGTCTACCTCCCAACCCTATGCTTTTTTTAAACTGGATATTTTTAGCCTGTTCATAGATTCATTTTCATTTATATATTTCTCAGGTCGTACTTGAGATTGTACTACATGATTCTTTATTTTGTCCTTCAAATAAGTTCTTGTAAGTGAAAATGTCTTCTGTCACCTTTTCGTTACGCCAAACAGATGGGAAGCTGTGTGGATGGTAAGTCTGGGGAAAGGCCTGCAGGAATGTGCTTTAGGTCAGTAACTGCTGCTCTGTATAGAGCCAGATGCTCAGATAATCCACTGCCTAGTGCTGCCTAAAGAATTTCTTATTTAAATCTAGTCTATATCTCTTAACTGGAATATATATATCTCTTTTACATCTAGTAGACTGGTTTTTGGGCTAGAGATAAGATAGCTTTTGTTTGCAAAAAGAATAATAAAAGGTCAGTTGTAAATTTAACTTGTAATATGGGGACACAGACACACAAGCATACCCAACACACACACACACACACACACACACACACACACACACACACACACTATAGCCTTCCTTCTGGCAATGAAGAATTCTTACATAAGCCTCCAGCTGTTTGTATTGTTGGAACTTAAAGTGAGTAATTTAATGAAATAATTTTCTGTATTTTTCATTTATTCCCATTTCTCATGTCTATTCATAAGAATAAAACATAAATGGCCTTTTTCTTGAGCCAACGTGTAAACTTAGAGGTTCCCAGTATTAAACTTGAGCCTGGTCATTCCTTCCCAGATACGGTGCTGTAGGAGGCAGAGTCTTGTGCAGTCATCTGAGAGCGTGGTTTCAATTGTGAGAAAAACCTGGCAGCAGCACTCGGAGCTGCCTTGAAGATGGCTGTGCACAGTGTCTGGCTCTGCTTCTGGTGATGGGCGTGGCCTTCAGTTTCAAAAGTGCTTTATTTCTCTTGTTTCTGCTTTTGAGAGTTTGTGTTTCTTATGTCTTCCTTCTAACTTAAAAACTGCATGTCATCCTCCTCTGACCTCAGAGAAACAAGGAAAAGTATTTTCTATGGATTGTGTATTTGGGATTTCATTTTATTTTTCTTGTTACTAAGTCTTCAAAATTGAACAGAGTATGTAGAGCATTGTCAGTATGCCTAAAGGTCCACAATGATTCTGATGAGCTTCCCCATTTCAGACAGAGAGATACCTGCTGTTGCTATGAGACCAGTTTCTGCACTGACCCCAACTCACCAACTGTGACCTGGGAAAGTAGGTGCTGAAGGCATGACTTCTGGTGACTCCTAGGGCACTGCTGTGACTCCTCGGGCACTGCTGTGACTCCTAGGGCACTGCTGTGCTGGTGCCACCCCTGTTCTACTCTCAGAGTTAAGTTCCTGCCTTCTGGCTCTGACTGTAGGCTATTGTGAGTTGTGCTTTATGGGAATTGTAATATACTGATGCACAGATTTAATTTTAAAATACATTTTATATTTTCATTTCTGTTGATTAAGGTAGTCTAGAACTTGTCTTGGAGTTCCTCACCAAACTGCTTGAGTTTCAGAGATATTAAAAACCGTCTCTGGCTAACAGTGGTTTTGTTTTCATAACCCAGCATTTTTGTTTTTTCTGAAAACTGAAGTGAAAATTGGCAGAAGATGCAGAGGAACCATATTATACTGACTCTCACAGATTTGTGTTACCTAACAGTCCATATGAAAGGCAGCACCATGGCATGGTTTTTCCTTCTGGGCCATTTCTTGTATGTGTTATCTGCCTGGCTTCTCCCTTCTTGAGTGACTATATAAATGTTTTGATGAAATTTTTAAAGTATTGCGTTGTCCTGCCTGAAAGTTTTGACCTCTTAAATATGTGTCCTTCTGTTGCCAAAAGATGGTGTCAGAGCAGCTGGCCCAGCTCTGCCTCAGTGGAGCATTTTCCCAGGAAAGGTGGGGCTCTCTCTGGTCACAGAGGTGTCGACGCCGGTGTTCCTCTCCGTGTTGGTGAGTTGGAGTCTCTCTCACTTCAGTTAGTTATTTGTGCTCACGATCGCTCCTTCCATGTAAAGAAAGAGTAATCAAACAGCTTATCAAAGAGGGTCCAGGTAATTAGTCAGGGGAAAGGAACACAGATGTACTGCCAAGAGACCGGCAAAGAGATGGTAGGACTGGGTCCCCTGATGGGAGGTCTTAGCGTAATGAGAGTGACACAGTTCTGTATGACTGTTTTCCTGTTATGCAATAGATGTGACAATATAGATTCTTTATATCTAAAAAAAATTTGAATATAGAGGTTTCCCATCAGAAATTTCTTTTGTCTCTTTTCCCCTCCTCTCTTCTTCCCTCCCTCTCTTTCCAGTCTTGGTACTTAGCCCAGGCTAGCTCCAAACTCTCATTCCTCCTGTGATTTGGTAGTGCTGG
Organism: Mus minutoides; assembly: GCA_902729485.2. Taxonomy (NCBI): domain Eukaryota; kingdom Metazoa; phylum Chordata; class Mammalia; order Rodentia; family Muridae; genus Mus; species Mus minutoides. The sequence continues at coordinate 492,739 of LR750056.1, forward strand.
GATTATGGGTGCTTATATTCAGCTCCCTCTGGGACTTTCTAATCTTACCTGATATTTATTCTAATAGCAATTTGGGTGTTTAAGATAATTTTAGTGGGCCGGGCGTGGTGGCGCACGCCTTTAATCCCAGCACTTGGGAGGCAGAGGCAGGTGGATTTCTGAGTTCGAGGCCAGCCTGGTCTACAAAGTGAGTTCCAGGACAGCCAGGGCTATACAGAGAAACCCTGTCTCGAAAAACCAAAAAAATAAAAAAAAAGATAATTTTAGTTTCCTGTGTATTGCACTGAGTTTTTAGATTTCCAGAGGAGACCTCATCTGAGTGCATTCTATGGTGGCACTTGGCATAACGATTTCAGATCCTTAGCCAGGTTTGGAGAGTTATGTGTGGCTGTTTAAAACCAAGGGGGAGAAGAAAGGACTAGTGATTTTTGGATACTTGAAGCCAGCGAAGGCTCCCATCATGAAGGTGTTTGGTGTGTGAGGGCCATTCTCTCCCAAGGATAATTAAGTCACTGATTACACTAATGTGCTTTCCTTTACTTCTTTTTTTTTTTAATTGAAAAATAATATAAAGTAAAATCTGACAAAGACAGGCTTTTCAGAAGATGAAGGGTTATATTGCATTTGTACAACTTTGTATCAGTAGCCAACATTCATGTCAAAAAGGAAACTCTCATTTTGAAATTCATCTTAATTGCAACATTCTTTTTTTCAGACAGACAGTTCAGAGCTCATACAGTAATAACTACTTCTAAAATAGACATGAGAATTCAACTACTTGAGCTTGTTATGCCAGCCCTCTCACGTTAGTACATGGTTTTAAGCAAGATACTTAATCTGGATCCCCTTTTCCTCTTGTCTTAAATGGAGATGATACCCTGGTGCAGGTTCCTTAGTTGGCTGGTTGGCTGGTTTTGAGAATGGTGAGGTGTATTAAGTACTTATTACACTGCCTGGCACTAAGAGCTATTGGGAAGTACTAGTGGTTTTTAAAAGTATATATTCTTTGAGAATAGGTTTTTTTTTAATCGCTTCTCGGCCTTTTGGCTAAGATCAAGTGTGGAGAATAGGTTTTTTTAAATAAAAAAATTTAAATTTATCCTTTGAGAATTTTATTTACAAACATACTGTATTTGATTGTATCTATGCCCCTCCTCTCTTCCACCTCGTCCCTTCTGTTCTTCTCCCAACTTTATGACCTCTTTTTATTTTTTTAACTCCAAATCTGTTTATTTTGAGGAGTATGAAAATCCAATGCTTTCTATTTCTTTCATATATATTTTATTTTATATTAATCTTTGAAAATTCAGAGAATCATAAGGGGATATTAATAAATAATTTTAAAATAGAATATGATTTTAATATTTTCAACTGTTAGTATTCAACAGACAGAATAATTATTTTAAGATATATTTTGTTGATATATCTCCCTTTTCATTTCTGATTTTGTTAATTTGGATACTGTCTCTGTGTCCTCTGGTTAATCTGGCTAAGGGTTTATCTATCTTGTTGATTTTTTTCAAAGAACCAGCTCCTGGTTTTGTTGATTCTTTGTATAATTCTTTTTGTTTCTATTTGGTTGATTTCTATTTGGTTGATTTCAGCCCTGAGTTTGATTATTTCCTGCTGTCTATTCCTCTTGGGTGTATTTGCTTCTTTTTGTTCTAGAGCTTTCAGGTGTGCTGTCAAGCTGCTAGTGTAAGCTCTCTCTCTTCAGTTTCTTTTCTGAGGCATTTAGAGCTATGAGTTTTCCTGTTAGGACTGCTTTCATTGTGTCCCATAAGTTTTAGGATGATGTGTCTTCATTTTCATTAAATTATAAAAAGTCTTTAATTTCTTTCTTTCTTTTTTCCTTGACCAAGTTATCATTTAGTAGAGCATTTTTCAGCTTCCATGTGTATATGTGCTTTCCATTGTTTTTGTTGGTATTTAAAACCAGCCTTAGTCCATGGTGATCTGATAGGGTGCATGGGATTATTTCAATCTTCTTGTATCTGATGAGGCCTGTTTTGTGATCAATTATATGGTCAATTTTGGAGAAGATACCATGAGGTGCTGAGAAGAAAGTATATTCTTTTGCTTTAGGATGAAATGTTCTATATATATCTGTTAGATCCATTTGGTTCATAATTTGTATTAGTTTCACTGTGTCTCTGTTTAGTTTCTGTTTCCATGATCTGTCCATTGCTGAGAGTGGGGAGTTGAAGTCACCCACTATCATTGTGTGGGGTGTGATGTGTGCTTTGAGCTTTAGTGAAGTTTCTTTTATGAATGTGGGTGCCCTTGCATTTGAAGCATAGATGTTCAGAATTGAGAGTTCATCTTGGTAGATTTTTCCTTTGACCAGTATGAAGTGTGCTTCTTTATCTTTTTTGATAATTTTTGGTTGAAAGTTAATTTTATTCCATATTAGAATGGCTACTCCAGCTTGTTTCTTGGGACCATTTGCTTGGAAAATTGTTTTCCAACCTTCTACTCTGAGGTCTTTGTTACTGAGGTGCGTTTCCTGTATGCAGCAAAATGTTGGGTCTTGTTTACGTATCCAGTCTGTTAGTCAATGTCTTTTTATTGGGAAACTGAGTCCATTGATGTTAAGAGATATTAAGGAAAAGTGATTGTTACTTCCTGTTATTTTTGTTGTTAGAGGTGGAATTATGTTTGTGTGACTATCTTGAGTTTGTTGAAAGATTCCTTTCTTATTTTTTTCTAGGGTGTAGTTTCCGTCCTTGTGTTTTCCATTTATTATCCTTTGTAGGGCTGGATTTATGGAAAGATATGGTATAAATTTGGTTTTGTCATGGAATTTCTTGTTTTCTCCATCTATGGTAATTGAGAGTTTTGCTGAGTATAGTAGCCTGGTCTGGCATTTGTGTTCTCTTAGGGTCTGTATGACATCTGCCTAGGATCTACCTTTCATAGTCTCTGGTGAGAAGTCTGGTATAATTCTGATAGTCTGCCTTTGTATGTTACTAGACCTTTTTCCCTTACTGCTTTTAATATTCTTTCTTTGTTTATTGCATTTGGTGTTTTGATTATTATGTGACAGGAGGAATTTCTTTTCTGGTCCAGTCTATTTGGAGTTCTGTAGGTTTCTTGTATGTTTATGGACATCTCTTTCTTTAGGTTAGGGAAGTTTTCTTTTATAATTTTGTTGAAGATATTTACTGGCCCTTTAAGTTGGGAATCTTAGCTCTCTTCTATACCTATTATCTTTAGGTTTCATCTTCTCATTGTGGCCTGGATTTCCTGGATGTTTTGGGTTAGGAGCTTTTTGCTTTTTGCATTTTCTTTAACTGTTGTGTCAATGTTTTCTATGGTATCTTCTGCACCTGAGATTCTCTCTTCTATCTCTTGTATTCTGTTGGTGATGCTTGCAGCTATGACTCCTGACCTCTTTCCTAGGTTTTCTAACTCCAGGGTTGTCTCCCTTTGTGATTTCTTTATTGTTTCTATTTCCATTTTTAGATCTTGGATGGTTTTGTTCATTTCCTCCGCCTGTTTGACTGTGCTTTCCTGTAATTCTTTAACAGATTTTTGTGTTTCCTCTTTAAGGGCTTCTAGCTTTTTACCTGTGTTCTCCTGTATTTCTTTAAGGGATTTATGTCCTTCTTAATGTCCTCTATCATCATCATGAGAAGTGATTTTAGATCTGAATCTTGTTTTTCCTGTGTGATGGTGTATTCAGGACTTGCTATGGGGAGAGAATTGGGTTCTGATGATGCCAAGTAATCTTTGTTTCTGTTGCTTATGTTCTTATGCTTGCCTCCCAACATCTGATTATCTCTAGTGCTATCTGCCCTTACTCTATCTGACTGGGGCCTGTTATTCCTGTGATCCTGGTTGTGTCAGTACTCCTCAGAGTTCAGTTGTCTCTGTGATCCTGTGATTCTGGAATCCTGGGATCCTGAGATCCTGGGATCCTGGGATCCTGGGCATGTTAAAGCACCTGGGAGCTTCCTCTGGGTGTTGAGGGACTGGCTGCAGAGTTCGCACCCAAGGTCTGCTCAGGGCACCAGCCCAGACTAGAAGGAACCTGTGCCAGTGGTCAGGCAGAGTTCCTGGGTGCCTGGATCCTGCTTGTCCCAGTTACTTCCAGTATTGGGGCAGATGTGTCCTCCCTTTATGACCTCTTATTTAAAGTTTTTCTTTTTCATAACCTACAGAGTCAAATTAGTACTACTTGTTTGCACATGAGTTCATTAGAGCATGAGAAGCCTTCCAGGGGATATACCCCTGAGGAAAACGATTCTCCCTACCCCAGTGCTAGCAACTGCTGGTAGCTCTTAGCTAGGAGGGGGCCTCATGAGCCACTCTCCCATCCAAGCTGGCTTCTTGAGGAGCTTGATCTTTGCATGCAGCCACACTGCTATGAGTAGCTTGGTTTTTGCAGGTAGCCACACTGCTGTGAGTTTGAGTGCAATGGCACTGTTATGTACTTCTTAGCAATCATTCCCAACCTCTGGCTCTGAAAGTCGTTATGCCCACTCGTTTGCTTAGCCTTTGGGAAAGAGGGTGTGATACAGATGTCCCATTAGGGCTGAGTCTCTTATTGTCTCTGTATTACCCACTGTCCACTGGTGGGGGTGGGAGTTGCACCAGTATACACTATAGTTTTGTGTCAGCATGATACAACCTATAGTCACTAGAGAAGAGAGAGAGAAAAGAGAGAATTTGTCTCATAAGATCCTGCTGTAGGGCATTTTCTTAATTAGTACTTGATGGGGGAGGGCCAAGCCTATTATGGGTGGTAACAACCTTGGTCTGGTGGTCCTGGATTTAATAAAGCAGTCTTTAGTTCCAACCTAGTCCATAGAGTGAGTTCCGGGACTGCCAAGGCTACACAGAGAAACTCTGTCTCAAAAAACAAACACAAAGAGCAGAAGAGAGAGAGAGAGAGAGAGAGAGAGAGAGAGAGAGAGAGAGAGAGAACACATTAGTTTGCAGCACCCCTCCATAGTCTCTGCATTAGGGGTTTCTTTCCTTGTTTGAATTCCTGTCCTGGCTTTTTAAAATAATGACTACAATGTAGGAGTATAGGCCCAATAAATTTTCTTCCCCAACTTGTTTTTTTTGGTCACGGTGTTTCATTACAATAATAGAAATCCTTAGGTAGGACATAAGGATATAAAGATAAGTACTTATAAAGCAGTTGGATATTAAACTATATTATTAGCAAAATAGTAGAAGTTTCTCTCTTAGGGCCTATAAGCTATAAATACCCATGAGGGTTTTTTGGTTGTTTTTTTTTTTTTTTTTGCCAGGTTTACAAGACCAGGCATAAATTCCCTCCTGTGGAGTACATTACTCCAATCAGCAGTAGGCTGGTTACCCCATAGCATCCATGCCACTGTTACACCAATGGGCATATCGTGCCAGGACAGTTACTGTTGTAGCTCACGGTGTTTATGGCTGGACAGGTGGCTGATGACTTCTCTCCCAGCAAGCACTAGTGGTTTTTAATAATGATGGCCCATCCCATTATAGCTGAGTAGCAAGGTCTCAGGAGACAGTCTTGAGAGATATTATTTGATTCCATTATGCAGAGTGATCTAATCTGAAGCTCGTCTTATTTGTACAGTATGTGCCCTAGCCATCATCCTGAACTGACTTCAGCTGGAGCTTGCGGCTTTGCAGGCAATTGCTCCCTCATTTAAAGGATGTGGTTCACTTCATTCATTTACAGTAAGGTCAGTTACCAATCCTGTCAAACTCTTCTGCATTTTTTGTGATGGTCCTTTTTTCTCTGGTAATGCTGGTGGATGAGAGCATCTGGGGGGGGGGGCTTGGGCAGGCACCTTGCTGGGGCAGGATTTCTACTGCTGAGATTCTCCTTAAGTCTGATCTTCCAGAGTCTTTTCTGTGTTCCTTTCCCTACAAAATACAGAGAACATGCTAAAATATTGCTCTCCTAAATTTAACACATGTTCTCGTTTCCACTACATTTAAGATTCTAAAGTCATCTCTCCTCCCTTCATCAAAGAGTGGTCTTTTCTTACCAGCAATAGATTTTAAAGAACAAAAAATTTTTTTTCCATGTGAATTGCAATTCATTATTGGGTCATGAAGTCAATTTAGTGTGTCCATAACAACCTTTTGCTTTTAATGGAAGGGAAGGAAATAGTCCAAAATGTAAGAATAGAAAGTAGAGTCTACTTCATGTACAAGGTCAGCCAGGCATGATGGCTCACCCTTTGAGTCCAGAGACCGATACATGCTTCAGGTTTGAAGCCAGCTTGTTCTACATGAGATATTTTAAGCCAACCAAAGCTGTATTAGTGAGAAAATGTTGGGTGGGAAAGTATAAGTCAGCTACAATTTTATCAAACTTTAGAGAGAGAGAGAGAGAGAGAGAGAGAGACTGAGACTACTACCTAATTCTATTTCTACCCTGTGGGTCAAAAAAGCGCCACAACCATTACTGTCCCTCCCTTCCTTGTCTTGCCATGCAAGATTCAGCTCATTTTTAAAACAAGCCCTTTCAACAGAGGCTGCATTTGACTGGGCAGAGCCCTTTTTCCTTGAAAGAAACTGGCTCCTTTCACTCTCAAGGCTCTATTGACAGAGCTTTGGCTGCTGGCTTGACTGACTGTTTTTTGTTAAGGTCTCTTGGGTAATGAGCTTATTGTCTCTCTTGGTTTTGGGCTTCCTGCTTTTTTGGGCTTTCTCCGTGGACCCTGGAAGCCTCTCTGGTGGTTAGAGCAATGGCAAACATTCCCACACAGCACACAGACTTCTATGGCTTATAGCCGAGACTTTTTTTCTAAGTTTTCAGAAAAGGTGGCTTCTGAGGAAAGCAAGATTTTCTTAGCTAACAGGAAGTCATCAGCTCTCTTTACTTTGCTGGTGGTAGTGCAGTGCGTTAAGTCTAACTGATGTAATCACACATTGGGGTTTAGCTCATTGTGGGTATGTTTTACTGTATGTGGATTGAAAAATTACTCAAACCCCAAAGGCTGTTTAAATTGTGATTTCCGGGGTCAGAGTGGGACTGTGCGTGGTGTAGAACTCTTCATTTTTTTCAATTTTGTTCATGGCTACAGTGCTGTCTCTTCTCCATTCTTGAATGCAGAAGACATCTATTTTACGTGTACTAATTACCATGCTTTGATTTGTACTTTTGCTAATAACATTTAAATGACTCAAACGGCTTTCGTGCCTGTTTCACTTGTGTGTGTTTATACCCAAAAGTTGTCCAAATGTGCAACTTCAGTTCAGAGCATCATTAAGATGCCTCCCAGTAGGATCAATTTAGAGCTTCGAGAACCTGACTCTATTCCAAAGTAATTAATCAATGTCAGGAAGTATTTACTGAGTGCCCGGCACTTACTTGGCAAGCAGAACTGAGATTGCAAATGAAGGGCTGTAAGTAAAAGGTTGTACTCTCTTTTAAAGGGCTCCCCTTTCACCCATTCATTCAAACGGCCACCAGGACTTTCTCATTGAGCTGCTTACAGTGCCCGGCCTCTTGCTCAAGTAAAATTAGGAAAGTGAAACTAACCAGGTATAACAAAAAAAGTAATCAAACGCATCAAAAGATACCCATCCTAGATCCTCTGGGGTTTGGATTAGAGCGCAGCAAGTGGGGGACTTGGGGACCAGAGGGCGGAGTTGTTGAGCATTGAGGCACTAGTGTCAGGATGAATACCACCGCACCCAGCAGAGAATCCTGTCCCTTAGAGCTAGGAATACCCACACACCAGAGGATAGAGGAGGCGTTTCTGAGATGCTGTCCTAAGGAATTGTGAAAAATATGGTTGGCTATGTTGGGTGGGGCTTTATATTTTAAGGTGGGTAATTACACAAGCTAAAAAGGCCGCTCACGTCCAGCGGTGCTTCTTTCCACTTTGGGAGGGGAGACTGTAAATTACTAACAAGGCTGTGCTGGATTTAGATGGAAGCGGCATAACCAACAAGCACTGGAGGCACTGGCCGTGCCCACGAGCTGTAGCGGTGCTGCTTGACCACATTGCTGACTCAGTGAGAGACTTCCTCTTTAGAGGGCCTGCTTCCTGACTTGACAGCAGATGACATGCAGGTCATTGGGTCAGCCTATCCCAAACTGCCCAGTTGATTGCGAAGCTTCCACAGTCATGATCAGGGCTGCCTTTTGCTTCTACTGGGGCCCCCTACTTGTTAGTCACTTGCTGCCTGGACCTGCCCTTTGGTACCAGAGCATGGCTGAGTCTGATACTTACTGTTCCTGGCCTTTGGCTCACAGGTGAACAGTGGAAGGGTAGGAGGGAATTGTTGCCTCTTCATCTTCGATTCTCTACTTCTTTTCTCTCTCTACTTGCTTATTTTACCTACTCAGTATTGTGGAGGTCTGTCCATTAACTTCTGCTATTAACCCCAAGCCTCAGGGGATTACACAGAACCTGACAGCTGAGTGCTGACTGGAGTCCATAGTTTCACCTCAGATCTCTCCGTCCCTCCTTTGCTGTCCAAGCTCCTAGTAGCAGGCCTCAGACTGGGCTTAGCTGCTTAGCAACTGGGTGAAAGGTTATGCAAGAGGAGGAAAAGCCCGAGGGTCCCAGCCCCAGCCCCATCCCATCTGGTGGCTTCTTCCACAGAGATAGTTTCAGTGTGTTGCTATTTCCTACTGCACAAATCTACCACACTAATATGCTCCTTTCAAGAGACCGCAGGCTTTCAACCCCAGTAGCGCCATTGCTTACGTACTCTGGTCTCTGGCTTAGGGGCTGTATGCTTCCCATTAATGCTAAACCATCTACCAGTTTGGCTCTCAGCAACTTCATGGCTTGTATAACCAATTCCATTTCTTAAATTCTTTCTGTTGTGGGCTGAAGATAGGAGCACAGTGGGAAAGGGCTTGTCTAACATTTGCAAAGATCTGGGTTCCATTGCTATCACCACAGAATAAACAGCTCTATTTTAAAATAAAGTCCACATGCTGATGCCGTTTTAGTATACAATAAATTCCTTTTGTTGTAAATTCATGAAATGATTTGTTAGACCCTGACTGAGAGATACTTATTTAAAGAAGAAAATTTCCTTTGCCCATCATCTGTTTTTCCTAAAGTACAGCCTCAGAAACAGATATAAAAACAGTTTTTAAGCCAGGCGTGGTGGCTCATGCCTTTAATCCCAGCACTTGGGAGGCAGAGGCAGGCGGATTTCTGAGTTCGAGGCCAGCCTGGTCGACAAAGTTAGTTCCAGGACAGCCAGGGCTATACATAGAAACCCTGTCTTGAAAAACAAAACAAACAAACAGACAAACAAACAAATAAAAAACAACCCAAAACCACAGTTTTTATTTTCCCACACAAATGTAGCCTAATGAAGTAGCATGATAAAATAGGGCAAGTAATTGGATTAAGTCCTGGGATTCAGGTTAGGACACTTACTCATGGTGGCTTTGGCCTCTGTGTCTTTATGTGTAAATAAATAACTGTTATCCCTACCTGCAGGTAGCCTGTGATGATCAAAACAAAGAAATACATTATAAACTATGTTTATTTTATTTTGTAGCTTATAAACTATCATTATCAGGTGACACGGGAACTTCAGTGATGTCACAGAACCAGGCTGCTTATTTTTAAATTGCTATGGACATTTTTTGTTTGTAGTATAGTGTCTTTCTCATTATAAACTTAGAATTGGAAGATACAACAGTTAGACAAAATTATACCAAGCATCCATCTCATTCTAGAAGATATTTATATCTATTTAAGAGATACCTCTAAATGCCAAGAACAATTCAACCACAGATAATACCCTAGTTTCTGGTTCTTCATAGCTTCATTGCAGAACCAGGCACTTTCCCTGAAAACATCTTGTCACAGTCCCCGTAGGCTTGCATGAGATATTTCAGTCATGAGACCAGAAAATTCCTCTGCCCATTGCAACCTTTCATTCGAGTCTCGCTGTAAGGGAGAGATTCACTCTAACTCAAAGTATATCTTTATTGATAGCATCCATTCTAGTTCAAAGGAGGCCATGACCAGGCTGGGGATGTAGCTATGTGATAGGTAGGTCCTATGTATGCTAGAGCCCCAATATTGCTACTAGTAATTAAAAAAAAAAAGTCAAGATGATCAAGTCACTTTTGATTTATCTAGAACCATGTTTCAAAAATATATCTATTGATTGATTGTGTCTCTGTGTTTGTGTGGATATATGTGTATGCACAAGCAGTTGCCACAGCATGTAAATAGAGATCAGAAGACAGCTAGGGGAAGTTGGCCTCGTCACTGAATGGGTTTGAGAGTTGAACTCAGGTTGTTGGGGTTGGCAGCAGGCACCTTAACCCACAGAGCCATCTCACCAGCCCTAGTCCCCAGGCCTAGAAATAACGTTTTTAAAAGTTGATCATATTAAGCTATTCAAAGAAGAAATACCTAGTATTCAGTCAACCATGAGTTGACTCACTTTTGCTTTTGTGATCTAGAAGGGACCTAAGTCAACTGTTTCTTTCCAAATTCTTTATAGTTTGAGTTAGACTCCAGGATGAAATCTAAGAAGAAATTCTGGTAGATGACTTGAGGCAGAATTCTCATCCTTGGTGCAAGGAAGGGAGCTCAGGTCCACATGATTCCCTCATGAGTGTGGCAGCTATGAATTGGAATTTCAGCTTCACCCTTAAAAGCTCCAGTCCCCAGTACCCATGGCTCTACTCACCCTTATCCCTCCTTCCTGCAGTTTTTGACATCACTATTAACCATTATCCAAAAATGTTAAGTGAAAAACTATAGAAATAAGCTGTCTATGAGTTTTAAATTACTTTTATTACAGTATAGTTATTCTCTTTTATTAACATTTTGCCATGCTCAATTCATAAGTTAAACTTTTGTCATGTTTATATATTGGTCAAATACTTCTAGGTTCATGGTAGCATTCCATCATGATAAGCCCATTATATGTTAAAAGTGATTTTTAGCTGGGCGTGGTGGCGCACGCCTTTAATCCCAGCACTCGGGAGGCAGAGGCAGGCGGATTTCTGAGTTCGAGGCCAGCCTGGTCTACAAAGTGAGTTCCAGGGCAGCCAGGGCTACACAGAGAAACCCTGTCTCGAAAAACCAAAAAAAAAAAAAAAAAAGTGATTTTTAATAACAGCTGACCCTGCAAACGAACATCATGGTTTAGCTTAGCCTATCATTTTGTTTAATGAAGCCAAGTTGGAGTTTATTAAGACATTTTAGCAGAGATTTAAGCAGCAGGCATTAGGGGAGAAAGAGCTGCTTAGGTAAAGGACAGTCTGGGCAGTCATATGACATACTATGTCTGCATCATAGTAAAGGTTGACTGTCTTCTGTGGTTTACTGCATGTGTGTATCTAAAGCCATCAGTGACATGGTGTACTGGGAGTGCTAGCTGTTTATTCTCACACAGCCTCTCTGACAGCGAGCTGCACCATGTTACTGGGTGCTGGTGCTGCCCCGTATCAAAAACGGGAAGCATTCCAGGAAAAAAAAAAAGACAGGAAAGGATCAGAATTCAAAATACCACTTCTATTGGGTACATATGTCTCACACTATAATGGTCAGGGGCTATCTGTAGCTAGGATTTGATACTGTCAGAGTTTTCAGGCAACCATTGACTCAGAATGATTCCATCATGAGTAAAGGCTGCTCTTGCATCATACACAAGCTACTTAACCTGTTGGAGTCTAGGTTCTTTATTGCTACAGCAGGGGATGAGAATGACCATGGATAATGCAGTCACATCTTTTATGTCAATATGCTCATCACACACGTGATTTTGGCGTCAGAAGTTCAATATTATCTGTAGGCTGACTTACTATAAATCAAAACCAATAGGTTTCTATTGTTGTTTGTTCTTAAACATTATTCTTTATTTTTCTTCTGCTTTTTTGAGAGCAGGGAATTACTGCGTAGTCCATGCTAACCTCAAACTTATTGCCATCTTGCTTCAGCCTCCTGAATACTGGGGGTTACAGGCGTGCCCATCATATCTGGCTAATACTATCATTGTATATGTTTGATAATATTCAATTCCAGCTAATCATCAAAACCCTTAGTATATTTAGCGAGAATTTCACTCTTGACCCAGAGTGTAGTTCATCTGCTGAGCTGCAAAGAGGCAACATGAAGGGGGAAGTAGAATGAATACTGTGTTGTCTTAAATTTTAAGTCAAGTTTGTTTATAAACAAGAAGAAAAGTTTTCCCTTGCTATATTTTTCCATTTGTGACAAGCAGGTGACACTTGTTTAGTCCCACATTTGGGGGAAATAGTCCTGCAGTAGCTTGTGGAAACAGCTTTAGAGCAGGCAGTTTGACATCTTAGCCTCCCCATCTGCCTTAGTTCATGCTTCTGAAGACACCCAAGTGTGGAGCAGGCTTTGCACTTACTGACTGTCTGGTGTTAGCCTGGAGCTGCTCAGCACCCAGCAGTTCCTGGCTCAGTATCCAGCTTCTGGAGGTGCCCCAGTCTCTGTAAAACGAAACCTTGACATTTGCCCTTTCATTAGTCACAAAAGCTTGTCTTTTATATTTGCATCAGCAAAACCTTCCCGTCTGCATCCTGTGAAGCAGCCGGAGTGTGTTCCTGTCTGGTGTGCTGAGACCACTTCCCACTAAGGCTGCAAAGTCTGAACAGGGCTAAGCCGGCCACTTCTCAACTTAAGTCTCAGTCTCTGAATGTCTGCTTTCAGCTTTTAGCCTGGAGGCCAGTAAATGTATATTGCTTACCCAAAGTAGATTGAACGTCAGCTTTCCAGAATGTGTGGGAGGTTTTGTTTGCTTGTTTGTTTTGGGGTTTTTCTTGTTTGTTATTATTATTATTATTTTTTTTTGCATTCTTCTGTCACCCTCAGAATTCCTGCCGTCCTATGGTGGTGCTCTCCTGTTGTCCACACGCCCAGCACCATTTTCCTTCATGCTCTTTCTGCTTGCAGTCCATTTACAGCTCTAACCACGCCATCATTGTGCTGTGTTTCTTAACGCCTTTGCATCATGGTCATGTGCGTTTCCCACCCTAATGACTGTGCTGGGCCAAACTGGGAACATGAAAATTGTGGCCACTAGATCGGGAAATCCTGCACCAGGCTTGCCTGTGTACATCTTGAAATGACAGTGAGTCTGTGAGTACATAGTTGTGTTTGTTTTCTGTCACTAACTTAGGGTTCCAGTGCTGCCAGAGCAGCTTGGGTAAGCCACAAACTAGGAAAATGAGCTTGACATTGAAAATCAACTTCAAGTGCAGAGGTAACATTTTCAAGTAATGTTCTTTTTGCTTTTAAACAAACTCTCTCGACTGTATATATATGAAATCATTCTGGCTGTCTTCTCCGGCAAGTAAAAGCTTAGAATTCTCCATGCTCTGCACCCATGAATTTACTTTAAAATAATATGTGTGCCTAGTTCTGTTCTGTTTTGTTTTGTTTTAGGTTTAACATCCCCTTGTTATATGGAATCTTAGGAATAAAAAGATAAGCTAAAATATATCAAACAAGCCAGGTGTGGTTGCAAATGACTGTAATTCCAGCACTCAGGATGCTGAAGCATGAAGAACATGAATTTGAGTTTGAGATTGTCCAACCTCAACTCCTTGCCCCCATCTCCAAAAAACAAAAAACAAAAAACAAAAAACACCCCCAAAGTAACTTTTGTCCTTTATGTGGAAGTTAAGTATGATCCGCAGGCAAGCAGCTTTTAAGAGCCAATGAATTCACTTTATCAAAGATTGTACTGTTGTCTTCTTCTGTTCATAGCTGATTCGAGTAATTGGATAAATTATAGGATGTCAAACTTAGAATTATCTGAGCTAATCACAGCTAGGGATAGACTGGATGATGTCTGCGTGCCTGGGTCCTTTCATACAGAAGCCACAAAACACAGATCCGGCAGGGAAGCTGGTGCTTAGCCTTCCCTTTGTCTTCACACATTCTCTTGCAGGTGGCAGCAGGTAAACCAGAAGTGTAGGATTAGGGAGTGGGGGACAAGTTTGGGCAGTCGATAGATAGATAATGTATATAGCTACAGCTGCCATAGTTCCTGGGAAATAGCTGCTGCCCTTTTACTTCTGATTAATTCTATTTCTTTCCCATTTCCACTCTTATCAGCTATGCTTCTGGCCAGCTCACTTCCCTGAGGAGTCTTGATAACAACAGAAATCCTAACAAATGGAGAACTGACTCCCCAAATGGCAGTCTTCTCCTTCACCAGAATGACTGAGCTGGTTGATTGGTGTGGTTCTTTATTGCCCCATGTAAACAACATGTTTGATGTTGAAATCTTTGCAGGGTTAGCCACCTAGAGATGCTCTAATCCAGAATTATTATTATTATTATTTTTGAGATTTATTTATTTGTTATATGTAAGTACACTGTGTAGCTGACTTCAGACACTCCAGAAGGGGGCACCAGATCTTGTTATGGATGGTTGTGTGCTCTTAACTGCTGAGCCATCTCTCCAGCCCCCTAATCCAGAATTTTAGGAATATTCATTTTGAGTGCTGTTTCAGTTTCAATGTATGTAATATTTTCCTCAAGATTACTTAAGGCAAGAATAGCGTAAGAGTGGGCACCAATTTCAACTTCCTGGTTTTGAAAATCCTCCCATGTAGACATACCGCCCTAATGAAAACTACTCTGTGGTTACATGTCACTTTTCATGTGCTCTTGTTTCCTACATAGCTGTGGACATGGTAAGCCTTATGTTTTGGTACTTTTATAATGTTTAATCTTAATAATGTTCAAAGATTACTTTTAACAGCTTCAAAGCATTCCTCCATGTTGGTTAAGGTCTATGGCTACTGTGGGAAGGAGAAGTAAGGGGTGGGGTGGGATGGAGACCGAAAGCTATTTTCAAGGAAGTTGTTCCCCAGCTATTGTGAGAATCAAGTCCATCTCCCTCTGGAGCTCGAGAGCTCACGTTAGAGATCTCCAAATGAGTCTTGTATTTCTGTATTTCATGCCTGTCAGTTGGGGCAGCTAATTGCCTGGGGACATGTCTAAAAAGCATATGTTTTGTAATTGAAATGTGTGCTGGAGAAAAGCAGGTGCTGATAGATACTGGGAAATTGTTAACATCCATCCCCAAGATCTAGAAAGAACTGCCAGTTTTGACAGAATTGGAGAAGGCAGATAAATTGGATAATTCTCTTACCCAAGACTGGAAACAAGTCAGTGGAAATACCTGTGCATTAATATATATATATATATATATATATATATATATATATATATATATATATATATATATATATATATATATATATAAATTATATATTTTTAAAGTATTTTGCACAAAATAAAATATATGATGAGCATATTACCTTGTCCTCTTTTCTTTCCATCCCCCTATTGTCAGACTCCTCCATCTCCTCAATAGTTTTACTGTGCTTTCATGGTGAATATACACACATGATTTTATGGGACTCTAAAGTCTAGGAATCACAAAGGAGAGAAAGCATAGGTTATCTGTCTTTCTAAGGCTGGCTTAATTTACCTAATGTGATCATTTCTAGCTGCATCCATTTTCCTGCAAACGGCCTAACTTCCTTCTTCATTATGACAGACGAAAAATTCCATTGTGTGCATATTATACACTTTCTTTGCCCTCTGCCCCACTGACAGATACTTAGGTTACAAAAGTTAGCGGTTGTGAATACTTTCACAGTAATTGTTGATGCCTCGATAGGATTGTGCATGGCCTCTTCTTAGCTACTGGAGGGATAGAAGGGCCTTTATCTCAATTTCAATTTTGTTTTATTTTTAAAAAGCTGAAAAAATAATTGGAAATATATCTTTGATCACTTTGTTTATTTATTTGTTTTTTGAGATAGGTTTCTCTGTGTAGCTCTAGATGTCCTGGAACTTACTCTGTTGACTGTGCTGACCTTGAACTCACAGAGATTTGCCTGCCTCTGTCTCCCAAGTGCTAGAAATTAAAGGTATGCACTGTCACTGTCTGGCTATCTTTGGTCCCTTTTTTTTTTTTTTTTTTTTTTTGGTTTTTTGAGACAGGGTTTCTCTGTGTAGCCCTGGCTGTCCTGGAACTCACTCTGTAGACCAGGCTAGCCTCGAACTCAGAAATCCGCCTGCCTCTGCCTCCCGAGTGCTGGGATTAAAGGCGTGCGCCACCACGCCCGGCTTCTTTGGTCCCTTTTAAGAGAATGAATGAAGTATGTTACTGACTCTCTGAAACATTTTAGTATTAGACTGCTTTATAAAACATCTCTCATGAGAATGCTGCAAGATCTCTCCTGCTTTCCCACTCTTTTCTTGTTTGCATACTGGAATCTTGCAGCAGAGAAATACGGAAATACGGATTAACTGCAAAATCTGCTGTAGCATGTGTTGACAACGCCTACATTTTAGACTTTAAATATAGTTGTTCCTCATTCTCTGTGTTCTTAAAGCTCAAGGCAGATAGCTGGGTGAACAAAAGAAGTGAAAGAAAATGCGTGTTCATCTCCATCACTGGGTCAGACCAGACCGTACCCCTAGGTCTGCAGCTTAGAGTAAAGATTTTAGATTTATCAAGGTAGCTGCTTTATTATAAATTCTTTTGTTTTTCTTCCTCTTTTTCCTCCTCCTTTTTTCTTTAAAGAATAAACCAGGGAAAAACATTTTCAGAATCTTTTAGTGCTTGTGAAGTTTGAAACCTGTGTTATTCATCTTAAGGTAGAGACTGACTACAAACATAGGTAGACGCCATTGGGCACGTGGCAGTTATAAAGTGTGTTAATTACTTTTACATGGTTGTGACCAGATACTTGTCAGCTTAAAGGAGGAATGACTTATTTTGGCTCATGGTTTCAGAGAGTCTCGGTTGACCATGGCTGCAAAGGCATGACTGATTTCCTGAGCCTTTTATGCCTCACATTGTTGCCAACCAGAGACCCCAGGTGAGTATGACCTAACTAGTGAACTACTTCCAGAAGCCAGATCCCACCTTCTAAAGGCTCTACAGCCTCCAGGGTACCACCTCCAAGCAGGGAGAACATGAGCCTGCGAGAGACAGTTCCAATTCAAAACATGACTCTCACTGTTGTGAGCTTTAAATTATTGTATCAGAGGGATTTGCACTTACAAGTCGGAATATGTAATCAGTTTTCCATTTCTTATGAGGGAAATAACCTTCTGCTTGTGCCATTTCTGCTGATTTTGTCTTATTTCACTGTCACATATGCCATCTTTTTGCTTTAACATTGTTATCTGTCACTCGTTCCAATTATCCACCTGTTGTCACGTGCAGTGGGTGGTGGAGCTGCTTGATTTGACTGCACTTCGGCAGCACCAGCTGGCATCGGCAGCACCAGCTAGCTTTGGCTTGATGAGGCCGAGGTTTCGCTGAATCAATTCAGAGCGCTGGGTTTGCCCTTAGGTTGATTTCACAGCCTCTAGTCTCTGCAGCACAGGTAGCTGGGAAGCAGCAGCGTGGGCTTGCAGGAGTGAGTCTTTAGATTCCCCTTTCTGCCTCCAGGAATTTGGTGCAGGCCTTCCTCCCCTGCTCCCCATCCCCAGTTTGTTGATTTGTATTAATTGGATGGGGTGAATTTTAAGTTTTACATTTTTGCACTATTTAACCTGAAATTCTTCTAAACAAAGTGACTGGGAATTTTCCCAGAAAATAATCAAATTATTGCTAAAGTTGTTTCAGCCTTAGGGCATGAATAATACTTGCTTTTTATAGTTTCTGTTTAAAGAATTTAGTCTGAGAGAGAACTCAGCCATTTTTTTTTTTTTGGTTTGGGGCCTTACACTGTGTCATATTGTGACTTAATTCTGTTACTTTTTAGCTTTTCTTTTTAGCTTTTATTCATTTCTAAGTGAATGGGTAGTATAATGAAAGTCTAGTACTTGGGCAGATCTAAGAGATCCACTCCATGTCTTACACCTTTGTGTGTGTGTGTGTGTGTGTGTGTGTGTGTGGTATATGTGTATGTATGTGCAGGTACAAGCTTTCAAACGCCCCTGTCATTCCCGGTTAGCTCTCTCTGCCTTATGCTTGTGAGTCAGGACTCAGCTCTGAGCTACTGCTCCAGTGCCATGTGCTTATGAAGGCCAGAGGCCAACTCTGGGGTCGTTGCTCAGGAGCTGTCCATGTTGCTCCTTGAGACAGCCTTTATGGCCTGGAGCTGGCTGGTAGGACTAGGCAGGGATCTGCCCATCTCTGCTTCCCCATGGCTGGAATCACAAGCATGCACTGTCACACTCAGCTTGTTGCATGGCTTCTGAGGCTTGAGCTCTGACTTGTGCTTGCGGGGCTAGCACTGAGCCATCCTTTCAGCCCCTTCATCTCGGTTTGAAATCACAAGGATTGCAATTGCTTAGTCACCTGCAAGCGGTGAGCTGAATGCTGGGTAAATTCTGCTACCTCCTTAATTTGATTTAGCATAGTCAGTGATATCTGAATGTTTCTGCAAATGTTACCTGTGCTGTAGCTATTATTATGCTTCATTTGCTATTTCTGTGTCTTGACACAGGCAGTTATCATTTGATTTACTTTCCCTTCATCTCCCCCAAAACATCTTAAGGGTTAATTATGTCATTGCATCTTAATGTTATGGGTTAAAGACCTTTGAAATTCTAAAATACAGATATTATTTAAAAGTTTGGGCACTGGCAATATGGCCCAATTATTAAAACCGTGTACTGCGCTCGCAGAGGACCCACAGTTGGTTCCCAGCGCTTGTCTCAGGCAGCTCACAGCCACCTATAATTCTGATGTCCTCTGGCCTCCATGGACACCTGCACACATGTGGTACATATAAACTCATGCAGCCTTTGGCGATGTGAATGGGAATAGCTTCCATTCTCATTAGGTGCAAATATTTGAATAGTTCCCAGTTGATAGAACTATTTGGGAAGGATTGGGAGGAATTGCCTCATTGGATAGAAGTGTCCCTGGGGCATGTGTTGAGGTTATAAAATCCCATGCCAGTCCCAGCATATCTATGCTTTGTGCTTATGGATCAAGATGTAAGCTCTGGGCTACTACTTGAGGGTCATGCCTGCCTATTGCCCTATTCCCCTCCATCATGATGACCTACTCACCCTCTGAACTGTAAGCCCTCGATAAACTCTGTCTTCTATTAAGTTGCCTTGTTCATGGAGTTTCTGCACAGCAATAGGAAAGTAACTATGACAGAGTTGGTATTTGGAATAGGGTCTTGCCCTGAGTGCAGCACTCCCTTTACTCTATTTAACATGATGCCTTTCTCTAAACTCATATCTTTGAACATAAGACTTGGCTCCAACATTAAATTGCCTGATGTTCTTTTTCTTCTCCAACTGTATAATTTTAAATTCTTTTTGATCTGCTTGTTCTTTTTTTTTTTTTTACTGTAGATCTGCATAATAATAATACAAGACAGAGTCAATAATAGGCTGCCTTGAAATCTTCTCTACCTACAAAGTTAGTCTTAAACTCTTCAGTTTAGCCTCAAGCAGATTCTTAGGACAAGGGCAAAAGGCAGCCACATTCTTTGCCAATATATCACAATAATAGTCTCTAGACTGGTTGCTAACATTGTTCTCCTCTGAAAGCTCTTAAGCCAGGTCTTTATATTCTACATAGCTCTCAGCAGGGATGGCCTGTTAACCCTGCTTATAGTGTTCAGTTGCTTTTTAGACTTCCACAGTCCTCCACACACACATGCACATAAAAGAAAGTTCTGAAAATAAAAGCATGCATTTGGGTTCAGGACACAGTTCAGTGGTGCACAGTTCAGTGGTACATAATTGAGTGGTACACAGTTCAGTTGTGCAATGCTTGCTTAGTATTTACACAGCTCAGGTTCTATCCCCAACACTACCAAACAAATTAAACAGTGCATAAGCACAGTGGTTTTTATTCGGTCATGTATGTTTGTGGCCTAAGGAAACAGTAAGGATTCTTCCTCAGTTTCTAGAATGAATTCCTGAGTTTGTTATCTCTTGTTAGCACAGTCAGGTCTAATAGGTACAGCTGCCTTATGAAGTAATCTTATGTCAAGTTACATTGAATTGAGATGTAAGTAGAAAATTCTGAAATTGTGCAAAGCTATGCAGCTTTTTTGAGCAGGAAATGGCATTTTGTGTCACTGTTTATTTCTACCACAAATGGGGCTTAGTTCACCACTTCCTCTTCATAGAGTAGAACTGAAGAAATAGGAAAGAGAGGTCCAGTGCATCTCTGAGTATGTCAGGTGTCTTTGTAAAGGGTAAGTTGTATTTTCTGATATCTTCTTAGTAGAGTATATGTAGATTGCTTTAAAGTAGATTCCTCTCAGTGAATAAGAGCACTGACTGCTCTTCTGAAGGTCCTGAGTTCAAATCCCAGCAACTACATGGTGGCTCACAACCACCCATAATAAGATCTGACACACTCTTCTGATGCATCTGAAGTCAGCTACAGTGTACTTATTTATAATAATAAATAAATCTTTGGGCCAGAGGGAGCGGGGCCGGCTAGAGCAAGCAGGGTTGACTGGAGCAAGCAGAAGTCCTAAATTCACTTTCCAACAACCACATGAAGGCTCACAACCATCTGTACAGCTACAGTGTACTCAACATACATAAAACAAATAAATAGAGCTTTAAAGTAGATGTCAACATTTGAGAAGCTTCCCCCGACCCCCATTTCTGAAATAGTTCAGGAATGTAAATAGACAAACTACATAACCCATATGCAGATAGCATGGGGCTGGCTTGTTTGTTCTTAAAGATTTATTTATTTATTTATTTATTTATTTATTAAATGTATGTAAATACACTGTTGCTCTCTTCAGACACACCAGAAGAGGGAATCAGATTTCATTACAGATGGTTGTGAGCCACCATGTGGTTGCTAGGAATTGAACTCTGGAAGAGCAGCAACCAGTGCCCTTAACTGCTGAGCCATCTCTCCAGTCCCATCAAGTGTGCTTTTAAACTGGAGTATATCTTTCCTTTTTTCTTCGTAAAAGCACGATGCTAAATTTCTGCCTCCTAAAGTGCATCAAAGGGCATAGACAATCCATGTAGGTTCAGCACTTTGAATAAACCTAGTCTTTTTTTGGGGGGGGGGGTTCGATACAGGGTTTCTCTGTGTAGCCTTGGCTGTCCTGGAACTCACTTTGTAGACCAGGCTGGCCTCGAACTCAGAAATCCGCCTGCCTCTGCCTCCCAAGTGCTGGGATTAAAGGCGTGCGCCATGAAATTCTACATTGCCGACATTTATTGAAAGGCCAAGTGATCCAGAAAATGGACTTTCCCACCACACTTCTAGTGCCTCAGCCAGAAGACAAATTCTAAAACAAAACAAAACAAAACAAAACAAGCCGTGAGTGACAACAGTGGCCCTAAACTTCAGTGGGAAACAATGTAGGGAAAGCGAAGCTGAAGGAGGCCTCTCGCCTCTCCCCATTCCTCATTTCCACGATTCAGGCTGCAGCTTACCCCAGTGTCCCAGGACAGAATGCATCAAGTCACAGCTCATGCTGAAGGTCAGGAGAGCTGGCCTGCTGCCCCCCAGAGAGCATTCCCAGGCCCAGGCTAAAAGCGGTCTTTCCCACACTCAGCTGGCTGTCACCCTCACTCGCCCAGGAAGGCCCGTCTTCTCTTGTCGGGGGTGCTTCGGTTGTTTGTTTCTGTCAGCTAGT
The DNA here is from genome assembly GCA_902729485.2 of Mus minutoides. Classification (NCBI taxonomy): domain Eukaryota; kingdom Metazoa; phylum Chordata; class Mammalia; order Rodentia; family Muridae; genus Mus; species Mus minutoides. Next base: position 514,289 of record LR750056.1, read on the forward strand.
TTGGCTTCAGTGTAGAAGAGGTTACCACTCTGTCCCTTCTCTGTGTTATTTCTATCTTGCAGGATGAAACGTGGCCCATTCTTTTCATCCATCCAAATTCCTTTTCCCTGTGAGGTCCAACAATTATGAGATGGGCTAGGCCCAGAGTTTTCTCCTAGGTTCTGGTGAAACCCATCTCTCCAGCTGGCTCCAGCTGCCTCACTGGTTTCTGAGAACCAGATTATAAGCAGTACTGTGAATGAACACACACTCCACATCACACCTTTCTGGTGTCTTGAAGTCCAGTGTTCTGTGGATATTCCCAGAAAATGCTTTCTCCTCAGAGATGTAAGCACAGCCCAGGGGAAGGCATGAAGGGGGAGCGGGGGGCGGGGGGGGGAGCTCTTCTTCCTTCTCTCATTGAATGGAAAATCGGCACTCCTTTGTCTTGTCCAGTTCCCTACCCAACACAGAGAGCCTTCCCAACATGGTAATTCACTACAGCAGCAGTTCTTTTTTTTTTTTTTTTTTTTTTTGGTTTTTCGAGACAGGGTTTCTCTGTGTAGCTCTGGCTGTCCTGGAACTCACTTTGTAGACCAGGCTGGCCTTGAACTCAGAAATCCGCCTGCCTCTGCCTCCCGAGTGCTGGGATTAAAGGCGTGTACCACCACGCCCGGCTCAAAGATGCTTTTTAAAATGAAAAGGTTTGGAGAGATGACTTGGCAGTTAAGAGCATTTTCTGTCCTTCTAGAGGACCCTAGTTCAGTTCCCAGCATCCTCATAGGGCAGATAACAGCTGCCTGTAACTGCAGCTCCAGGGGACCTCACACCCTCTTTTAGCCTCTGTAAATACCCACACACATGTGCACATCACACACATGTACACATACCTTCACAGGCAGCACACATGTACACATAAATAAAAATAAATTTAAGAGATCATACATGTACATGAAAGTATTGCTAATACAAAACACTCCTATATCCATGTATCAGTTACTTGAATTTTAAAATAATAAATTATAGGGCTGGAGAGATGGCTCAGCAAGTAAGAGCACATGCTGATCTTTTAGAGGATCTGAGTTCAGTTCTCAGCACCCATCTCAAGTAGTTCACAACTGTCTTAACTCCATCCCCAGGGGAATACAACATCTCTGGCCTCCATAATCACCTGCACTGATGTGTATATAGGTGTACACACACACACACACACACACACACACACACACACACACACACACACACAATTTAAAGATAAATCTTTTTTAAAAATTAGTGAGTTAAATAGAATCAACCCCTTGTGAATCCTTACTCCTTCTTTCATTTCTTTCCAGAAGTAATAGTTATCCTTAATTTGTTACCAACAATTCTCATGCATGTTTTTATGCTTTATTATCTTTTATTATTTTATGTGTATGCTATTTTGCCTGTACCTGTATCTATGCATTTTCTGTGTCAGTGCTCATGGTGGCCAGAAGAGGGCATTGGATCCCAGGAGTCTAGAGTTACAGACAGTTGTGAGCTGACATGTGGGTGCTGGGAATTGAACCTCCAGGTCCTCTAGAAAAGCAACCATTGCTCTTAACTGCTGAGCCATCACATTTATGGAGATACTTTACACTTTATCCTCTGGCTAAATGATAAATGATACTACTTCACACATGTACGTGCTAATGAAACAGACTTTATTTGTAGTGGTTTTAGAGAATTCCAGTAATAAATAATTTGACTGTATTTCTGACCTTTTTTTTTTTTTTCAGTTAATGTTATGTTTTGTTAAATTCAGCCCTGTTGACAGGTGTGTTGACAGGTGTGTTGACAGGTGTGTTGACAGGTGTGGCATAGCTAAGTGCCTCCGTGCAGTTACTCTTTGAATAACATACATGAGTGTATTCTCTCCTGGTGGTGGGCATCTTAGCTGTTTCCCTTTAGTGAATAGGCACCACAGGCCTGGGTTTCTTGTTCATGTCTCTTGGGGCAATCCTTTTTTTGTTTTTGTTTTTGTTTGTTTTTCATTTGCTTGTTTGTTTGAGACAGGGTTCCCCTGTATAAGCCCTGACTGTCCAGGAACTCACTGTGTAGACCAGGCAGGCCTCTAACTAACAGAGATCTGCCTGCCTCTGCCTCCTGGGATTGGAGATGTGCAGCATCATGTCTGGCTGCAGTTGTGATCTTAAAATGTAAAAATTTAATTTTTATTCCATCATATGTGGGTCTTTATGACTGATGAAATTCCCACATTTATCTGGGTCCGTTTTCTTAGCCACAAGAACAAACCTGTGCTCTCCAGGGTTCTTTCCAGGCCTGGGATTCTGTGGTTCTTTTTCCTCTCCTGCCTTTTTATAGTGAATAACACAGATCAATTGTGAGCTGCCATTTCCATAAGAATAATTCAGAAAAAAATTGTCAAAATGAAAATGGCTTTGAGTCCGTTGGGAATGTTTTCTTACAGTTTGTTTCCTGTGTTGTTGGAATAGATAAATACTAATGGGGAAGCCAAGTCAGTTTAAGACTATCAAAAAGAAAAGTCCTATTGGGTATATTTGAGCAGTGCAGCCTCGACTGTGGAGTCGGTCTTCCGAGGTAGATGCTGGTTTGGGTTGCCAGCTGGATGAGCCTCCACATTGCTATGGGTGCTCACGAGTCAGGGTGACACAAAGCTATCATTTTGAAAACAAATTATTATATTATTCATTGCCAAAAGCTGATGCTCTTTAAAAGTCTATTGAAATAGGATGACCCTTTTGACCTTAAACATAGCTAGCTCCTTCAGAAAGCTGTGCTTTTTAAAGATGCAATAGCCCTCTTCAATCTTACTCTTTTTTTTAATTAGATATTTTCTTCATTTACATTTCAAATGTTATCTCCTTTCCTAGTTTCCTCTCTGAAAGTCTCCTATACCCTCCTCCCGCCCTGCTCCCCAACCCACTCACTCGCACTTCCTGGCCCTGGCATTCCCCTGTACTGGGGCATATATTCTTCACAATACCAAGGGCCTCTCCTCCCATTGATGGCTGACTAGGCCATCCTCTGCTACATATGCAACTAGAGACACATATTTGGGGGTACTGGTTAGTTCGTATTGTTATTCTTCCTATAGGGCTGCAGACCCATTTAGCTCCTTGGGTACTTTCTCTAGCTCCCCCATTGGGGTCCCTGTGTTCCATCCAATAGATGACTGTGAGCATCAATCTTACTCTTTTTCAAAATGTTCATTTATTTTATCTGTGTGTAAAGGTGTTTTGCCGGCACACATGTCCACACACTTCACAGAGACCTGTACTATGGTTGTTGATGCTGGCATTTGTAGTAGCTTCTCCTCCTCCTCCCCGCAGCTCATTTGGGGAATTAGAACAGGCAGGAGGGCTGCAGGACTGTCCTGGCTGCCACCATCACGGTTTAGCAGAGGTTGTATCAGAGTCTTGGATTGTGCATATCTTGTTTTTGTAGTTTCTGGTTCTTGTTTAAGCAGTGGGTGACGTGAATGTCAGAGAAGTACAGCTGGCATCGGTCAGTAGAGTGGACTGATGTGCGTGACGGCAGCGTGACTCTGGTTATGGTTTGCTGAGTTCACACAGATGCAAATATGAAATTGTATTAATGAAACAAATTTGAATATTATAAAAGATATGATTCATGCCAAGCAGGCTTGCACTCTTGAGCTATCCTTAGTAGCCCTGTGTACTGAGGAAGTAACTCAGCTTAAGTAGTTCAAGGATGGGCCTTAACCTGAATCTCGGGTGAATTTAGATTAGTTCAATCTTGGTAAGTTCCAAGGCAGTGGTTACTGCAGGAAATAGGACTTAGCCCACCAGAACATGATGCTCCAATGACAAGCCCTTGAGAAATAAGACAGGGGGCTGAAGAGAGAACTTATTTGTAAAGTTCCAAGTACAGGGACCTGAGTTTAATCCTATGTTTTAAAAAAAAAAAAAAGTGCTGAATGTTGAGCTCCGCATGCTTGGAAGGTGGGATTCTGGGGCTCCCTGGCCAGCCAGCCTACTAGCTTTCATCTCCAGGCCAGTAAGAGAGAGAGGCTGGTGAGATGCTTTGATGGATAAAAGTGTTTACTGCAAAACCTGTCAACCCAAGTTCAGTCTCTGGGACTCAGGCATTGAAGGAGTGACCAGATTCCCACAAGTTGGCCTCTGATCCCCACTGTGGCACACCCTACCTTCAATAAATACAGGGATTTTTTTAAAAGGGTGAATCATGCCAGAGAATCTGCATTTTAGGCTGAACTTTTCACATACACACATACACACACACAGATGTGCATTCATTCCATACATGAATACACATAAAATAAAAAGAGATGTTACTAGCATTTTTATTAATGTTACAGTTTTTCTCTTACCTAGCTAGTTTCCAAATAATTGAGACTGTTCTACTATATTTATTTACAGCTTTAAGGCACAATAACTGAGCAGTATTACTTTATATTATTTTATTTTAATTCTCTAAGCTACTCTGGCTACCTCTCAGCCAAAATCCCTGAGATACTTGCATTTTCTGCCTTTCTCTGCTCCAGCTGTTTTCTCTAGTGTTTCCTAGACCCTCTCCTTGTAGCTGAAATCCTACTTCCTCTCTATCCTGCCCCCTCCACTAACTGGGAAGAAGTCCTGTCCTAGTCTCTTCCCTGCTCAGTTATTGATTGGGTGATCAGCTAGCTTTATTGACCAATCAGGGAATAATTGGGGAACAAAAACATCAAGATGGGAGATTCTCAGAGTAAGGATTGCAGTCACATTTGGGGGCATAGAAATCAGCATTTGAATAATACAAGGATAATCTTTACACTGTGCACAATAACATGCCTCCAGAGGGGAGAGATGAAGGAAGGAAAAAAGAAAAGAGGGAGAGTCATGAAGACGAGGGCGTCATAAGAGGGAATATAGGTAGCTGGACTGCTTTCTTCTCATCTTTTGTTGTCAGGAGTGGACATTAGTCAGAGAATAAACTTGAACCTTTAGAAAGACAGAGATGAGGGAGGTACAGAGAAAAGAGCTGGAAGCACTGGACTGAGGGTCTCTGAACCTGTCTCTGCTGGGCTTACTCTATGAGTTAAGAGATTACATCAAGCTAATTGGAGTTGAAGTCTGTTACTTGTAGTTCAAAGTAGCCTAACCAATATAATTCTATTGGTAATTACTCTTTTGTCTCAGAAAAGTAAATGTTAAAGTGAATGTTGGTCTACTGCATTTCTATTGATATTATTGTCAAGCTAATTATAAATACCTTCATTTTTAGGGGGAGAGATTTTGTATCACTGTAACTATTATGAGAACATGCATGCTTGTCTGTGTTTGGGTGTGCATACATGTGTGTGCACTTGTCAGTAATATTAAGACCCTTCATTTCTAGTGAAAGATCCTGATTGTATTTCCACATTAACTAATCAACTAAACTCTGCAGCTATAGCAATGCCAAATACCACCATTCACAAAGAAGCTGTCCTCCGACCTCCACATTCTGCTATGGAGATAGATAGCTTGTTCCCACACATGTGTAAGGAAAGAAAGAAAAACAAGCTTTAAACAAAGTAAATTTAATAGTGTTTATGAGCCCAGAATGATTCATGAGTCAGGTGGACCCCAGAATAGGACAGGTTCAATGATGCTCCAGAGCTACCACGTGACTAGATAGGTCAGGGCAAGTGAGATAGGGAGAAGCCCTCTTAACTACAACTTGGCATTTGCCTTATTTTGAACCTGGTTTGACTAAAGCTTGGCTGATGGGATTGACTGACACCATTTTTCCTTATAAGGCAAATCTCCGAGGTAGTCAAGTTGGATTTCACATTTGGTTGGAGTTAAGGAGGTCAAGCACATTTTACAGATCCACTGTCTTTCCATTTTGAAGCACGCACCTCAGTGGTGGGTAATGTCTTCCTGATTTTGTGAGGTACTCAGCAGAACTTGCAAATCTGAAGTCTCACTTCTTACCCTCCAGCCCTCCTTGCCACTCCTATTAGTGGGTTTTATTTCTGTGATGTGGCTCACTAGTTAAGAGCACATACTCTTCCAGAGGGCTTGGGTTCTTTCCTTCCTTTTCTTTTCTTTTGTTTTCTTTCTTTCTTTTTTCTTTTTCTTTTCTTGTTGATTTTGTTTGTTTGTTTGTTTGTTTGTTTTTTCTGAGACAGGGTCTCTCTACATATAGCCCTGGCTCTCCAGGAACTCATCATATAGACCAGGCTGGCCTTGAATTCAGAGGTTCACCTGCCTCAGCCTCCCAAGTGCCATAACATTTTTGAATGTTAGTTTTAGGAAACACTTCCCGAATGCCTACTGAGTGTTAGGCATTGTTCTTTATGTGGGGACCAGAAAGAGCTAAAGACTGGAAGGAGGATTTTTTGTTTTGTTTTAATTTATTATACACTTAAGCTATATGTATGTTTTACACACACACACACACACACACACACACACACACACACACACACACGCCATGCCCATGTATGGAAGTCAGAGGACAGCTTTAAGGAATTAGTTCTTCCACTGTGTGATCCCAGATTGAACTTAGGCTGACAAGTAACTTTTATCTTACCAATTGGAGTCACCTTGCCTGGTCAGAAGAGGATCTCTATGGGGTCATTGTTATACTGGAGGTGGGGGTATTTTAAAAAGTCAAATGACAATAAAGACTGGTGTCTACACCTGAAACAAGTGAGGGCAGACACAGGTGCTGTGGGATGCTTGCAGCACTAGTCACACTGCTAAGTTTTGCTTACAGTTCCAACTGCTCCTGCAAAGCCAACTACCAGAGAGGAGGAAACACGAGCCGTGTAACCTGGGAACACTGGTATCAGATTGTATTGCTCACAGTCCAGGGCCATTAGCGAGAGAAGAGAATGATTAAGAGGCTAGTTTGTTAGATCGGCTTGGGTGGGATTTTTGTGTGTTTCCAAATGCAGAAAGCTAAGAAGGCTCCCACATGGAAAAGTACCACACAGGGAAGAGGGTGAAATCCAGTTGGTTTATGCATATGCATTACTGAAAGCAGGAGCTGGGAAACAGTCTTTTTGGGTGCTTTCCACCTCCCCGTGAAGACGTATTATACATGGCTGCGTGATACCCTTCCACACTCCAAATGCTGCAGTTACTGTTCAAGACCATTTATAGGACACAGTTTATAAATGTTCTTGAAAAGTATTGGAAACTGAGTTTAGTGTAAAAGGTAAAAGAATGGGGAAAAAAACTAAATACAGCTGAGTGGCCAGAGGAGGGCGATTTAGTGCACTGCTGCCCAGTTGTATTTATCTCTGATCCCTACAGAAGCCCTTCCTCATTCCTGGGGCTGAGGCTATAGCTCAGTTGTTAGAGTGCTTGCCTGTAGAAAGTCCTCGCTTCCCCAGTACTGCATAAACCGGGGTGGTGGAGTGGTGGTGCATGTGTGCAGTTTGAGCACTTGGAAGGAAAAGGCAGAAAAGTCAATTCAGGGTCATCTTCAGCTACACAGTGATCTGAAACCAGCTTTAGCTAATGAGACCCTGTCTCAAAAGTAAAAATGAAGATAAAGCCTGCTTCCCGATTAACAATAGAGCATGCTACTGAGACAAGGACTGTGCGCTGCTGTGTGGTAGAGTCCTACTGTGCACTGCTGTGTGGTAGAGTTCTAAGTAAGTTTTGACAAGTCATGGCTTGTGGATACATAGGTGAAGAGATGTCCAACTTTTGAAGTGCCAAAGTCCTAAATGCTTTCCCTTTCTTGTCACCCTTTGGGCTTGCTGGGCTTTGGATTCAGTTTCAAATTACTCAGGGAGCTTTGCAAATCACCAGCTAACCAGACTAACTAGCTAAGTCAGTCTCAGGATTGGGGAGGAGGAAGGCCTAGTCAAGGGAGTTGTTGTTGTTGTTTCTGGAATTCCAAAATGTGGCCAGGGCTAAAAAGCATTCTAGCCATTTCAGTTCTAGTCTGTAACTCTCAGGGAACATTAATTGAGATGTATATGGAGTCCCTGCTAACTGTATAAAATAGAATCAGCCTTCTCTCCCTGGACATCAAATGGGCAGACTCTCATTTTCTTTTTCCTAAGTGGGCAGGTTCTAACAAAATAAATGAAGGGAGGGGAAGAAAATTGTTTTAAAGAGTCTCTATGGTCTTCTGTAGGGAAGGCTGGGGTACGAGGACTGAAAATATTGTGTGTATGTATTTCAGGAAGGAGAAAATATGTTATGTTCTCAGTCCTTCTGTATTATGTAACTCTCCAGGATGTGGTCCATTTGTGCCCAAATAATGAGGCCTGTAATCCTGCACTTCACATGTGTGGGAATGCTTTGCAGAGTGATTAGCATTCCTTTCTCCAGCCTGCATTCAGAGGAAACATGCCATTCACACCCTCTGTGCGCTCACATTTTCCAGTGCGTTGGAGAGCTTTTTTTTTTTCAATAGAAATCTTTGTTCCCTCCCTAATAAGACTTGGATTGAATTTAAGGAACTTAGCATATCCTTTTTTGTTTTCTGGCAGGAATTGATTTTAAAATCAGAACGATAGAACTCGACGGAAAGAAAATTAAACTTCAGATATGGTAAGTTAAAAAAAAAAAATGAAGGCATGTGGAATCTCTCCTGGAATTGGAAGTGTAAGGTTAAAATGTGACTCAGGACATTAGAAACATCATCCAGTCACTCGGGCCTTTCCTTTGGAAAACCAGATGGGGAAGGAAGTCCAGAGCCCGCCTGTTCTAAGCTCTGCACAAGAAAAAAAAAAGTGGGTTCTCAAATGCATACACTTCTTCATTGTAGTCACAGCTGTGACTCAGACACAGCAAAATGGTACAGACCCTGGGCTGAAAGTCAGGCCTGGCTTCTAGCCACAGCCTTGTAAATTGAGGACTTTGGGGAAAGTACTTGCCTTCTGCCCGTCCCTAACACAGAACACGTGAGACACTGCATTTATGAAGAGAGATGCTTTGCTTGGGATCCCAGTTGGACCTAGATTAGGTGGGACCATTGGTTTGGGTCTCTGATGAGGTGCTGGGTGGCAGTGGCAGGGAGTGCTTGGCAGAACCCCGGGCCCTACAGTCCACTTGAAGAACATGCTCCCAGTGACCTCAGGACTTCCCACTCAGCCCAGCCTCTAAAAGATTCCACTGCCCTGAAGACCAAGCCTTTAAGATGTGACTTGCAGGGGAAACTTCTCCAAACTATTGCACCTTCTCAGGCTCTGCTTTTTTTCACTTATAAATGAGCTGGATGAGATTGGAGGTCCTCAATAGCTCTGATATTTTATAATTTATCAAATAGGGCCTATTTAATGGAGAAATAAGGAAAAAAAATAAGTACTGTGAGTTTTAAAAAACATTTAAACACTTTGGATACTAAATGTATATGGGGTTCCCCTCTATGCCCACCCTAAGTAGTTCTCCAAACAATACTATGTAGGCATTCCATGACTTAACTCAATTCTGGCACTGTCCACTTAGAGATAGCATCAACTATCAAAAGTCGAAGGCACAATCCCACAGACTGCTGTATACTGTGGATGCTACTTGCAAGCAGTAAGTTGTCACCAGTTACTACCATTCACACCCCCTTGTTCCATCACAGAACTCAGAGAAACACATTCAACCTTAAAAGTTTTTTTTTTATTATATTTGTGTGTGTGTAAGTGTGTACGTGTATATGCTGTTTCTGAATCAGTAATATATTTGAGTCAAGGAAATATAGATGAATCCACTCAAAGGTACTTGGTTTCCCTGTCCCTCCTTGTTGCTGAGCACAAAATAAGTTCCTCACATTTCCAATGCTGATAGGGAAGAGAATAACACGGCCTGGGTTTGGTGGGAGTCTCATCCTTGTGCCAAACAGCTGAGCCCTGCACTGCTTGAGTCTCGAGGCTGAGAGCTGTTTAGTGGCAAAGATGAGGCCAGAGCTCTCCTGAGCCTGTTGCATCTTTTACAGAGTAAAGATGATAATATCACCCACTTCACTCTGGGCTGAGGCGGCCATCATGTTTGGACGTATTTTATAAAGTAGATATAAATATGAAGATATTTGCTATTTAATAGGCTATATTTCCTTGAACCTTTATCCTTTGATGGGGTTTACTGTATATTAGATTTTTAATATAGTTCCACAAATCTCTCTGTTCTTTGCAATTAAATTGTATAATTTAGTTTATTTTAGTATCACAGGAAGTAAATTAGTTCCGGCTATAAATGGAAAATTTAAAATAAGTGACTTTCCTCCAATATCAAGGAAATTTAGCTTCTTCTGTATGATTGAAGCTATGAATTTAATTAGAAATGTCCATATTTCTTGGAGTGTGTCAGTGTGAAGCACGCATGTGCTCCCCCTCCCAAAGCCCTGGATTAATGCTAGAGACTGAACCTAGGGCCTTGCTAGGCAAGAGGCCTACTATTGCCACACTCCCATCCTAGAATCCCGAATATTTAAACGGTATGCCCTCAGCTCAAAAAGGAAGAATAGCTGAAAGATTGTGTAATTTCAAGATGTTTATGTTTAGTCTTTAGAAACTTGGAGGACGATGTTGGGCTCCAGGTTCCTCTGTAATTAACTGCAGGCTGTGCTCTGAAAGTGCTCTAGAAGGGACATATTTTGTTCTGCTCTGCTGAGCAGAATGCATGTAGTCATTCAGCAGTTTGCTTTGTGCAGAAATCACCCATGCAGTCAAGAAAGCAAAATGGCTCAATCATGTAGCACTTACAGATAGGTTATCACTGCCTCTGGGGAGTCCAAGAATTTAGAGCCATTCTGCATCCTCCCACATCCCAGTTCCTAGTGGGATCTCATTGCTGCTTTTACAACAAGTCCGAGTTTTTCATCCAAGTCCTTGTGAGTTCTGACAGGCTCCTGTGGCCACTGCTGCCTCCAGCTCTCAAGGCATGATGTGCCGCCTTTGTGTGCATTCTCCTTTCCCCTGCCTCAGTGCACTGTGGGCAGATCAGAATTTTTCTGCTGTGACTTGGGGTCCTCACCCATGTGGCTGGTAACTTAAAACCATTCTTTCCTTCTTTGTCTCACATTTTAGGGACACGGCGGGCCAGGAAAGATTCCGAACAATTACAACAGCATACTATAGGGGAGCCATGGTGAGTGTGTTTCGAAGGTTCTAACCTTTCAGGTGATCTCAGAACCGCCTCCCACCTTCCAATGGGTGGAACCCTCTCACATCTATCTTCAATAAGAAAATGCTCCACAGGCCTTCCCTATAGGCCGATCTTATGAGATTCTTAGGGGATCTTCAATTGAGATTCCCTCCTCTCAGATGACTCTAGCATATGACAAGTTGATCAAACAAAACAAAACAAAACAAAACACCCCACAAACTTAAAACAAACTTGCAAGAATAGATAAGTTTCAGATGTAAAGAGTTTTCATTGTCATAAAGACAGTGGTTGCTGCTCTCTTATTTTGCTTAGATTGGAATCAGAAAGTAGGGACCTCCTGTGGGTTCCAGGGAATATATTTGTTGATGTTTGTTTCTCTCAAGGAAAATGAAAAAGAACATTTTAACAGGTAAAGTTTGGTATAGCCCACAGGTAACTTTGATTAGAAGTATCTTAGACACACTAGTGTTTCTGTTGGTCAGTGTTTTCTATTCTGGGGCTAGGCAGTCATGCCGTTCCCATGTTCCCTTCCCTTGAGAGTAGGCAGGAACACTACCTGTGGAGCAGGGGTCTCCCTTGGCTGTTTAGCTCTATCTAGTTCCTGGTGTGAGGAAACAGGCCAGTGGGATGTATTACTTAATTTAGACTCAGGATTACCTGGCTTTCTCATGTTCCTATGCCTCATCTTTCTTCCTATTCATACGGTTACAATCATTGCTCTGCAGGACAGTATCAGCTTTTCCATTCTGAAGGTAGGGACTGTGCTTCACTTTTCTCTTGTGTTTTGCTGTGTACAGTGTTAGTTCCTGACATAGTAGATACCCAGTAAATACATGCTGACAGTATGAATTGGTGGAAGCGTCTCCAGGAAATGCTTGTTGAAGCCTTGGGTCTCTCAGGCTGTCTGTGTCAGTGAGCTGTAGGGCTATTGTGTTTGCATGGAGAATGCTGTTCCCAGAAGGTGGTGGTCATGGCAAGCTCTATCTAGGTGGTTGGATCAGGCATGTGACATTCTTGCCACTGTGTAGATTTCTTGGTTTCATTTTAAACATGTTAGCAACTTTTCTGGCATTCCCTGTTTCTACTGCCTTTACAGTAAACCTTGATTGGACAATTAGGCTGCAAGGGAAAGAGGCTGCCATTATATCATTGTTATTTCTCATAGACCAGCTACCTTTTCGGAATTCTTAGGCAGCTATTCTCACTGTAGACTATACTAGATCCATAAAGTTTAACTGGTATACTTAATTTTTATTTCTAGCATGTCCATATTAATTTTATAAACACAGGAAATAGTGAAATGGCTTTTGCTGTTGAAATCAAAGAGACAAGTTGGTAATAAATAGCTGCTGTTTGTTGAGTCCAAGTTACATACTGGGATCTGGGTTAGGTGGTGTACAGATAACCTCTCAGTAGCTCCTCAGAAAAGCCTCATGTTAGAGACTGAGTAAGCTAAAGTACAGCCGTCCAGGCTCCCTGTTAATTAGCTTATTAGATTCTCCTCAATTTGCTTTCCGGGAGCTGGAGCCCTGGTCTTCAGCTGTCTTCCTGTTTTCATCCTTAAACCTCTCCCAGTCTCTTTTCTGTAAGGACCAGGATCTGCTCACATGGTATTGTTTGGATACTTAACATAGAGGTGGGTAATCTTTAAAAACATGATAGCAATGCCTTTAATTAACTCATGTACTAAAGGCATATTTTCATGATTTATTAGTGTTAAACAAATGGTAACATTTTGATTAGCCTGTAATGAAAGAAACAAATCTAAACTGTATGGTCTCAGCCTCCGTAGGAGGAGGAACAACGGTTTTCATTGGTAACAAGCACGTGCGCCTGGAAATGCCCCTCCTCCTCTCAGCAGTCACTGTCCCTGTCTGTCTCAGCCTGGCCGAAACTCCAGGTGGTGCCTGCGATCATTATCATCTGAGTCAGGTAGAAAGAGCGCTGACGTCCCCACAATCGCTAATTCACTGACGTTAACTGTGAAGATGTTAACAGTTCATAGCGTGACAAGAGAGTGGAAGCCATTGGGTTTTGCCTCTGTATTTTTCAAGCTTATTATGAATTTCTCTTTAAAGATCAAAATAGTCAAAAGAGAGGCAGGTAGGCATGGCCTGCATTGGGAGCTGTTAATATATGAAGTATGACATAAAGCTTTTTTATTCTTCCCACAGGGAATTATGCTGGTCTATGACATCACCAATGAAAAATCCTTTGACAATATTAAAAATTGGATAAGAAACATTGAAGAGGTGTGTATGGAAGGAGCAGGGCAATGCTGGACAGAAGCCTGCTGGGGACATGTGGCAGGCTGTTGCTTTCTCCAGGGAGTGAGCGGTCCACCCTGTCCACTGGGGGGGATGGGGATCACCTAGATGCCCAATGGTGCCGGGTGGACTGCCGCCTATAGCCCGTGGACAGAGGAGCATTTTCATACTTAAACTCAGGTCAGAGCTCAGATGCAACCTAATCCAGGTTCTGTTTTGTACATGAAGAAACAGGCAAGGAAGAAGAGACTTGCCAGTGTCTGTGCAGCTTTTAAGACAGGTGCAGCTAAGATGTCTGATTCCTGGCTGTTTCACCAACAGAAATAAGTATATTTCTGCAACTTATTTGCCTTTCTCCTTAGATATTTGAAAATTGGGTTAGTTTCAGGATAGTTGGTATTGTTGTCTTTAAAACCTCCGCAGCATTTCAGAAAAACCCCTGACTGCTATGTTTTGTAAAACGCTGTCTGTTGTGGCAGGAGGGGTACCTTAGGGGGCCCATGCTGAGGCATGCCCCTAACAGGTCTAGTATAAAATGAAGTTTATTTGGGGGACACGAGAAGAGAGTAGAGGCAGAGAAAGAGAGGGGACAGAGAAGGACAGAGAGAGGAGAAAGAAGAGGCTGGCCTGGAACAAGTGGGTGGGTGGATGGGGGGCAGAGGGAGGACGAGGAGAAAGAAAGGCCAGAGAGAGAAAGAGAGAGGAGTCAGAGAGAGAGGCCAAACAGTCCTTTTATAGCAAGCCAGGCTGTTACCTGGCTGTTGCTAGGTAACTGTTGGGCGGAGCATAGAAGAAAGGTTAGCTTGCTAACACTGACTAGGAAATAATACATTTGAGTGTACATCCATAGTAGATCTTTTTAATAGTCCAGAACCCAGATTACTTCTCTACTGATGACCCAGTACTTAAGTGGGTTTTTGTGGGTTTCTTTTTTTTTTTTTTTTTTTTTTTTTTTTTTTTTTTTTTTTTTTTTTTTTTTTTTTTTTTTTTTTTTTTTTTTTGTCTTTGACTAGAATAATTGTTTGATAAGTTTGACTGTTAGGTAACCATAAGATATATTTATTGTATGAGTTATGTGAAAGAGTGTGAGCTTTTGGGGGAAATGTCTGCATGGGCCCTGTGAAGGCTCTGAGCTGAAGTAATTCTCCCTTCTATGTTTAAACTTTTCTCTGACTGGGCCTTGTGTTGAATGAAGGATGGTCTTGTCATTGAACACACATTTCTGACAGGTTATGATTCTCCCGTTGAATTGCCATGGTCTTTCTCAGGCAGTTTTTATAAGGCACTGTTTTAACCCTGCAGCACGCCTCTTCAGATGTTGAAAGAATGATCCTGGGTAACAAATGTGATATGAACGACAAAAGACAAGTGTCGAAAGAGAGAGGGGAGAAGGTAAGTGTGAGCCAGGTGGATAAAGGATGGGGCCCAGACAACTGTCAACCGTGAGAAGTCCTCTGTACTTAAACTGTGGGAATTAGTATTCAAATCAGCCCTGTTTAGACATACCATCCGGTCATGACTCACCCCTAAAGAATCTGCTGAGATACAGATTGGTCTTTCTTAAGATCCCTGCAGCTTTGAGTTCAGGCTCTTTCTTTTAGATCTGTGTGAAAAGCCCAGCTTTGAAGTTAAGACAATTCAGCTTCTGAAAACATATACTAGGGTAGTGAAATTTCAACCACAATCACGTTCCAGTTTGTTGTTTTTCCTAAGAGTTTAGTACAGGTTAGTTGATTTGCATAAGGGGTGACATTTACAGGGGCCTGTCTGCCTTGAGTATATAGAGCAAACAATTATTTCTTATGTGTATTTACTCCTGTGATATTTTCTCAAGTCTTTAAGAAGGCTTTCCTTTTTAAGTCTGGAACTTTTCTCCAGTGATAGGTGCAAAATGTGTTTTGTTTTTCAGTCTATCAACTTGCTCTTAAAAACCTACATTTAATTTGAATGGTGTTATATGGATGGGGTCTCTGAGAAGAGATGGAAATGTAAAAAGAGTTCACATTTGTCATCATTACTGATAGATTATTTCTCCGCCAGTGAGATGAGCTAATTCAAGCCAGATTGGGTTAAGCAGGTTTATTGGGAAGCTGCTCTCAGGCCAGTTCACTAGCACCAAGGCTTGATGCCAGGGGAGTTGCCAAGAATAGGACAGGTGAGGGTGGGGGTGGGGGTGGGATGGAGTGGTAAGAGAAAGAGAGAAAGGTGTGAGCACAGAGAAGGAAGAAGGAAGGGAGAGAGGGAGAGGAGAGGGAAAGGAAAAGAGAGAGAGCGCACAATTTGTCTGGATTATATAGGGAAGAGTCTCTTGGGGAAGGGTGGTCCATCCCCTGGGCTGGAAAGTTCAGGATTGGGGGCAAGGTACCCCAGTAGGGACTGAGGGATGCTGGGAGAACCTGGAGGCCAGGCCTGCTTTGATAGGTAAATATGCAGCTCAGCCCCTTGTCAGGGGTCCTTCACAGAACAGCTCTTTCAGAGAGGGGAATGAGGGTGGTTACCTTGGAGAGCTCTGCTCTCAGAGACTAGAGAGAGGAGTAAATGAATCCTGCTGGTTTTTCTTGTGTGTTTTCGAGACCCACAAGTACAACAGAACACATTTCTAACATTCTATTTTAAGTCGATGCTGTGTCATTTTTAGACTAAATTAAACTAGAAAATGTAAAACACAGTACAAGAAAACAAAAAACTTGAAAACCATAGGGGTTCTGACATAGACTCTTGAAGCATGTACAATTTGCTAAGTGTTTTGTATGGCTAAGCCACTCTCACAAAATTTCATTTTCCATTTGTCTTTCAGTTAGCAATTGACTATGGGATTAAATTTTTGGAGACAAGTGCAAAGTCGAGTACAAATGTAGAAGAGGTAAGGAATGTGGGGTACGTGGAAGCCTCCTATGTCCTTCTGTGCCTTGGGCTGTCACATGGGTTCTACTCGCTGGACTTCTAGCAAGCAGCCTCCATGTGGGTTATGTCAAGATCGCTCAGTTAAGGTTCTTGGGAGAGAGGAGATCCAAGTTCATCCTAAGTTCAGAGCTGCCCTTTGTTTGGAGGGTGGGAGTGCAGACTGCAGTGTCCTCTGTCATTTGTCATCACCCTGCGCTAGTCTGTGGCAGACAGGCTGAGTGAGCCACTTACAGTAAACTGCTGTCTCTTGAATGTATTCCCTTCGTGTACACATTAGGAGTAGATGTGCATAGCACTGTAATGCATTTAGTAGATAGAAGGAAGTTTTTTTCATAGATGAGTCTTAATAAACTTTCATTACGTTAGCCATTAAAGCCAGATTATCTGGGGAGCTGGCAAGATGGCCCAGAGGGTTGAAGAGCTTGCCAGGGGCCCTGAGTTTGAGCTCTGGGATCCGTGTCCTCTGACTGCCATGTGTGTGCTATGGTAAAAATACTCAGACACACAAACATAATAAAGAAATAAGATGTAATAATTTTTTAAAGGTCACTTAAGGTTTTAAAAGAGGAGATGAAAAGTATACTTTATGATCAACTTTAAAAACACACAGAATGCTATTGGTATTTCTACTCTGTAAAGAAAATCTGTTGTAGAAACCTCTAGATGCTCTGTTTTCTTAACTTATGTGTAGTAGGAGATGGGACTGGACCTGATGATCCTGATGCTGCTCTAACTGAGCTTCTGCATCTTAGATTCTTCACTCTTTTCTCCTTACCAAGACTAAAGGGCCTCAGTAGTCACTGGAAAATACCACAGCTTTTCTTTCTTTAAAATAACCAGCACTCATGTTTTAGGTTGGCTACTGAGTGTAGAGAATCAGAAAACGGCACTGATTTATTTTCATGGGCATAGATAAAAAGAAAACAAAAAAAAAAAAAAAAGAAAAGTGAGTTTCCTTCTACTATGGAAGAATTTCTTGCACCAAAAGAGGGACATTTTTTTTATTCCAGCCCCTCTACACCCCAGTCATGGCCACAAAACAAAATTCATACCTCAGTGAAAACAAAGTAAAAATCATGACAGACTTTTAAGTCCGTAATTTGAGTTTCCTTGGCTTCCTTTAAGCTGGTTTCCGGAGGGTTGGGAGTTTGGAAGATGGTTTAGTTGTGTTATGAGGACCAACAGTTTTGAAGTGTTAAGGCACGGAAGACTCTACATACTTAGGTATTCCTCAGAAGAGGTCAGAAAGAAAAGATAGAGATTTGGGGGAAGATAGATGGGAGAGCTAGAGTTTAATACATAATGGTTCATTCACTTCTTAAGTAGATTTTAGCATTGTGCTAGATAGTTTTATGTCATCCTGACACAAGTTAAAGTCATCTGAGAAGAGGAGACTTCAATTAATATATGCCTCCATAAGATCAGGTTATGGGCAAGCCTGTAGAGCATTTTGTTAATTAGTGATTGATGGAGACGTGTTTTATAAGGCCAAGGATATGTTCTGTATAGCATGGTATTATTAGTGTGGGAATGGGTACCTCAGTGGACCCATGCTACTCCCCACCCCCAGGTACCAGCCATACAGTGGGTGTAGTGTAGAATAGTTTATTTGGGGATATGGGAATGGGAATTGGGAAGGGAGTAAAGGCAGAAAAAGAAGGAGGGAGAGGAGAAGAGGCTAGCTAGGAACACATGGAGGGGGTAGGGTAGAGGGGGAAAGGGTCAGAGAGAGAAAGGGGGCAGAGAGAGAAGAGAGACCAAATAATCCTTTTTATAGCAGGCCAGGCTTACCTGGCTATTGCCAGGTAACTCTTGGGCAGAGCCTACAAAGAATGCTAACACAAGCCACTGTGGGTATGCTATCCCTGAGTTGGTAGTCCTGGGTTTTTATAAGAAAGCAGTAGGCTGAGCAAGCCAGTAAGCATCACTCCTCCATGGCCTCTGCATCAGCTCCTGCCTCTAGGTCCCTGCCCTGACTTCCTTTGATGGTGAACTGTGACATAGAAGCACAAGCTGAATAAACCATTTTCTCCTCAAGTCATGGTGTTTCATTAGAGCAGTAGTAACCTTAACTAAGACAGATATCTGGGCTAGAGGTTGAACCTTTCCCTATAGGAAAAGGGCGATGTAGACAAGAGCCTCTGTCCTACTCTTGGTGTATTGACGAAGCTACCTATAACTCAGCATATGCTGTATTAGGAAACTGTGGCAACCTTACATGTATAAAATATTTTATGAATGAATGACAATGTGACAACATTGGAAAATATGATGTAACTGGAAAAGCAAATAGCATGGACATGCTAAGATTTTAATTATATATTTTTTTCAATTAAAAACCCAGAAGTGGTATATTGACAAACAAATAATAAAAATTCTATATTTCTATTTTGAAATATAACTATTAACAATATTCTCTGTTTTACCTTTAGGCATTTTTTACACTTGCACGGGATATAATGACAAAACTCAACAGGAAAATGGTATGTACCACTTCCAGTTTTTATCTCCATGATACAGCCTTTAGTTTGTCACTCAACAGGATGGACAGCATGTTTATAATATGCTTGCCTTAAACCTTCTTGTTTCTTAGACTTTCATATGATTGTACCGCGGTTCTAATTTCTATGGCTTTAGGGTTGTTTCTGCATCACATTTGTCTCAGCTCTTTCCTCTGGCTTCTTAAGGGGTAGTTAATTGAATTTTTTTTCCTCGTTCTGGTCAACCCTGCTCCCTCCAGTCGGCCCCGCTAGCTCCGGTCGGTCCCACTTGCTCAGTCCCTGCTCTCTCCGGTCCAAGGATTCATTTATTATTATTCATAAGTACACTATAGCTGACCTCAGACGCACCAGAGGAGGGGGTCAGATCTCATTACGAGTGGTTGTAAGCCACCATGTGGTTGCTGGGATTTGAACTCATCACCTTCGGAAGAGCAGTCGGGTGCTCTTACCCGCTGAGCCATCTCACCAGCCCAGTTAATTGAATTTTTATCAGAATAGTAAAAATAATAATGGCAGAAATTGCTTTTTTCATAAGATTATCTACTTCACTTTTCATATCATACATACTTTTATCTATATAATGATGATCTTGGAATTGCTCGAGTTGGCTTCAATTTGAAACTGTCAGTGATGAATCTTTTTTTTTTTTTTAGTTTTTTTCGAGACAGGGTTTCTCTGTAAAGCCCTAGCTGTCCTAGAACTCACTTTGTAGACCAGGCTGGCCTCGAACTCAGAAATCCGCCTGCCTCTGCCTCCCAGGTGCTGAGATTAAAGGGGTGTGCCACCACTGTCCATGTGATGATCTTTAGAACACCCTGAAGTTCATTTTAATATGGGTCCTGATGAAAATGATCTTCTTTCTACTAACAATTCATCTCCCTCTAAGAAGAATGTCTACTGTTAGCCCTGTCTCCATCACTATCTTAGATACCCTTCAGGCCATGGTTGAAATTACTTTGAACTAGATATAGGAGCGTTCTACCTAACCCATGATTAAAACAGAAGTGCTAGCTAGCCTATGAATGTTTTTCTCTTTTTAATCCACCACGTGCAAAGAAGACAGCCTTAACTAATTTTCCTTCTGAGAGAGCTTTCCAGTGTGTACGAGTGAAAGTGTAGTAGCTTGTGTTCCACACTCTTTTACTTCGTAGGTAATTGGGGTCAAACCATGAAATCTTGGTTTCCATAGCAACTTCACACTCTCTTTTTCAGAACGACAGCAATTCATCAGGAGCAGGAGGGCCAGTAAAGATAACAGAGAGCCGGTCTAAGAAGACCAGTTTCTTCCGCTGTTCTCTGCTTTGATGAACTCCTCATTTCTGAGAGACTTCAGAATACCTAGAGGGCCCTTCCCTGCCTCTCTGAAAGCACAGGCTACCCAGCCTGAGAGTCACCTCGCCCGGCTGCTGCGGAGAGCACCCCGGAACTCGCACAGACCACCAAGTGGATTTCAGCCTTGTGGCCTAACAAAAGAGCAGACTCCTTTCTTTAAAAAAGCAGAGGCAATGCTGTGGAGACACACATAGGACCTAACTGGCTTTTCCTTGTTTTACTGCCTGTCCTAGAAGCTGCTGTCTTTCTTTGCACATGCGTGTCAGCCTTTCCCTGGTACAGCATAATCTTAGACTCTTAATTGAGCACTTTAGTGGCATAAAGTTCTACACTTGTATATTGGGGATGCTTAAAGACAGCAGAGCATTAAACAGAAGTTGGCCTGCTACAATTAAAGGATGGTTGGCCTGCGTCACATGGCCAAAAGTTCTTCTGTTGGTAGATTTATTGAAAGGTTTTGATTTGTAGTATTCCTAAAAATCATTAAATTGGATAAATGTTCAAAATTTATAAAAATGCCCATCTATCAAGAGGCCATAGCATTGCCGTCTTTTCAGGGAGTGATCAGCCATGCTCACCCCTGAGTAGCTGTGTCCCCTTTGAAGTTGGCTGCCCTGCCTCCTCCATGGACTCAGCCTCTGGAAAGCACTGCAGCCTCATTGCTCGGGGTTCTGTTTGCTGTCCCTTCTCCTGTGTGACTTGCTGTCATTATTTACTTATCTAAAACCCATAGTATATGACCACTGCTGTCTGCCTGTGCACGTCATGAGCAGCGATCTCACATAGGTAGAGACGTGGTCATCACGGCTATTTGTCCACATCCACCTATGGTCTTGTCACATTAGAATATGTAGTACATTCTTTCTGCGTTTCACCCATTAGCTTATATTACCCAGTTCTTAACCAGAATCCCCATCTGTGAGAGTTAACAAAGGTTAGATTTAGATTTTTAGTTTGCAGAAAACATACATATACGGAGAGAGATTAAACATGTTGATATAACTTTAAAAGACAGCTTTCGTAATGCTGAAAGAAATGACTTTTTGTTCTATTTGTTTTTGTTTTTGTTTTTTTAAGTAATTAGACCTAGCACATCCTCCAGAAAATTTTTGCCTTTTCATTAGAGCACGTATGATTCAGGTCCCAGCTTTCAAATAGCCATTGCTGGGTGTCTTAAGACCCAAAGCCCCACCATAGGCGTCACTGCCTTTCTCACCAAATGCTGGTTCTGATGTTTCTTCTGTGGGTGAAGCCACCACACTGGGGACAGAGAGGGTGTTTAGTGTTAACTTATGTGCCAACTATAGACCATAATGTCACTGCTGTCCTAACACAGAGAGCATAAAAACAGGTGACAGTGGCAGGTACTTGTACCTTAAGGTGGATGTGGATAGCTGGATACACAGACAATTCTGCCTCAGATTAAGATCTGTGGTTTCAGTGTTTGGACCAGCCAGGCCTTCCCATCTGTTGGGTAGCTCAGAAGCATTCCAGTGGCTGCAAGTATCCCAGGGTTATTTTTGGTGGATATGCTGACTTTACTGTTGACAAACTTCAGCCTTTTCTTCTTTTTCCTTAGTTACCTATCAGCTTAAAATCACACATTACTACCCCAGTGCAAGCAGTTCACTTATTGAGAACTGATTACAAGTCTAACATCGTAAAATTAAATACATATTTGAAAAGAACCAGTATTTTCTTAGAAATGTCTTATCACTGCTTTTCTGGAAAAAAAGTTTAAGCAGTTACATTGGTCACAAAGTATTTTGCAAAAAGCACAGGCCGTGACACCACATACGAATGTAATTCTCTTAGTATTTACCGTAATTCTCTTAGTATTTACCTCTGACTGTTTGGTGTCTTAACACTTCGGTTTCTATCTCAGGGGTTGTCTGCAAACCAAAACTGACATGTTCTGTGGTCAGCTTTTTCTTTTCTTTTCTTTTCTTTTCTTTTCTTTTCTTTTCTTTTCTTTTCTAACAAACAAAACCAGAATGCTTTGCTCTTGATATCTTCACCCTTCTCGTGTCTTTTGTGGGTTAATAACTAGTCTCCATGAACTTCTCTTTGAAAGAGCCTATAAATGTTAGGTGAGTCTGAAAGTGCTCTTTGAAGCAGCAGCAATCGGGGAGTATATCCTTGTTATATAGAAATACATTGTTCTTGCTATTTTCTTACATTTAACTTTGCTAAATTGTATATAATTTGAACTCAGACCATAGGAAATTCACTTTCTGCATGGTAGAAACAACCCAACAAATAGTCTACTTTGCTTAATAATGTACATATGGTGCATTATTTTTTCTACTTGTAGATGAATTTAGTGACAGAGAATTGTCTGTTCCCTGCTGAGGCTAAAGATATCTAGAAGTGTGTGTGTGTGTGTGTGTGTGTGTGTGTATGTGTGTGTGTGTGTGTGAGAGAGAGAGAGAGAGAGAGAGAGAGAGAGAGAGAGAACAATTCTGTGGTCTTCTGGATAGGGTACAGAGAGATTTTTGCAGCAGTATTAGTGGTTCAGTGGCTGCACTTTATTATTGTGCTAATTCTTGACGATTGGACTCGAAATTTTCAACTAGAGCCTGAGGGTATCAAACAATGAAATGCACTGTAACTACGTAGCATGTGAATCAGTTGATTGTAAACTGTTCCACTGGGAACTTAATTCTAGCCTCCTGTAGTTCAGGCAGATGATAACAAAGCCATCTACCTGTGCTGCACCGGTTGCTGCCACTGGCCTTCTCACTGTTCATGTGGACATTTTATGCAGTCTTTGTTATAAATTTCCTGAAGACTATGCTCTTTACTTTGAAGGTCTATATTTTTTAATTATACCTCATTTAGCTAACTAATATTCTAATAACCAGTAGAAAACAGTGAGCCCGCCTCCAAGCATTCAACACATTTAGGCTGCATGTTTTGTTTTGTCTTGTTTTGAACTGGAGGAAAAGAGAAATACTTTCGAATAAAGCATGAATGTTAATACCCAGTAGCATACAAAAATATTGCTTTCCTGTCCATCCATTAATGAATTTAGTTGTGCAATATAATAGGTTGTTCTACAGTTTACGAGTAAGAAATTGTAACTGCATTTTTCAGGCTCCAAATGCTGAGAATCTGTATTATGGCTTCCTATAAGCAGTAAAAGGACAAATTAGGCAGACTTTCTTTTCAAGCTTGTGACTTAGATTCTTTTATAAATATAATTCTAAGCCTAGAATTTTAAAACCACACATTTCATTATGGTGGTTTACTGATCTCAGATTTTCTACAGTTAGATTTTTTTAGACTTAAGAACAGCTAAACAAAACCTTCCTTTATCTTTCTCATCACATCCAGTGGCAGAGAGGAGTGCCTGAGCATGAAATCCCGTGATTCTGAAGGACATAGCAGGTCAGGATATACTAATAAAAGTTATGAATTTCATGTTCATTAGAAAGAAACTAAACAACTGAGCATAGAAATGGATGCAGCAAGCATTAGATTTTCCAGATTTACTTTGTATCTTGAAGTGTGTGCCATATGCCAAGAACTAACAGAACTTCGTGCTTCATCTTTGTACCCTTTTCTTTTTTTTTTTTTTTTTTAAAGTGAACTTATGGTCGTTCATTCCTGTGGCCTTACGGATGGGTTTGTCTTGACTGTTTGCAACTGATGCTGCAGTTCCCTTAATGCAAAATGCCATGAACTGTCTGACTACAGTCATGCCCCACCATGGGAACTATGGAGTTTCTTCATAGACTTCTACTTGTGTGCTTAAACATTTTCTTTTGCTTCAGTGGCTTACTGTGGAAAGCTCCTGTGGATAGTATGGACCTGCCATGTGGCTAGTCTGTTGAAGCCAGTTCATTAACTGTACTGATACTGATGTTGTGTTTTTTAAAAATGAATTTTATTCCAGGTGAACTTTTTTTTTACAATAATGTTCATCTAAAATAAAAACTACATGATGAAAAATGATTATGACTCTTAAGTAGATTGTACATTTTAGAATATATATGGATTTAAAAACCATATTTTAATTGGTCTATGTTCATTTTACATGATAGCGAGTTTCATAAGAACATTTTAATTCAAGTCTATAAGGTATGTCAAGCGTATTTCCTCCCTGTCCTCTTAGGCTTGCCCATCATTTCCTTCCCTCTTCCATTTGCCCCCTTTATTCCCTTAGACAGATGTCATATTCATTTTCTTGCAAATGACGATGTTCTCTGTGGCTGGAGGAAAAAACCGTATCTATGTGCCCCATTTTCTTTATCCATTCCTCTGTAGTTGGACACCTAAGTTGGTTTAGATGACCCAGCTACTGTGAAGAGTCCTGCAGTAAACACTGAAATGCAACTGTCTCTGTGATATGTCGACTTAAAGTCCTTCAGGCAGCTGGGTCATGAGGAATATGTTTCTGAGGAGCCTCCACACTAACTTCCATAGTTGACATTCCCACTAACAGTGTCTAAGAGTTCCCTGCCATGCTCCTGCCTTGATGATAATTGACTGAACCTCTGAACCTGTAAGCCAACCCCAATTAAATGGTGTCCTTATAAGAGTTGCTTTGGTCATGGTACCTGTTCACAGCAGTAAAACCTTAAAACTAAGACAGATGCTGTGCTTGCAACAGCTTAGTTCGCAAACTAGTGACAATTTTTAGTCCCTGTACTTACTAACTTTCCTGTCTGTCAAAGACATGTTTCCTTCTCTTAACTTCAGTGACAACATCCTGATTCCTACTCTTCCTGAATAATTCCATCTTCTTTCATGAATCTTTAAATGACTCCTGGATAAGGACAAATAATGCAACCCACTAGGTCAAAGTCCTAATCCCTGGAACCTGAGTTACTTTATATGTCAAAAGGGACTTTGCAGATGTGGTCAAGGTGAGAATCATCAGGTGAGCCACTAACCTCGGTTATTTAGATGGGTCCAATGAAGTCCCAAGGGGCCTTCCTATGAGAGGGACACAAGGGCTTAGAAGAAAGTTATATGACCATGGAAGCAAAGCAAGAAAAGGTGATGTGATGTGAACCGAGGAATGTAAGCCACTTCTACGACCTGGAAGAGGATCCCCATCACAAAGCTGTCTATAGGAGCCAGCCTCCCCAGAACCTTGGTCTTATCCTCCAAGACCTTTGCATAGTACAAGAGTATACAATTGTACTTTTCTGACCAGAACATTTGTGGGAATTTGGTGTAGCAATAGCAGGCCCCTGATTCATCTTTGAAATGTATCCCTACCCCAAGCCTCTTATGTCCTCTTAGATTTCTGCCCCTCAATCTACACCATTTCTAATCCTCAGCTCCATCCTCCCTGCTCCTCAGCACCTCTACCAGAATCACAGGCCCAGAAGGGAATTTTTTTTTCCTATTTTCTTCACAATAGTAAATAGCACCATCGCCTGTCTAGCTCCCTGGTTAGTCAACTTCTAATCTTGTAGCTCCTGCAGAAATAGGGAGACTGGATCTTTACTTTTGAATCCTCAGTTTTCAGTATGACACACAGTAGGTACATAGTAGGTCTTTAAGAAAATTTAAAAGACTTAGTGATCTTCAAAAGTCATCAGAATGAGCTTGGCCCTGAAGAGAGTGAGGTGATAGTAATTTAAAACTTTTGCTCTTGGGCCAGAGAGCTGGCTGAGAGATAAAGGCGACTGCTGCCAAGCCGGGCAATCTGAATTTGAGTCTGGGCCCAAGATGGAGGAGGGAGAGAACTGACCTGGAGAGTTGTCCTCTGACTTCTATATGGATGTCACATATGCAAGCATGTGCATGTGAGCACAAACTAAGTAAAAGATAAATGATTACAATTACTTTGAGGTTCTGCTCTCATTTCTCTGTCCCCTCTGTCTTCTGACAAGGTCTTACTGTCCCTATCTCCCAAATATTGTGATTCCAGGTGCGTACCACCATACCGGGCTTTACCATACTTCTAAAATGTTTGAAGTAGC
Organism: Mus minutoides; assembly: GCA_902729485.2. Lineage (NCBI taxonomy): Eukaryota > Metazoa > Chordata > Mammalia > Rodentia > Muridae > Mus > Mus minutoides. Next base: position 540,283 of record LR750056.1, read on the forward strand.
TTTAATAAAAATGTACTGTTACTGATTAAAATAGTGGTAATGAAATCATTAAAACATAAGGGGAAGTATCTTATTTTGAAGCCAAGAAAGAAATTACAATGCGTTTCCACGAGCGAAGGCGTGTGCGCGCGCGCACACACACACCAGTTGCTATAACTAAATATTAAATCTAGCCCCAGCTGCCCAGGAGTGAAGGTAAAGCTTAAAAATGTCGAATCAGCTTCAATCTGAAGATGTGGATTTGTCAAAAGGAAGACAAATGGAAGTTTCATTGCAGGGTAGGGTTGGCTCATGCTTATAATCCTAGCTCTAGACACATTCAAGCAGGAGGGCCCGATTACATAGTAAGTTCAAGGCCAATCTGGGAAATAGAGTTAGGCTTTGTCTCAAAGAAAAAAAGAGTTTAATAAAATATTCAGAAAGTCTATTAAAGACACAAGTATACTGTGCTTCTGTGGAAATATTTCTTACATGATGGCGAGTCACTCTACACTACTGTCTGCATATTGGTTTTGATAGATTGAGACAGTTTTAAAATGAAGTATCCCCAGCTAGAACTCTTAAGAGTGCTTGCTGTTCATCCAGAAGGCCTATGTTCAGTTCCTAGAACCCACATCAGGTGACTCACAACTGTCTGTAATTGCAGTCCAATGAGATCAGATGCCTTTGGCCTTTGTGGGCACCTGCCCTCATGTGCACATACCCCCACACAGACATACGCACCTATACATAATTTTTTTTTTTTTAAATAGGCCTAGTATGGTGACACAGACCTTTCATCCCAGTGCTAAGGAGGAAGAGTCCTTCATGAGTTCAGCGCCAGCTTGGTCTGCATAGTAAGTTCCAGGCCAGCCAGAGCTATGTAATGAGACCCTGTTTCAAACTAATAAATATACAGTGGAATAAATGTGGAATAAATGTACATGTGACTGTTTAAGGTGGCAAAGATGACAGCATCAATAAGAAATAGTTATTTCAGCCGGGTGTGGTGGTGGACGCCTTTAATCCCAGCACTCGGGAGGCAGAGGCAGGCGGATTTCTGAGTTCGAGGCCAGCCTGGTCTACAAAGTGAGTTCCAGGACAGCCAGGGCTACACAGAGAAACCCTGTCTCGAAAAAAAAAAAGTTATTTCTTTTTTTCAGACATGATAAACAAAATGCTTTTTTAGTTCCCAGCTTTTTCTTTTTCTTTTTTTTTTTTTCTTTTTTTTTCAAGACAGGGTTTCTCTTTTAGCTGTTAAAAGAGACTAGATAGCCCAAGATAATTTGGCTCTGTATCTACAATGTTTCAATTCTCCACAAACATGAAATTGTAATTAGTCAATATCAACCTTGTAGAATTCTTAACATAGCTGTGGCTGTTTGTCCTGAAATTTAAATTCAGATATGGTTAGAGAATGCCTTAAGAAACAACTTAAGTTTTTGAAGATCAGGGGTTAGTGACACGGAAACCAACTTGTCAGACCAACTCTGTCAGGATTTCAGTATTCCTTTTCCATAGGGGATGATTCACCTGAGTCATACCAACCCAGTCTGGATTTTTACAAAGGATGGGAGCACCACGTTCCTGCAACCACGCTCACAGGGAAAATACTTACTTTAAAAGGAACTGTGCCCTTGTCCTGCTGTTTACTTCAGTTGACCTTCAGCACAAAAGTGGTCTGGTAATCTCCCTTACACCACCTCCCAGTTGGCCAGCACCAGGGACAATGTGTACCCAACGGGGCAAGAGGGCTGGAGCACAGCTTTTAAGTCTTCAGTGAGCCATGCTTTGGGATAAGGACCTGCAGCGCTGGCAAGTCTGAGTTAGGCTTGGTGTAGCTCATTACCTCTCGGAGGTCGAGGCGCTTTCATTACCCCATGAAACCTAGAGAAGAAACCTTGAAGGACCCCTTCCCATTCTCAGCACCCCGAGTGCTCTGAAGAACTGCCCAGCTCCTCAAGGCCCCGTCCCGCAGTCTGACAGCAAGTGGAGTCCCAGGAGGCCCCGTTGCTGCCCAGCCTGCCCTCACACCGAATCCTTCCAGGCTGCACCTCCACTCTGAACGCTTATGAAGCCCCTCGAGGCCCTGTCCCCAGCGCTGAACGCACGCACAGCCCCTAGAGGCCGCCCCGGTTGTGACGGCACGTGGAGCCCCTCGAGGAACCGCCTCTCTGACAGCGTACCAAGCTTCTCGATGCCGCTGCACAAGTTCTAACAGCACTCTGAGCCCCTCAAGAAACGACTTCCCGAATCCTGCACCGCCATTCCGCTCTTTCAGCGCCTGGAGCACCTCCTGGAACTACCTCCCAAGCTCCGGCTGGACACCCCTCTGCGATCGACCGTTGAGCCCTACAGGCTCCGTTTTTCGAGCTCCGCCCCCTCGCAGTCCTGCCTTACTATGGAGCAGCTCGAGGACCCGCCTCCTCGACTCCACCCCACCCTTTGCGAAAACAAGCCGCGGAGCACCTCAAGGCCCTTCATCACGAGCGCCGCTCCGCCCTCTGCTCTGATTGGCTGCGTCCTGCACCGCCCCCAGGCTCTGACTGGGCAGAAAACGCCCCTAAGGCCCCGCCTCTCGTACGTCCCGCCCTCCGCTCAAAAAAAAAAAAAAAAAAGCTTCGGAGCACCTGGAGGCCCCTCCTCCCGGGCTCTGCTCCGCCCCCTTCTCTGATGAGCCCGGAGCACCTGGCAGGCCTGCCCCGCCCCGCATTCCGCTAAGAAAGCGTCCCAGGCACCTCGGATCGGCTTAAGTCCCCCGGGACTGGCTTCTGCCGGTACCATGACGGTGCCTGTGTTCTTCGGTTGCGCCTTCATCGCCTTCGGGCCCGCGTTCGCTCTCTACCTTTTCACCATCGCCACCGACCCTTTGCGCGTCATTTTTCTCATCGCCGGGTGAGGTTGAGCCGAGTCCCGGACACCGCGGGTCCCTCCCTCTTCTGGGTTTCCACGACTCCGGGATCCCCATCTCCCTTTGTGGGACCATCCAAGGCTGAGAGGAGCGGGGAGGGGGGCTCAGGCTGAGCAGGCGAGCCCTGCGGGTCTTGGCTTCTATGGACTTAGATAGGAATAAGTGGATACATTCCTGTATGGAGCCTTAGTCTTTCCGTAGGAATCTCTCATTTCACTCAGTGCTCAGCGGCATTGAAGAGCTGTTCTCACTCTCTGCCATTAAAGGCACCTGGGGATCAGTTGTCCACCTCCTCAACCCCCATTTTTGGACTCAGAATGCCTGTGAGAAATTTGGGCACAGATTTTTCTTGTAGGCCCCTGGGTAATGGTTGGGGTGCAGCCAATGGTGGGAGTCTGAGAAAACGCTCCAACACCTGACTTTCTGAGAACTTGGTAAATATCGAACTCTGCTGGTGAATGCCGGCTTAATCCCTTTGCACCTGCTGAGACTGTTTCTGAGACTTGGCATTCAGGCAGCTCACTAGCTAGGCCAGGGACTCCAGCCTCTCTGAGTTCTTTTTTCCTGTACTAAATAGTGCTCCTTCGCTGTTGGCATTAAAAATCAATAGAGTCTGGTGAACCAAAAGCTTGCAAAGCTTGCTGTGTCCTTAAAGTCCAAAGGAAGGTTGTAAGAACCGGGCCTGGAAAACAACTAGCACCGGTTTGCAACGATTGAATTTTCCATGGTGCACACAATAAATACAGGTTTTTGTTGTCCTTCAGAAAAGATTCTTACCTTTACAGACAGCTAAGCCATTAAATTCCTATTTTCTAGGATATGAAAACTGTGACCGCCACTGGTTGTATATTTCTATGGCACACTAATGAGGCAAAGCAGTAACCAACTTCCTCATTGCCAGTCCTTGGCAGATAGTGTGCTAGTGTACACAGACAGGGTCACTGGGTCGTTCTTGTTGAGGGCATCTGATGTTCCCCTTGGACTGTTTTTTCTCTAGGAGGAAAATGGACCATTGATTAGCAGATGCTGATTCGGAATACCATGTCAAGGGTTTCTTTCCTAAAAGAGATCAAGATATTTGTTTTCCTGTGCTTCCGTTATCTTGTGACTTTTGTCTTCTACGTTCCAGTGCTTTCTTCTGGTTGGTGTCTCTCCTGCTTTCGTCCATGTTTTGGTTCCTGGTGAGAGTCATTACTGACAACAAAGATGAATCAATACAGAATCATCTGCTCATCTTCGGAGCGTTGCTCTCTGTCTGTATCCAAGAGCTGTTCAGGCTTGCATATTATAAGCTGTTAAAGTAAGTTAAGTGTTTGTTTTATTTTCCCAGTTAGATTTGAATTATGATTCGGTGGTGGTTACATTTTTAGCCTGAAAATTGTGAGTATTTAAATTTATGACCTGGGTGCGTGCCTGCCCTCCTGTTCCTCTGTCTTTCCTTCCTTCTCCTTCCTCCCAAAAGTGTTTCTTGAGAATTTTCCCAATGCCAGATACTTTCTCAGAACTGGAGTTGCAAAGGTGGGTAAGCTCTGGCTGTGCACATCTTAATCCCCGGAGGCAGGCAGAGATCTGTGAGTTTGAGGCCAGTCAGGTTTACAAAGTGAGTTAGTTCCTCGACATTGACAGAGTATAGTGAGACCTCTCTTAAAAACAAACAAACAAACAAACAAACAAACAGAGAGAGGGAGAGGGAGACTGTCACTAGGAATGGGTTGTGTGTGTGTGTGTGTGTGTCTCATGAGCTCTCATTTGGGGCTAGGATATGGTCATCTGAAGGACCCGTGAGGACGTCACATGAAACCAGTAATTTGAGTCAGAGCTTGGACTTGGAGCCCTATGTTCTTATGCTCTTTCAGGAAGTCATGAGATTAGCTTTGCTTCTGTCGTGAGGTCAGTGGAGTGACAAATGTTTTCATTCCTGCCACTCAGACTCTCCGCGGAGTTCATAGATAAACCTGCAGTGAGCCTCACCATCACCCCCTGGAACAGGCTTCTGTCCATCTCATTCCTGTCTTAGTTAGGGTTTCTATTCCTGCACAAACATCATGACCAAGAAGCAAGTTGGGGAGGAAAGGGTTTATTCAGCTTACACTTCCATATTGCTGTTCATCACCAAAGGAAGTCAGGACTGGAACTCAAGCAGGTCAGGAAGCAGGAGCTGATGCAGAGGCCATGGAGGGATGTTCTTTACTGGCTTGCTTCCCCTGGCTTGCTTAGCCTGCTCTCTTATAGAACTCAACACTGCCAGCTCAGAGATGGTCCCACCCACAAGGGGCTCTTGATCACTAATTGAGAAAATGCCTCACAGCTAGATCTCATGGAGGCATTTCCCCAACTGAAGCTCCTTTCTCTGTGATAACTCCAGCTGTGTCAAGTTGACACACACCTAGCCAGTACACTTCCTAATAAGTTGTTATTCTGGATTTTTAAAAACATTTTGATTTTAGCAGTAGATATTGAGTTTCCTTTTCATAATGAGGCAATTTAAGTTACAAATTGAAAACCAGGAAGCCATTTCTTAGTAGCAAAAGAGCATAGCTTTGGAGTGCCTGGCAAGATGATGGTTCAGTGGGTTAACCTGCTTGCCACCAAGCCTGATGACCCGAGTTCAAGCCCTGGAACCCATTTAAAGGTAGAAAAAAACGAAAGGACTTCAAGTTGTCTCTTGATCTTCACATGTATACCATGGCATTTATGTGATCAGAAGTATGCACACACAGAAAATAAATAATAAATGTAACTTTAAAAATATACTTTTGAAAAGGTTTAGCATGAAAATTTGTAGTCTCTGGGAAAAATGTAAAGAGTATTAAATAAATGTTGGAAGTAATGTTAAGGACAGAGAATGTAGCTCAGTTGGTAGAGCCCATGCTAGTCTGCCCAGAGCCCATGAGTTTGATCTCCAGTATTTTTTTGGTTTTTTTATTTTTTTGGTTTTTCGAGACAGGGTTTCTCTGTATAGCCCTGGCTGTCCTGGAACTCACTCTGTAGACCAGGCTGGCCTCGAACTCAGAAATCCGCCTGCCTCTGTCTCCCGAGTGCTGGGATTAAAGGCGTGTGCCACCACACCCGGCTTCCAGTATTATTTTAAAAATTTAAGAAAGAGAGGAAAAAGTAACATTTTAAGCTGGGCATGTTAGCCATGAACGAGCCCAGAACTTTCAAAGAAACAAAATGTAACATTTAAGTTGTTTACAGGGAGGACATCTAATTGTGTTGAATGTTTGTGGTATGCAAAAGTTAGTTACTACCATCATAAAGATTTAATTTATTGTTATTTTTTATTTTAAAGTTCTGGAGATTGAGGGCAGGGTATTGCACATAATAGGCAAACCATCCATACCCCTCACCCTCAGCCTACAGTCTGACTTTTCACTGAATATTTTTACTAGGGTAATCAAAATGGTTCTACTTTTGGCCTGTGCCATTGAAAGCTCAGCCACATGATTGTCACAGGGTCCCTGTCAAGGATCAGCACTCCTCAGTTCAAGGCATGGTTGTTGCTTCTAAGCCCTTCTCTCCCCTTGGCAGTTGGCAGTGGATGCGCCCCCTTTTGTTACCGCTTGATTTTCACCACATGCTTTTACTACAATGTGATCTAAGCCCTTGGCCAGAGTTGTTTTCTAAATAATTCAGCCTCACAGTGTACCAACAGATAAACTAACAGTGTCCCTAGCTAAATAAAATAATAAAATGGGCATGGTGGGGGCACACCTGTACTCTTAGCTCTCCAACGATAGTGAGGCCAGCCAGTGACATGAGACCAGCTCAAAAACCAAGCAAACCAACAAGAAAAACCTCAAATATCTTAAATACTTAAATCCAGAAATGTAATAAACTTCTTCATGCTGTGTAGCAGTTTCGAGAGAGGAAATGTTGGGGCACCGACAGTTCCCTGTTAACATTAGGAAGAGAGAAAGCATAAAACATGACAGATCAGTGCGATGTCTCATCTGTTTGTGTAAGTCTAAATTCTCCATTACATTTGTCAAGTTCCCAGGAACAAAAATTGGAAGTTCCAAATTTTACAATATAAAATTGTGAAACTATTGATAAATCATTTTCTTCGTGTTTGTTTGTTTAAGATAGCATCTCGCTATGTAACACTGACTGGCCTGGAGCTTATTATATAAGCCAGACTGGCCTTGAACTCACAGAGCTCCAACTTCCTGTCACCCAAGTGCTAGGATTAAAGGGGATTCCACCACCTCTGTCTCGTTTATTCTTTTTGTGTGTATATGCCAGTGTGAGATTAATAAGGGTTCTGTATAGAAATACACCATTTGAGTTTTTGTTGTTGTTTTGTTCTATTTTGCTTTGTTTTACTCTGAAACAGGCTCTCCTGCATTCTCACATGGCCTCCAACCTAGAATATATAATTGAGAATGGCCTTGAACTTTTGACCTTGCTGGAATTTCAGACATGGGCTATCATGGCTAGAAACTTCATATGTTCCTGATTGCAGTGCCACAGTGTGTCCAATAGAGAAAAACAACTTACACAAAACAGAAATTTCCCAACGTATTGATTAAACTACACTGATACATTTGTTGATAATAGATTATTACTGTTATATAACTCATAAGGTTTAACTAACATGTAAAAAAGTTCCTTGAAAGGTAGGTTTATTTTATTAGTTGATTTCTACTTCAGAGACAGTCACATAAACATCTGGGTCACATCCTTCCTACTAAACAGTGTTTCCAAATGGACAACACTGAAATAGCAAATTGTTCTTTTCGAGTCTAGAAAAGCAGAGGACAGTATGCATATGGCTATTTTGATTGAATCACATTTTTCTACATCACCAGAACAGTGCTTAATAAAGCAATGATATTCATGCAGTATTTCTGTATTTATGTAATAAGTATCTGTTCCTTGATATTTGAAAATGTATTTTATGTTGGCTTTTTGAGTAGGATATCACTGTATAGACCAGGATGGCCTTGAACATGCAGTAGTTCTACCTCAGTCTCCCAAGTGCTACGACTACAACCCTGAGCCCCACACCTGGCGCCCCTAGAGTTTCAATTCACACAGAGGCTGGGAACTAAGTGTACTCTGGTTGACATGTCTGTTCTTAGAGTTCATCTCACCTCTTTATGTTTCAGCACTGACTGACAGGACATGCCAAAGTATTGGTTCTTTTGCTACTTTAGTAGATAGACTCTACAGTGAGTATAATTCAAATATTCTTTCAATTGGCTTTTAAATGGTTGCAGAGCTTCTGGGCAACAGAGACAGCAGTATAATGGGCCACACCTAACATTCCTAATATGTCTGCATGGTGAAGCAGGGAGCAGAGGCAGATTTTTTGTATGTTTGTGAATTGGCTGTAACAGAAGTGTGGATATTATCACTCCGGATTGATTTCTTACTGAGAAATATTTGTTTTTTCATTTAAGTACTTATATCCTATTCTAAAGGCAGCATTTTATCATATAGCATATTAGAAAAATAGCAGACTGCATTTCTCTTGAAGCTTAATTAGGAATATGAATCATATATGTAAAGTATTTTAAAATCATAAGATGGTATGGTTAAGTAGCAACATGAGACATTGGCCTCGCGGTCTATCAGTTATTACAATAAATTGCTGTGGGGAAGAGTAGGACAAGCTGGGGGAGGGGCAGGCTGCAGGTGCTACTCAGTGATAGGTGCTGTTCATGGCCTGTGTGAGGCATGGGCTTAGTTACTGCACCTAAAGAAAAACGTGCTAAAGAAGGGTGAAAAGGATTTTGGTTCTTTGGACTTGAAGACAGAAGGGAGGCTGGGATAATATAGCCACAGTGGAAAACACAACAGAATGCCAAGAAGTTGGAGATGAAGATATAAGAGTTTGAGAAAAAGAAAATCCAAAGTGGTAGATCCATCAGGATAATAAGAAGTATTTACTGATCTCAGAAATTAAAACATTGCTATTAATCCCATTGAGCTTAATCCCTATTGGTTTATTACAAATATTTAAAATGTTTCCTCTTATATAAACCCCAGCTAGAAGGGGTATAAATCTCCTTCGACTTAAGTTACCAAAAAATATGCTGGGTTTCAGGTAAATGGACTCTGGAGTGTAACCTGATCAGAAGCCTCATTAATATCTAGTTTTGAAGGGTCTTGTAAAAACCTAAAAAAAAATAGCTGTAAATTTTTTTAAAAGTTATTTCTCTTTTAGAAAAGCTAATGAGGGTTTGAAAAGCATAAACCCAGAGAAGGACATAGCACCCTCGATGCGACTGTTGGCCTATGGTAAGTTAGACCCTGTGGTGTCATGAAGAAAAATAATAGAAGTGCTGGAGAGAGGCTCAGCTGTTAAGAGCACCTACTACTCTTTCAGAGGACCCGAATTTAGTTCCCAACACCCACATAGTGGCTCACAACCTCCCCTACCTCTACCTCTAGGGGATCCAACACCTGCAGATCCTACACATGGTATACATAAACTCATGCAGGTACCAGTGTGTACATACACAACACACACACATGCACTCCCACATGCATACCTGGACATGGTACACATAAACTCATGCAGGTACCAGTGTGTACATACATAACGCACACACACACGCACTCCCACATGTACACCTGCACATGGTACACATAAACTCATGTAGGCACCAGTGTGCATGTCTACACATACACATTCTCACACACATGCACATGTAGCATGGACATGGACACACACACACATGCATGAGTGCACAAACACACAAAGACACATACATGCACATGTAACACACAGACAGACACAGACACATGCACATGTAATAGACAGACACACAGAGACACACATGTGCACAGGTAGCACAGACACGCACACACACACACACTGGATCTAGGTCTCTATGTAGAGTTAGCTCAGTCTAACCCAGGGGTCTCACCTTGTAAACAGTTAATCCTGCACATCCTCTCTTGTCCCTTCTGTGCCTGTCCCTTGTTCATTTACCCACTCATCCTGCTCCATGCTTCCTTTACCCATCCACTTTCTCATGTAGCCATCCAGAGCTGGCTGGCCTGTGCTTCAGCAACAGCAGGCTGTTTCCATCCCTTCTTCCTTCCAGTCCAAAGACCCAACTCCTCCTCAGCCTTGCAGCATCACTTTCTCTGCAGCTGTAGGAACTACACCACGCCTTCCACATGCCAAGAAAGCAGACCCTGTTTCTGCAGTGAAACAGTATTCCCCAGGCCTTGCAAATGAGAGCTGAAGTGGATGCCTAAAAGGAAAAGGGTTTACTGGTGTTTTTCTTTCTCCTTAGTTTCTGGCTTGGGCTTTGGAATCATGAGTGGAGTGTTTTCCTTTGTGAACACCCTGTCTAACTCCTTGGGGCCAGGCACAGTGGGCATTCATGGTGATTCTCCTCAATTCTTCCTTAATTCAGGTATGTGTCATAGCTGTGTATGTTCTGCTCTAACGGATCATCTGTATTGCATTCATTGGCTTCAGAATTCAAGTGAATGATGATGTATAAGCTTTTTAAAGGCAAGATATTCTTAGGCACTATAAGTGAAGGACCTGGGAGTGGGGGCTGGGGTTTGATTGGAGTGCTTTGGAATACTATAGAATTTATCATGCATAAGATCTATATCTTTATTTTGTCGTTCTAAAATGTTAAAGTGTATTTGAAATATTAGCAGTTCATTTGTATGAGATAAAGTCTTTTTGTTTTTGAAATTTTATAGTCATCTTCAATGTAAGCCTATTAGCCTTAATGTTTTTTCTTTATCTAGTACTAGGGATTAAATACATGACCCCCAGTTCTAAGTCTTACTATTTAATTAATCTACATCTCAGTGCTTTTTAGATTTACATAGTATGGTTTAATCTTTAAGTGCAGAGAGAAGAAATGATAGATTAATTGTCTTTTATGCAGATACTATTAAAGAAAGGACAAACTCTTCACATTGCTTTTCAATCACCAGCAACAATGATAACAAATTTGTTTTATAATTAGAATATTATTTTCAAGCCGGGCGTGGTGGCGTACGCCTTTAATCCCAGCACTCGGGAGGCAGAGGCAGGCGGATTTCTGAGTTCGAGGCCAGCCTGGTCTACAAAGTGAGTTCCAGGACAGCCAGGGCTATAAAGAGAAACCCTGTCTC